>CM060899.1:48197500-48545000 GCA_030762935.1 Hymenopus coronatus
AAGAAAAGGTGCGCGTAAAGTAACCTTAACGAGCTGTATATTTTATTTTAAGCAGCTTTTTATATGTTTGTAGACTTATGTATATTCCCAGTTGTGTGCTGCTGTTACGCTTCTCATTACCTGGTTGGTTTCATACAGAGTTGAGCTCATTCCCATGTTTTCATATTTAAAAATATGCTTTTATTTCCCACGGTTTTCCCGGCCAGGTTTCTCACTGAATATAAAAGAAAACCATTTTGTGAAGTTCTAAACTATGCATGGAACTAAGAGAGCAGCCGTTCCACTCTCGAGCAACCCAACATCCAGTTCTACGTTAATGAAAAAATATTTCCATTTTTATGTAAGCCAACAAAAAGCGCAGCGGAATTTTAACGCTGCTCGGTAATTACTCCAGATGTGAAAAGAAACGCATTCGCTGCCGTAAAACAACCGACCGTCTCATTACAGTGCTGCCATCTGGATTTACATAATTAATATACGAGCATCAACTGAAATTATTATTCCTTTACGAACGAATGCTTTAGAAAGCCTTGGCGGAGGAAAATACGCAGTAAACATGCCGCGATGCATTTGGTGGCGATTGTCTTTATAGCCTACTTTTCGAGAACCCCTTAGTTACGTTCAACCTAAGAATATTGAACACGAATTGGTATAAAGTTGTATAGTTCCTCCATCCTCTACTTCACCCTCCGTGGTGTAGTGCTTACCATGCTAACTTCATATACACTCTTTAACTGCTGCGGTTCTCAGCGCACTATTCTATACTGGGCGTGAAAGACCGCTTAATTTTGCTCAGAGGCCACTTTATCAGGCTTTAAGTTCTTATACGTGCCATAAATCTACGACACGGGACCAACGGCTTTGCTTTCCTTACGAAGGAAGCCTTGCTAAGGGTTTTTATTTTCTCTACACATACTATGTACATAATGTATAGAGAAGGTATTACATTCCGCACAAAAATTCGATACCGAAATTTCACCGGGTCACTTGATTCCATAAAAATGTATTTACAGTGTGTGTGTGTGTGTGTGTGTATGTGCGTGTTTGTCCCTGTGTTCGTGTGTCTGTGAACACGATAACTCAAAAACGAAAATTTGGTAAAATACCAAACTTGGTATTTATGTTTACTATCTTCCAGGGATGCGACACGAAGATTTTGAAAAAAAATCCCCCACCCCAACTACCGTTTACATAGAAAAAATGTTGAAAATTTTTATTTTCTCAAAAATGACTAAAGATTTTTTATTAAAATACCGTATATTAAATATATTTAAATGGCAAATAAAATGTATATCTTGAATTTTCTGTGAATAGCCTCTAAAGACCTTTTTTTTTCTGAATGAATTGTGCTGAATGTTACGTAACGGGTAAATAGTAAGAGATAAACAAAAAGCTACTTCACAGAAATGTTGATCACGTTAAAATACACACTTTATGTCATATATGTTTTCTTTTTCGTGGAATTGGCTATCTCTAAGATATTCCTTGTTATTTGTTTCAGATGTAAGATATACTTTTCTCACCTGGAAAGCTGTAAACTCCTGGCCCTGCATAGAAATGGATTTCAACCACATGGCAATTGGCTTTTAAAAGTTTTGACTATCATTTTAGGCTAGCGTATTCCCTTATTTTCCTTATACTTACAAGAAAGCAGGTTAAATAAGACAATATCTGCTAGTGTTTATTTCTATTATCATAAAGTAGATAAAAGAATATACTTTTTTAAGAATAGTTTGTTACAGCGATGTTGAGGAAGTCATATGAAAGAAACACATCAGCTTTCTACTTTCTTTAGCCCCGTACATAGGGATAGAGAAGTATTGTGTTCCATGCAAAAATTTCATGTCCTGTTTTCACCGGAAATACACATTTTAGGACCCCCTGAATCCTAAAATAAAGCATTTTCAGAAAAAAGGTCAGTGTCTGTGTGTCTGTCTGTCTGTTTGTGTCTGTGGACGACATAGCTCAAAAAGGAAAAGACAGTTAAGTACGAAACTTGGTATTTAAGTTTGGTCTCTTCCGAAGATGCGACACGAAGATTTTCAAGAAAATACCCGCACCCCTAACTACGCTTT
The DNA here is from genome assembly GCA_030762935.1 of Hymenopus coronatus. Classification (NCBI taxonomy): domain Eukaryota; kingdom Metazoa; phylum Arthropoda; class Insecta; order Mantodea; family Hymenopodidae; genus Hymenopus; species Hymenopus coronatus. The sequence continues at coordinate 48,199,576 of CM060899.1, forward strand.
ATTGGAAACATTTTTGAAAATTTTGTTTTTATTAAAAATGACTCTAACGATTATGATTAAATTCCCACATATTAAAGTCATTTCTATCACAAATAAAATGTATATCTTGAATTTTCTGAGAAAAGCTTCTAAAGACCTTTATATTCTCGATGAATTTTGCTCAATTTGGGTTAACGGGTAAACCATAAGAGATAGACAAAAACTTACTATACAAATAAATGTAGAGCTTGTTAAAATACATAAGTTATGCTATATACATTTTCTTTGTGAAACTTACAGTTTTCGAGGTATTCTTTGTTATTAGTTTCAATTGTGAAGTACTTATACTTTTCTCAGACGGAAGTGTCCGTTTTTCTTTTGTTCCACTTGGCCAAGCAAAGAAGCGATTTGCAATGACAATCACATAACGACAGCCTTTTAAAACATTTGACTATCACTTTAGCATAGTTCCATTCTACTTATAAGGAACTAAGTAATAAAATTCTGCTAATGTTTATCTCGATTAGCATGGTGTTGAAAGAAGAATTATCTTTCGTAGAATTTACTTTCTCTACACGTACTATGTATATAGTGAATAGAGAAGGTATTGTATTCCACCCAAAAAGTCGATACCGAGATTTCACCGGAAATACATATTTTAAGTCCCACTGAGTCCAAAAAAAAAGCATTTTTACAAAAAGATCCGTCTGTGTGTGCGTGTGTGTGTATGTGTGTCTGCGGACAGCATAGCTCAAAAACGAAAAGACCGTGAATATCAAACCTTGTATTTAAATTCGGTTTCTTCCACGGATGCGACACGAAGATTTTCAAGAAAATCCCCCCACACCAACTACCCTTTATATGGAATTTTTTTTGAAAATTTTGATTTTCTTAAAAATGGCTCTAACGATTTTTATTAAAATACGGTATATTAAAGATATTTACCTGACAAATAATATGTATATCTTTAATTTTCTGGGAATAGCCTCTGAAGACTACTTTATTCTGGATGAATTCTACGAACTTTTGCATAACTGCTAAACCGTAAGAGATGGACAAAAACCTACCACACAAAAAATGTAGAGGACATTAAAGCACTCAACTTATGTTACATACTTTTTTTGGAGTTGATCATTTTTGAGATATTCCTTGTTTTTGGTTTCAGCTCTGAAAAACTTGTACTTTTCTCATACAGGAATTTGTCAACTTGTGTCCATACAGACAAAGGAACTTCAGTCACATAGAAACCACCTTTTGAGTATCACTAACCTATAGTACTGCCTTATTTCCCCTCTACTTACAAGGAAGCAAGTAATGAGGCTATTTCTGCTAATTTTTTCTCGATTAGCATGAAGTGAATAGAAGCATAAGCTTTTTAACAGTAATTTGTTGTAGAGAAAGGCATGTGAATGGAACACATCAACTTGGGTATATGAAGTTAGCATGGTAACCATTACACCACGGGGAGTGCACAAATAAACCTTCCTTGAAGTAGGCATGAAAGTGACAGCTTAAGGATGTCCCATTAACGCTTTAAATAGAGAAAGCTGAATCAAACAAAGGAGCGATGAAAGAGAAGTCGGTACAAACTTCTCAAAGTGGAAATTACTGCTGCAAAATCCTGTCCCAAATCGAATGGAAACAGAAGATGGATGTTAACTTTGCATTTTGTTGACGGAAAGTTGCTTTAGTTGAAGAAAACTTCTGGCAGTATCCGTTCCTTCTCTTTTAGTTTCCTTAAAGTGGTTTACCGAAGCTCAGAATATTTTGATATCAATTGTTTCTTTATTTACTCATCCGAAGTCACGTATGTTTTATATTCGTAGAAACTATATTAAACATTTATTTGAACAATTCTAAAAGTGTATTTTATAGAACAAAAAACTTAAAACATCTATTAATTATAATCGTTAATGAATTAACAGAAGAAATTAAGAATACTCCTAATTTTCAGAAATTAAAATTAAAAACAAATATAATTCCAAATAAAATCAGTGAAATACGTTTGTTGTGTGCAATTTATATTATTAGATTAACTATTTTTCACACAAGCCGTGTGTAGGACAGGAGTTGGATACGTAGAGTCAGACTGAAAAATTCAATGCCAAAGCCGGGATTTGAACAACGGATGTCCCGGTCTCTAGCCGGTTGCTCTTCCACTGAGCTACCATGACAAAATATCGGCAGAGCATTGAATTTCTCAAATGTCTCGCATGTTTCCCAGCAAACCACAAGGTGATTTCAAATTATTTTGGGATGACAACCCCAACGGCGACTTACAATGTTCTACCTACTTTAAGTCCCAGAATTCATAGTATAGCCAACTATACTATACTTAGAATGTCGAAGTACTTTATTCTGGATGAATTTTACAAAATTTTGCATAACTGCCAAACCATAAGAGATGGACGAAAACTTACATCACAAAAAATGTAGAGCACGTTAAAAATCACTATTTATGTTATCATCATGTTTTCCGTGGAGTTGATCGTTTTTGAGATATTCCTTGTTTTTGGTTTCAGCTTTGAAAAACTTGTACTTTTCTCATACATTAATTTGTCAACTCCTGTCCATACAAACAAAGGAACTTCAGTCACATAGCAACCAGCTTTTGACTGTCACTTTAACCTATGGTACTTCCTTATTTCGCTTCTACTTACAAGGAAGCAAATAATAAGACAATTTCTATTAATTTGTTCTCGATTAGCTTGAAGTAAATAGAAAAATGAGCTTATTAACAATAATTTGTTACAGAGATGTAGATAAAGTCATGTGAATGGAACACGTAAGATGTTTTTTTTTTTAAATATGGAAGCTACATGACTTTCAAACAAGCCTGTAGAGCACTAAATTCACGGGACGTGGAATACGGATGGCCATGTGCCCTCGCAATACATATATGTCAAGATTTCCCCACAAAACGGGGTCAGCATACGAAACCAGCTGCCCCTGCATTCAGATCAACGGACTTCATTTCGCAAACGCGTAGTTGGGAATTTGTACGTGACCTGAAATATCAAGTTTGCAAAATTAATTTAAATCCCACACTTTAGAGAGAATTGTAGGAATTAAGTAAAGCAATTTTAGTATTCCTATCAGAAAAATCCGATGTGTTCCATGCACATGACTTTCTCTACTCTCTGCAACAAATTATTGGTAGAAAGCTTATGCTTCCATTAACGACATGCTAATTGAGAAAAAATTAGCAGAAATATCCTTATTACTTGCTTCCTTGTAAGTAGAAACAAAATAAGGGAGTACCATAGGTTAAAGTGATAGTCAAAAGCTGGCTGCTAAGTGACGGAAGGTTTTTTTGTTTGTGTGAACAGGAGTTCACAAATTCCTGTATGAGAAACGTATATTTTTAAAGCTGAAACCAAAAACAAGGAATATCTCAATAACAGTCAACTCCACGAAAATAATGTATATAGTATAAATTGTGTTTTTTGACGTGCTCAACATTTTGTGTGTGTGGTAAGTTTTTGTCCATCTGTTACGGTTTAGCAGTTAGGCAAAATTCCGTAAAATTCATCCAGAATAAAGTAGTCTTCAGAGGCAATTCCCAAAAAATTCAAGATGCACATTTTATTTGTCGTGCAAATATCTTTAATATATGATATTGTAATCAAAGTCGTTACAGCCTTTTTTTAGAAAATCAAAATTTTCGAAAAAAGTTCCATATAAACGGTAGTTTGGGTTGGGGGATTTTTCTAAAAATCTTCGTGTCGCATCCCTGGAAGATACTAAACTTAAATACCAAGTCAGGAATTTTACCGAATTTTCGTTTTTGATTTATCGTGTTCACAGACACACGGACACACATACACGGTCTTTTTTCTGAAAATGGTTTTCTTTGGATCCAGGGGACCCTAAAACATATATTTCCGTTGAAATCTCCGTATCGATGTTTTGGGTGGAGTGCAATACCTTCTCTATACACTATGTACATAGTATGTGTGTGTGAGTGTGTGTGTGAGTGTGTGTGTGAGTGTGTGTGTGTGTAAACAATAACTCAAAAACGAAGAGTTGGTAAAATAGTATACTTGGTATTTAAGTTTAGAAAGTGACACGAAGATTTCGAGGCAAATCCCCCACCCCAAACTACACTTTACATTGAAAAAAGTCGAAAATGTTGTATTTCTTAAAATGGCTCTAATGGTTTTGATTAAAATACCGTATATTAAAGATGCCTACATTACAAATAAAATGTATATCCTCAGTTTTATGGGATTGGCCTCAAAGGACTCTTTATTACAGATGCTGAATTTTGAATAACCGGTAAACCGTAAGGGATAGACAAAGCTTGCTACACAAAAATGTATATCTCGTTAAAACATATTATTTATATCATATGACCACTTCCAAGATATTACGGAATAATTATGGTTCAGTTTTAAAATACTTAAATTTTTTTCCCAAAAGGGTACTTGTCAACTCCTGGCCTTACAAAGAAACGGATTTCAACCACATGACAACCAGCTTTTAAAAGATTTGACTATCGCTTTAGCCTAGTGTATTCCTTTATTTCCCTTCTGCTTCTCACCCAGTGGCCCGGGTTCAATCCCAGATGTGGGATTTGTGGTAGACAAAGCGGCGTAGGAGCGGGTTTTCTCCAGTTTCCCCCGCTCCATATTCTTTATCATCGGTGTCATCGCTTGCAGTGCCTTAGTAAAAACAGTGGCCATTAAACAATATTAAAATAGAGAGAAAGTTCAGATTTTGTAAGAATCTGTAGCTAAAGAAAGAAATGTGACAGGAACATATCAGAGTTTTTGCCTCAAAATTGTGTATTTCCAGTGAAATATGTGCACAGTGTACCAAATATATGTCTTGTTTTAAAATGCTGTAAGGATCTGCGCTTTCAAAACTCGGCACAACTACGCAGTCGAGACGATTGCTCACTCTGAAAACAAATATCTACTCATATGCAGCTCATCATGGCAACCTATATTGATTAGTAGCAATCAATGACGTTAAACAGGTCCTGGCCTCAATTCCCGACGGTGATGCGACATTGCCCAAACTAGAAATCTAAACATTTACTCAAAGTTACAGATAAAAATCTGATGTGCTCTATTCACATGACTTTCTCTACACCTCTGCAACAAATTATTGTTAAAAAGCTTATGCTTCTATTTACTTCATGCTAATCGAGAACAAATTAGCAGAAATAGTCTTATTATTTGCTTCCTTGTAAGTAGAAGTGAAATAAGGAAGTATAGTTTAAACTGCTAGCCAAAAGCTGGTTGCTATGTGACTGATGTTCCTTTGTTTGTATGGACACGAGTTGACAAATTCCTGCATGAGAAAAGTATAAGTTTTTTAAAGCTGAAACCAAAAATAAGGAATATCTCAAAAACGATCAACTTCATGAAAAAGTGGATGTAACATAAATTGTGTGTTTTAACGTGCTCTACAGTCTTTGTGTGGTAAGTTTTTGTCCATCTCTTACGGTTGAGCAGTTATGCAAGATTCCGTAAAATTAATCCAGAATTAAGTAGTCTTCAGAGGCTATTCTCTGAAAATTGAAGATATACATCTTATTTGGCGTTTAAATATCTTAAATATAAGAGATTTTATTCAAAATCGTTGGAGTCATTTTTGAGAAAATCGAAATTTTCGAAAATTGTTCCATGTAAAGGGTAGTTGAGGTAGGAGGATTTTCTTGAAAATTTTCGTGTCGCATCCTTGGAGGACACCAAACTTAAATACCAAGTTTGGTATTTAACGGTCTCTTCGTTTTTTAGCTATGCTGCCCACTGACACACTCACACATACACACATAGGGTGTTTTTATAAAAATGCTTTTTTTGGACTCAAGGGGTCTCTAAACATATATTTCCGGTGAAATATCGATATGGAATTTATGGATGCAATACAGTGCCTTCTCATTACACTATATACACAGTACGTATAGAGAAAGTAAAAATGTATTTCCTTACCAGTTGTATTACTAATTCCTTAATGTAGATTATGCAGAAAATGTTGTATTTGATATAGAGAATATCCTTTGAGTCATCAGCCTATCTAATAAAAATTTTATGTATTACATTCACATGACTTTCTCCACATACCTGTAAAAAAGTTTTGTTAAAAAATGTATTTACATTATGCTAATCGAGACAAACATTAGCATAAATTGTTATTACTTAGTCCCTTGTTCAATTCACATAATGTTTTCTAGTGTTCGGTAAACAAACATTTTATTCAAAGCATTAATCTGTTATCTACATCATGCTAAACAAGATAAATAATAGCAGAATTAGTGTTATTGCTAGCTTCATTCTACGTAGAAGGGAAATAAGAAATTGCATAGGTTATAGCGATAGTCTCGTCCTGTAAAAGTCGGTCGCTATGTGAAACGATTGAAACTGCAATCTCTTTGCTTGTCAGTAGTAAACAAACAAGAAACGAGAAAAAAGAGGAGCATTTTAGTGGCTTAAAATTGAAACCAATAATCCGAAACAACTCAAAAACGGTTAACTCTATAAAGAAATGTATATGACATAAATTGCGTGTTTTAATGAGATCTAAATTTTTATGTTGTAAGTTTTTGTATATCTCTTACGGTTTGAAAGTTAAATAAAAGTCATCCAGAATGAAGAGGTCTTCAGAGGTTACTCACAGAAAACTCAAGATATACATTTCGTATACCATAAAAATATCTTAAACATAAGGTATGTTAATCAAAATCGTGAGACCCATTTTTGAGAAAATCAAAATTTTCGAAAATTTGTCCATGTAAAGAGTAGTTGGTGGTGGGGGGATTTTCTTGAAATTCTTCGTATTGCATCCTTGGCAGTGACTGAACTTAAATATCAATTTTGGTATTTAACGGACTTTTCGTTTTTGAGCTATGCTGTCATCAGACACACATACACACACACACCCCCACACGGACATTTTTATAAAAATGTTTTTTTTATTCCGATGTCTCAAAAAAGTATTTCCGGTGAAAGGGGGTTTCGAAAAATTTATAGGTGAAAGCTTGGTATCGAATTTTTGGGTGGAATACAATACCTTCTCTATACACTTTATACACAGCAGCTAAAGAAGATATTTTATTCCACCCAAAAATTCGATGTCGAAATTTCACCGGGAATATAGGTTTTTAGCTGCCTGAGTTCGAAAAATTCAGTTTTGGAAAAAGACCCATATGTGAGTCTGTGCATGTGTGTATGGGTGTGGCTTTTGGACAGTATAGTTAAAAACGTAAATACCGTTAAATACCAAACTTGATATTTATGTTTTGTACCTTCAAAGAATGCGACACGAAAATTTTTAAGAAAATCCCCCCACCCCAACTACGTTTTAAATGGGAACAAATTTCGAACATTTAGGTTTTCTCAAAAATGGCTTTGACGATTTTGATTAAAATACCGCATATTAAAATATTTACTTTACAAATAAAATGTATATTTTGAATTATCTCTGAATAGCCTCTGAAGACCACTTTATTCTGAATGAATTTTGCATAGCTACTAAACCATAAGAGATGAACAACTTACTATACAAAAAATATGGAGCACGTTAAAACACACAATTTGTGTTATAAACATTTGTATGTGGAGTAAATCGTTTTTGAGATATTCCTTGTTTTTGTTTCAGCTTTAAAAAACTCATACAGGAATTTGCCAACTCGTGTCCATACAAACAAAGGACTTCAGTCACATAGCAACCAGCTTTTGACTATCACTCCCTTATTTCGCTTCTACTTATAAGCAAGCAAGAAAGCAATAAGACTATTTCTGCTATTTTTTTCTGGATTAGCATGAAGTAAATAGAAGCATAAGCTTTTTAACAATAATTCCTTGCAGAGATGTAGAGAAAGTCATGTGAATCGAATTTTTGTGTGGAAGATATACACTATGTATTTAATACGTGTAGAGAAAGTAAAAGCAGTTTTGGAAAAGGTCCAAGTGTCTGTGAACAGCAAAAGTCAGGAACATAAAGCTCCGTTAATTACCAAAGTTGGTATTTAACTTCAGAAATGAAGATTTATAAGAAACTCCTCCTCCCTTAACTGCGTTTTATATGGAGATTTTTATGAAAGTGCTGATTTTCTTAATAATGGCTTTAACGTTTTTAATTTACAACCATGTGTTTTGATAAATCTTCATGACACGTGAAAGGTACATCTTGAAATTTACAGGAATATCCTTTGGAGAACGCTTCATTCTAGATTAGGGTTTTACTTTCTCTACTTGGTACATAGGTAGAGCATATATTAATGTCCAGCCAGAACTTGGATACCGTGTTTTCGCTGTAAATACACGCTTTAGGGTGCCTTGTATCCAAAAAAATCTTATGAGTTCAATTCACATGACTTTTTCTAAATCTCCGCCAAAAATCATTAATAAAAAGCTTATGTTTTTCTATTTACTTCATGCTAATCGAGAAAAAATTAACACAAATAGTCTCATTACTTGCTTCCTTGTAAGTAGAAGCAAAATAAGGGAGTGCCATAGGTTAAGTGATAGTCAAAAGCTGGTTGCTATGTGACTGAAGTTCCTTTTTTGTATGGACAGGAGTTGACAAATTCCTGTATGAGAAAAGTATGTTTTTCAAAACTGAAACCAAAAACAAGGAATCTCAAAAACGACGAGCTCCACGAAAAAAATGTATATGGCATAAATTGTGTGTTTTAACATGCTCTACTTTTTTGTGTGTTAAGTTTTTGTCCATCTCTTACGATTTAGCAGTTATTCAAAATTCCGTAAAATTCATCCAAAATAAAGTAGATTTCAAAGGCTATTGCAAGAAAATTCAAGATATACATTTTATTTGTAAAGTAAATATCTTTAATGTACAATATTTTAATCAAAAACGTTAGAGACATTTTTGAGAAATTCAATCTTTTCGAAAAAAAAGTTCCATGTAAAGGATAGTTGGGGGTGGGGGATTTTCTTGAAAACCTTCGTGTCGCATCCTTGGAAGATACCAAACCTAAATACCAAGTTTGTTTTTTAACGGTCTTTTCCTTTTTGGGCTATACTGCCCACAGACATACACACACATATACACACAGGTAGACACACACCCATACGGACATATTTCTAAAGATGCTCTTTTTGGATTTAGGGGGACTCAAAACATGTATTTCCGGTGAAATCTCGGTATAGAATTTTTGGGTGGAATGCAATGTCTTCTCTATACACTATGTACACAATACGTGTAGAGAAAGCAAAAATAAAATGATTAAAACCTAACGTAAAGAACCTACAGACGAGTTGTTTCTAACGCAAAGCCCCCGATATGACCTTAGATGTTAAAGGGGGCTATATAAGTGAAACAATAAAAAACTCTGAAGTGTTACACTAACATGGCTTTCTCTAGTTGTTCTACAAACAAACTTCTTGCAATAGATTACACTTCTTTCTACACAATGCTAATCGAGATAAACATTAGCGGCATGTTCTTATTACTTAGTTCCTTATAAGTAGAAGGGAACTAAAGGAATGCGCTATGTTAAACTGAAGCTGTCGTTATGCAATTGTTATTGCAAATCGCTTCTTTGCTTGGCCAGGAGTAGCACAAAAGAAAATCGAACACTTCCTGTCTGATGAAAGGATATCTTCTGTCAAGAAAGTACCGGGAATTGATCATTTAAAATTCCTGTTTAAAATGGAATTAAAAATTATTGCTGTTGCTAAGTTGGTACAACTTTCCTCTATACCCACGCGGAGTTTGATCGTCATCTGCCATCTAGTTTGTTTACAGTACGCCATTTTGTTACTTCATCTCAAATATGATTTGCGATTTTACGATGGATACCAATATTGAACAAAGAATGTCTTAAATTTTGCATTGCAAATTGTATTTCGTGTGCCGAATCGCTGAAAAGTTACAGAGGACTTACGGTGAATCGACTTTATCAAAAGCACGTGTATATGAGTGGTACAGTGCATTCAAAAGTGGTCGAGATGTGGTGGAAGATTTGCCTCGCTCTGGTCGCCCATCAACGGTTTCAACTGAACTGAACATCGCTAAAGTGAAGAAAATGGTGTCTGAAAATCATCATTTATGTCTGAGAGAGATTGCCGCTAAACTTTCTGTGTCTGACGAATCAATTCGTACCATTTTAAACGATTGTTTGGGCATGACACGCGTTGCAGCTCGGTTAGTTCCGAAAGACTTGAATTTTCTACAAAAACTCAGTCGCGTATGGATTGCTAAAAACATGCTAGAGCGAGCCAGTTCCGACCCCACATTCATGAAACGCATTGTAACTGGTGATGAGACGTGGGTTTACGAGTTTGACACTCAAACAAGTCAACAAGCTTCCGAATGGCGCCTTCCAACTGAACTGAAACCTAAAAGGGCACGTCAAACTCGATCAAAATTGAAGGCCATGTTGACCGTTTTTTTCGATTATCGCGGTGTCGTGCACTCAGAGTTCTTGCCAGAAGGTCAGATGGTAAATAAAGACTATTATCTGAGCGTTACGCGGCGTTTGAGAGAACAAATACGGCGAAAAAGGCCAAATTTGTGGAACCACAACTCATGGATTCTGCACCATGATAACGCACCAGCTCACAAGGCTATTATTGTGAACGAATTTCTGGCCAAAAACTCAACAGATTTCATCGAACAACCACCGTATTCACCTGATCTGACTCCTGCTGATTTTTTTCTCTTTCCAAAACTCAGGTTACCACTTCGAGACACGCGTTTTCAGTCGATACAAGACAAAAAGGAAAACTCGCGGCAACAATTGACATCGATTTTTAAAAGTGCCTACAAAAAATGTTTTGACGATTGGATTATTCGTTGGCATAAATGTATCATTTCAGAAAGGGCCTACTTTGAAGGTGATAAAATAAAATTGGATGAATAAGTCATTTTTGTGTTTTATTGGCAAATTCCCGGAATTTTCTTGACACAGTAGTATGTACTTCACAATTGAAACCAATTAACAAGAAATATCTCGGAAACGGTTACCTCCACAACAAAAACGCAAAGGACATAAATTGTGTGTTTTTGACGAGATCTAAATTTTTTGTGTAGTAAGTTTTGTCTGTCTCTTACGGTTTAGCAGTTAAGCAAAATTCTGCAAAATTCATCCAGAATAAAGAGGTCTTCAGAGGCTATTTCCAGAAAATTCAAGATATACATTTTTGAAAATTGTACCATGAAAAGGGTAGTTTGTGGTGGGGGAATTTTCTTGAAAATCTTCGTGTCCCATCCTTGAAAGATACTAAACCTAGTTACCAAGTTTGGTATTTAACGATTTTTTCGTTTTTGAGCTATGTTGTCCACAGACACACACACACGAACCTTTCTCTAAAAATGCTTTTTTTATTCAGGGGGTCCTAAAACATGTATTTCCGGTGGAATCTCGGTATCGAATTTTTGGTTGGATTACAATACTTCCTCTATACACTATGTACACAGTATGTGGAGAGAATGTAAAAATCGATTTGCAATGGCAATCGCATAACGAAAGCTGTTAAAACATTTGAATATCGATTTAGACTAATGCATTCCTTTAGTTCCCTTCTACTTATACGGAACTAAGTAATAATAACATAATGTTAATAACGTCTCGATCAGCATGGTGTAGGAAGAAGAAGAATACTTTGTAAGAAATTTTTTGTAGAACAGCTAGAGAAAATTATTTGAGGGTAACACCTCATATTTTTACTTTCTCTACACGTACTATGTACATAGTGTATAGAAAAGGCATTGTAATGCACCCAAAAATTTGATACCGAGATTACACCGGAAATTCATGTTTTGGGACCCCCTGAATAAAAAAAAGCATTTTCAGAAAAAGGTCCTAGCGTGTGCGTGTGTGTCTGTGTGTGTGTCTGTATGTGTGTAACAGTGTGTGTCTGTGAGCACGATAAATTAAAAACGAAAAGTCGGTAAAACACCAAACTTCGTATTTAAGTTTAGCATCTTCCAGGAACGCGACATGAATATTTTGAGAATACTCCGCCACACTTTTGAAAAGTTTTATTTTCTCAAAAATGGCACTAATGATTTTGATTAAAATATCGTATATTAAAATGTTTATCTTGAATTTTCTTGGAATAGCCTCTGAAGACTGATTTATTCTGGACGAAATTTACGGAATTTTGCATAACTGCTAAACCGTAAGAGATGGACAAACACTTTCTACACAAAAATGTAGAGCACGTTAAAACACACAATTTAAATAAAACATTTTTTTCGTGGAGTTGATCGTTTTTGACATATTCCTTGTTTTTGGTTTCAGCTTTGAAAAAGTTATACTTTTCTCTTACAGGAATTTGGCAACTCCTGTCCATACAAATAAAGGAACTTCAATCACATAGCAACCAGCTTTTGACTATCACTTTAGCCTATGCTACTCCCTTATTTCGTTTTTACTTACAAGGAAACAAGTAATAAGACTATTTCTGATAATTGTTTCTCGATCAGCATGAAGGAAATAGAAGCATAAGCTTTTTAATAAAATTGTTTGCAGAGATGTAAAGAAAGTCATATGAATTGAACACATCAGATTTTTATCATAGATGTCTAGCCTCTAAGGTTATGTGCTCTAACTTATCGAGTTCTAAAACCTCACGCAGTTTACATATTTCAGGCACACCGTGCAGTGAACTAAGAACAGATCTGCAAGACAAACAGGCGAGTGCCGGGTTTGGTCTCCAAAATAAACCTTATTTGTAACCACTCGGCGTTCAAGCGATGAGGGTTTGGCTCTGTGTGCTCATGAAGCAAGGAAGTAGCTGGTCTGTATGCTTTCCAACCAACCACTCTTTTCCATAGCAACGGCTTTCAAGTTGCAATGCAAGCAAAACCAAGAATGCGAATTTAGCTGCTGCCAGAAATAAACTTTACCCGCCGTTTTAAGCGAAAATGGTTCCATTTACATGGCCTTCTCTACCTTCTATAGTTTATTATAACTTTCTCTATATAGTGTATAGAGAAGGTATTGTAATGCACCGGAAATACATGTTTTGGTGCCCCTGAATAAAAAAAAGAAACATTTTTGGAAAAAGGTCCATGTGTGCGTGTGTGTGGACAGCATAGCTCAAAAACGAAAAGACCGTTAAATACCAAACTTGGCATTTAAGTTCTGTATCTTCCAAGGATGCGACACAAAGATTTTCAAGAAAATTCCCCCACCCCCAACTATCCTTTACACGGAATTTTTTCGTAAATGTTGATTTTCTCAAAAACGACTCTAACGATTTTGATTAAAATATCGTATATTTAAGATATTTACCTGACAAATAAAATGTATATCTTTAATATTCTGGGAGTAGCCTCTGAAGACTACTTTATTCTGGATTAATTTTACGGAAGATACCAAACTTAAATACCTAGTTTGGTTTTTAACGGTCTTTTCGTTTTTGAGCTGTGCTGCCCATAGACAGACACACAGACACACATACACATACGGAAATGTTTCCAAAAATGCTTTTTCAGGGGGTCCCAAAACATGTATTTCCGGTGAAATTTCGGTTTCGAATTTTGGGTGTATTACAATATCTTAAATATATATATATATATATATATATATATATATATATATTAAATAGGCAAGACAGCTGATAGCTGAGGAGGCTGCCAATAGAGAAGGGGGGGGGGAATAAGATCAACTAAACAAAAGTGACTACAATGTTCTACATACATATATATTATGTCATACTTAGGTCACTGTTGTGTTATGATTTTATATATGTGTATATATTATGTGTATATATTTCTTTTAAGTGTAATTATCTATTATAAGAGGGTGCATTTATGAAGGTGTACTCTGTGCTGAAAATTTAAATTGCTATATTTGAATATCTTTGTATTTTTATTTTCGGGTTTACTCTTAATTCTTTATTGTTGTTTTAATATTGTTTTTGATTGTGTATTACCTTTGTATTTTTATTTTTGTGTTTACTCTTTTAATTCCGTGTTGTTTTTGTTGTCTTAATATTGACTTTTAGTATGTGTTACCAAAGCACGTACGGCCTCTGGACCCGTGCGATTGTTGAAATTCTATGTATGGTATTGTTAAGTAAATAAATATACTTTTTCATATACCTTTTAAGTGTATTTGTTTACTATAATAGGAAACAGTAATGCATCGTAATGTGGTTTATTGTGTGTTGTAAATTTAAGATGCTGAATTTGAATATTTTGGTCTTTTTATTTTCGGGTTTACTTTTTTCATTTTAATTTTAGTATTTCTTATTAATTTGTGCATTTCAAGAGGGCATGCGGTGTGTGGACCGTGCGATTCATAAAAAGCTGTGTATGTATACTAGTATTTAAATAAATCACTTATTTATTCATTCAGTTATGGAATATTCTTTTAAAATGAAGAGGTCTTCAGAGACTATTACCAGAAAGGTCACGATTATACCTTTCATTTGTCATGTAAATGCCTTTAAAGTAAGGTATTTAATCAAAATCGTTAGAGTCAATTGAAAAAATCAAAGATTTTGACATTTTTTTTATGTAAAGGCTAGTTTGGGTTGGAGGAATTTTCCTCAAAATGTTTGAAAGACACTAAACTTGAATACCAAGTTTTTTATTTAGCGGGTTTATCGTTGTTCACAGATGCACACAAGAATCTTTTTCTAAAAATGCGTTTTTGTTTACAGAGGAACTTAAAATGTGTAAATCCAATTAAACCCAGTATCGAATTTTTGGGTGGAATACAATACCTTCTCTAAGTACTATGTACTAAGTAGAGAAAGTACATGCCCTAGTTAAATACATAGGAAAATGCCATAATTGAAATATGTTTATTAGCAAACAAAGCATGTCATTCGCCGCAACAGCCATATCAGATTTGGGACTAAGTTTAGTTCCATTTCTCGACCGCAGGCATAATCAGCCAACAGCTGCGCTTGGGCCTGACGTCACGTTTGGAAGGCAATAATGCTGAACCCGAGGGATGCTACTGGCGAGAACTTTTCTTCCCTTTTTTTCCAGTACAGCCCAATAAGTGACAAGCTGTCAGTGGCATGGTGGCTGAGAGAGAAGAGAATTTTCACTTGCTGCATTCTTGAACTCTGACGCATTTTAGACACGTCAAAATATCTATGTGCGGGAATATTTTTACGTTCTCTAGTGCGCATTGTATAGTGGAACCTCACTTATACGTTTTTCAAGGGAGACTACTAAAATACTGCATAAATTAGAAAACGTGTAACTGATTAACTCTTCTGGTATGGACCTCATCCAGAATTTTTAATTTTTCACCAAGAGTTAAGGATTTTCTTCCTTGCTGGTTGATATTCACACAAGCTTCTTCTCCTGTTTGTAGCTCGAAACTCCACATAAAATAGATAAGTGACTGTTGGAACGATATGACAACAATCAAAAACAACACACTTGCAGTACTCGACCTAAAGCAGAGAAGTGACAGTTGGAACCAAGGTTAATAGATTGTTGGACCGATATGACGACAATGAAACGATAAGCATCAATGAAAATGGTAAACCAGGCAATTCCAAGGCTATACACAGCAAGCATACCACCATACGTTTTTTTTTGGGTATGGGGATCAGAAAAAGTGATGCATTACAGAGAAAAAGTATACCGAAAACATATAATTGAGGAAAGTTTTAATGGAAAACGACTGGTCCCTAAAATTTTAGCGTATATGTGCGAAAAATGTTGAAGTGAATAACGTATAAAGGAGTTTCAACTGTACGCGTTAGAGAATGTAAAATACGACAGTAAGTTTGGAACTGGACAAATTTTAAATTGATTTCTGAGTCAATAAAGTAACATGTTATACAGTTATGATAACATGTTAACCCTGTTTTCTATATGAATGTTAGCCTCTTAATATCAAAATTATGTTGGTACATATATCACTCTAATTCCTAAACCGGTCTTCATATCCATTCTCAGGGATCACAAACGAAGCGGTTTGATTGACCGACAGCATCAATGATCCAATGGCGAGTGAATAAAAGTTACGATAAAAGACGGGGAGGGCCCAAGTAAAATAATCGGTGTAGCCTCCTACCCCCGAGGTCGTAGTTCAAACCCTACTGAGTACCATGGATCTTTTTCGGGCATAGCAATTCTTAGCTTCGGAAAGGAAGTAAAAGCGTTGGTCCTGTGCCATAAATTTACAGCAGCTAATAAAAGAGGCCTCTGAGCAACATTAAACAGTCTTTCACGCCCAATACAGAATGGGCCGCTGAATCCACAGTAGTAAAAAGCGTCCAAAAATAAAACTCACTTTCATTTTGGCGTGATAGCACACTTGGATGATGAGGCTAAATCTGATTGCATTTGCTTTTTGTTCTTAAAAAAAGCACTGCAACTTTTATTGCAAAAACTTACTATTTTACAGTGTAAAATAGCTATATCTATTTGTATTTTATTGTCATAGATTGTATAATCATAAATTAAATACCAAAGCCTATAAAATGTTAAAACCTTAACAACTTGTGTAAATATGCTACTCCAGACACTAAGGGATTTAAATTCAAAGGGTCGCTTACGACATTTTGTTACAATGGGAGTCTAAGTTTTCCATGTTCCTTTCAATTAAAAACAATAGTTAAAAAAAAACACATTTTCCAAAAAATCTTACGAGTTTCATTCACATGACTTTCTCTACCTGTTCTACAGACAAACTTCTTACAAAAGATTCCACTTCTTTCTACACCATGCTAATCGAGATAAGCATTAGCAGACTTTTTTATTACTTAGTTCCTTATAAGTAGAAGGGAGCTAAAGGAATGTATAATGCTAAAGCGATAATCAAATGTTTTAAAAGCTGTCGCTATGTGATTGTCATAAGTAATACCGCGAGTGTTTTGTCGATAATTCAAGACCGGATTGTAGCGACAGGAGTCAATTTTTTTTTTTTTTTTTTTTTTTTTTGTAATTTAACGTCCTTTAACCTGGTTTGGTCATATCGGACGATGAATGCAATTAATGATATGATGCTCAAATGATCTCGGGGTCCATGGAGCTTAAAGTTACTCGACATTCGTCTTCTCAGGATAAGGGAAAACCCCGAAAAAAACCTTACCCGGGTAACTCACCCTAAACGAGATTCGAACTCACGACCCTTTGAACGTGAGGCAGACATGCCACCACCACGCTACCTAGGCGGGCGGGAGTCAATTATCCTAAGAGATAAAAACATGAGTGGTGTTTGATTAGACAATTCAGCGAAATAGACTATTAATAATTTATAATACATAGGAAGGGAGACTCTTATCAGGCTATGGTTGTAATACTTACATTACTTCTCAAATGGTAGATGACTCATTCAACCATGTTTATTTACCAAATGTTTTCTTTTTCTTTCTTCATTGTCTCCTGTTTCATGACATGGCCAACCATGTCTACATCCAATGTACGAATATCGATAGCAACAATAGAAATAGAGAACACTTATTTTATTTCAGCTTTAGTAACTATTACATGAAATGGAAACAAATGTTATTTTATTTGAGGTTATTGCACTCATCTCATAGATAAGATAATTGCCATCTTTTTTTTATCTAAATATATTATGAACTAGATCAAACTTTAAATAAACATTGTAACTGAATTAATTGAAAATAGTTTACGGAACTGACAGTTTTTAAAAGTGAAGGTTGGCTGTCTAGATTGTCACCTTGTTGCCAACAACCATGACAGGAGATTAAACATACGAACATCAGGTGCGAAAAGATTTCAAAGAAATGAACATCAGCTACGATATCGCTCCAGTCAGATGACCGCGATTGGTTGAAAATGCCTAATCTCGACCATTGCATTGGCGCTTTAATAGTGGAGCTGAATTGTCATTGAAATTCACTTCTTTTCTTGGCCAGGAGTAAAACAAAACAAACACAAGCGACTTTTTGTCTCAGAAAAGTGAATTTTAAAATGAAACCAACAAAAGAAACGGTAACGGTTACTTCTACAGAGGATATAATTATGTGTTTTGACGAGATCTACATCTAATTCCTTTACCGGCACATCCTTTAACCTAGTTGTTCTATCGGACATTGGATGAAATGGGTGAAATGATGCTCAGATGATCTCAGGATCCATGGAGCTTAGGTTAAGGGAAAACCAGAAAAAATCTCATCCGTGTAATTCACCCTAAGCGAGATTCGAACCCGCGATTTCTTGAATGTGAGGCAGACAAGCTTCCCGCACGCTACCGAGGTGTGCAAATCGGTCTTCTCTTACAGACATCACAAACAAAGCGGTTCGAATGGCCGAGAGCTTTGAGAAATAATGGGCCGTGAACTGGAATCCCAGCAACTGCAGTCAAACGTGTCTGTGGAAAAAAAGGACGGGGAGAGCCCAGGTAAAATAATTGGTGTGATGGCACGCTTAGGCGATGTCGATGTTATGCTTGACTACTTTGCTTTTGTTCTTAAAACACTACAGCCGAAATCGCAAAAACTTAATATGTTTACAATGTAAAATAGCTATAAATGCCTGTATGTAATTGTTGAAGATTAGTATAATCAGATATTATAAACCTAAAATCTATAAAATTTTAAAACTTTAACAAAACATTTATGCATAATTCACTACACCAGACACAAAGGGCTTAAACTTATGACGTTTTCCGTGTTCATTACAATAAAAAAAAATCTAATGTGCACCATTCGCATGACTTTCTCTACATTTCTGTAACAAATTATTAGTAATGGCGTATTCTTCTATTTCATCTAAAACATTAGCAGAAACGGTCTTGGTCATCCTCCGTGGTGTAGTGGTTACCATACTAATTCATATACCCAACGTCGCAGGCTCAAACCCGGCGGAGGACGATGGAGTTTCTCGGGCGCAAAAATTCTTAGCATGGCTTCCTTCCGTTGGTCCCGTGTCAAGCCTGATAGAGAGGCTTCTGAGCAAAATTAAGCGGTCTTTCACGCCCAGTATAGAATGGGACGCTGAGAACCACAGCAGTTAAAGAGCGTCCATAAACAAAACACCATTTCATTTCAGAAACGGTGTTATTACTTAATTCCTTATAATTAAGGATTACATTAGGATAAGCCGACAGCCAAATAATTCAAAATATGCTTGCTATGGGATTGAGAATCCATTTTGTTTTCTGTTTGTTTGTTGTTGTTTTTTGCGTGGCCAAGTGTTGAAAAGTTCCCTGTGATCAAATTTTAAGTATTTTAAAACTGAAATCAATAACAAAGAATACCTCAAAAAAAGGCCAACTCCACGAAAAAATGATATAAATTGTGTGTTTTATCGAGATCTGCATTGTTTGTACAGTAAGTTTTTGTCTTTCTCTTACAGTGTGCCAGTTATGCAGAATTCAATACAAATCATCCAGAATAAAGAGATCAGAGGCTATTCCCAGAAAATTCAACATATACATTTTATTTTACATGGAAATATTTTAAAATTAAAAGATTTCAATCAAAATCGTTAGAGCCATATTTTATAAAATCAAAACTTTCGAAAAGTTTCCATGTAAAGGGTAGTTGGGGTGGGGTTCTTGGAAATCTTCATATCGCATCCCTGGAAGATACTGAACTTAAATACCAAGTTTGGTATTTTACCGATTTTTCGTTTTTGATTTATCATGTACACAGACACATGGACACGGACACGCGGACACACACACGGACCTTTTTCTGAAAATGCATTTTTTTGATACAGGGACCCTAAAACATGTATTTCCGGTGATATCTCGGTATCGAATTTTTGGCTGGAGTGCAATATCTTCCATATACACTATGTACATGGTACGCGTAGAGAAAGTAAAAACGCATTTCTCAAAAAATGGGGAGTAAATTGTTCTACCGGTTAGTCATTGATATGATAGCGCTTGTATAAAAAAACAATAAGTTTTATTTCTGACAGAAAATCAATGCAACCAAAAAAATCTACCTTTGTTTCAATTATTGAATGCTTTCGCATGTTGGGAAGCCGCCACTGAATATGGCGAATGGTTGGCTATAGAGCCATGAGAACAATTTGTCACGCTTTTGATTATATTTCGCAGATTGCAGCCGCTTTTGCGCCACCAATAAAACTGGAACAAACGAGCAGCGCGGAGCGTGGGCGTGATTAATGGAATTAATGCACGAGCACCGCTGAAGCGCCAAACTTCTGTTCATAATACGCTTGTTACGTTTCGGTGAAAATTCAATAACCAGTTCTGCAAGAGAGTAAAATAAATCTAACCAGCCGCTCCCCCTTCCCAAAAGTAAAATTCGAAGTAATGGCTTCTAATTCGGACGACAAAGTTAAGAAATTTGGATTTGAATTCAATGTTAGTCCATTGACGGAAGTTTCTCTTACAGACAGAGCCATCTGTAATTAAAGACTTCATTTAAATATTGGCAAACCTCCAGACTTGCTCATTTTCAGATATAGTGTCTTAAAGATACACGAGGGGTAAAAATTATGTGATTGAGATCAAAGGCGGATCCACGATTCATTAAACTTGGAAAATCTACAGTATTTAAGATATTTTATTTAAATTTATATCCATTATTATACACAAAAATAGTGATATATTCAAGATATCCCGAGCTCAAATCTCGTTCAGGGTAAGTTAATTAGATAAGTTTCTTTCCTAATTACTTTTTCTACACGTACTATGTACATAGTGTATAGAGAAGGAATTGCACTCCACCCAAAAATTCGATACAAGGATTTTACCGGAAATATATGTTTTAGGGTCACCTGTATCCAATAAAAAAGCATTTTCACCAAAAAGTCCATGTGTAGTGTGTGTGTCCGTGTGTCTGTGTGTCTGTGAACACGATAACTCAAAAACGAAAAGTCGGTAAAATACCAAACTTGGTATTTAAGTTTTGAATCTTCCAGGGATGCGACACGAAGATTTTGAGAAAAATCCCCCACCCCAAACTACCCTTTACATGGAACTTCTTTCGAAAATTTTGATTTTCTACAAAATGGCTCTAACGATTTTGATTAAAATATCGTATATTACAGATATTTACCCGACAAATAAAATATATATTTTCAATTTTCTGGGAATAGCCTCTGAAGACTACTTTATTCTGAGTGAATTTTCCGGAATTTTGTATAACTGCTAAACCGTGAGAGATAGACAAAAACTTACCACTCAAAAAATGTAGAGCACATTAAAACACACAATTTATGTTGCATACATTTTTTTCTTGGAGTTGATCGTTTTTGAGATATTCCTTGTTAGATATAGCGTCTTAAAGAAAAACGAGGGGTAGTAATTATGTGATTAAGATAAAAGGCGGATCCAGGATTCATTAAACTTGGAAAATCTACAGTATTTAAGATATTTTATTTAAATTTATATCCATTATTATACACAATTATAGTGATATATTCAAGATATCCCGAGTTCAAATCTCGGTTAGGGTAAATTAATCAGGTAAGCTTTTTTCCGAATTTTTCCTTATCCTGAGAGGACAAATGAGGGGCTCAGTGCCAGAGGGACTATCCCACACATTGTGAAAAAATGAGGTTTTTTTGTTTTTAGACAGCTTCTGCCGTCTCTCATGTCTCTAGAAATCTTGGTAATATTAACTGTTTTAGAGTGCCATCTACAGTAACTTAGAGAAACTGTGTCCTTTTCCAAAGTGAGAAAGTTTGTGCCAGATGGGGATATCCCACTATGAAGTTGGCTGCTATTTAAAGAACAATGCCACCAAACTTACAGAACTTTAACTATTTTAATAGTATTCTTTATTGTTTAAACTATAGGCCAAGAAATAATGATTTTAGGCCTTAATACGTGAAACAGAATAATATGTAAGGTTATTATTAAACATTAAGAATATTGTGTAAATAGTTGAAATTTTAGGCATTATGCTATGCTGCAGATTATTCTGTTTTTCAAAATGGAGGTAAATAGTATAGCTAGTGAAGGAAAGAAACGAATATGCAAGCAAAACATATGGAAAAAAGTTGTTGCTAAACGAAAAAGAAACAATGGTGAGGAATATGAATAATATCATGTTTAGTTTCTCTCTGCATAAGTAAATTTTAGTAAATAATACGGTTTGCAGTGCTAAATAAATAAAAAAACTGTTAAATATAACTTTTTTGTATTTTCTAGGACATTTCAAAATGTGGATCAAATACTGGATTTAAAAAAGTTGTACCTTAATATTACATTTTTCACCAAATCCACAACTCTATTAAAACTCCTTTTTTCTCAAATTTAGCTATTTGTGGTATAGCTCCCTCTGGCGCTGAGCCCCTCAAATGTCTAATAACTTTAAGAGGAGACTGTAGCATAGAATAGAGACGCCATATTGGGACCTAGTAAACGCAAAGCAAACGCTGTTTATTACATACCATTTTAAGCAGATTAAAACGTATAAAATTGAAAACACGAACATATGTAATAACAATCTGATATGTGGCCACACATGACTTTCTCTGCTTGCTCTCCTACAAACGATTTATACTGCTGCTTATTCTTCTGTTTCTTGTTAATTAAGATACATTTTATACTTATAAACAACAGTCAAATCTTTTCGATGTCAGCAATTGAATGATTCTTTGAAATCCCATTCTATTTGCAAAAACTTTTAAAAGAAATTAAAACCTGAGTGTAATTTCTACGAAATCAAATGTATAGGTTTTTGAAAAATTTTAATCAATGACAGGGATTTTCGAAGTAGTTAACACCATAAAAAATCTTATTTGTACCATTCACATGACTTTCTCTACATCTCTGCAACAAATTATTCTTAAAAAGATTATACTTCTATTAACTTCATGCTAATCAGTAAAAAAATAGCAGAAATAACCATATTACTTGCTTCCTTGTAAGTAGAAGCGAAATAAGGGAGTACCTTAGGTTAAAGTGATAGTCAAAAGCTGGTTGCTATGTCACTGAAGTTCCTTTGTTTGTACGGACGCAGTTGAAAAATTCCTGTATGAGAAAAGTATAAGTTTTTCATAGCAGAAACCAAAAATAAGGAATGTCTCAAAAACGAGGAACTCCACGAAAAAATGTATGTAACATAAATTGTGTGTTTTAACGTGTTCTACATTTTTTGTATCGCAAGTTTTTGTCCATCTCTTACGGTTTAGCAGTTATTCAAAATTCAGTAAAATTTATCCAGAATAAACTACTCTTCAGAGGCTATTCCCAGAAAATTCAATTTTATATTTTATTTGTCAGGTAAATATCTTTAATATATGAAATTTTAATCAAAATCGTTAGAGTCATTTTTGAGAAAGTTGGAATTTTCCAAAAAAGTTCCATGTAAAGAGTAGTTTGGGGTGGGGGGATTTTTCTCAAAATCTTTGTGTCACATTCCTGGAAAATACTAAACTTAAATACCAAATTTGGTATTTTACCGACTTTTCGCTTTTGAGTTATCGTGTTCACAGACACACGGACACACTGACACACGGACACACACACACATACGGACCTTTTTGTGAAAATGCTTTTTTTATATAAAGGGGACCCTAAAACATATATTTCCGGTGAAATCTCGGTATCGAGTTTTTGGGTGGGGTGCAATACCTTCTCTATACACTATGTACATAATGCGTATAGAGAAAGTAATGACAACTTTTTGGCTTTTAACAGAATCTACATTTTCTATGTAGCAAGATTTTATCTACCCTTTTAAAATATCGCAGGGTTAAGACATTTTTATGACAAACGAAATGTATAACTTGAATTTTCTGGGAGAGCCTCTGAAGCCCTCTTTGTTCTGAATTATTTTTATATAGCTTTTGTATAACTGGTAAACCGTAAGAAATAGATTAAAACGTAGTGCATAAAAATCTCTACCTGTTCCACAGACAAAATTTTCTTATAAAAGATTATTCTTTTATCTACGCCATGCGAATCAAGATAAACATTAGCAGAAATTATCTATTACTTGCTTCCTTGTAAATAGAAGGGAAATAAGGGTATACATTAGGCCAAAGTGATGGTCAAATAGGTGGTCATTATATGAAACAATTTCTGCTCGGTTCGCTTTTATGGTCCCGTTGGAGAAAAGTTAATGATTTTAAAATTGAAACCAATAATAAGGAATACCTTAGAAGCCGTCAGCTCCTCCGCACAAAAAAGTTTATGACATACATTCTGTGTTTTAACAAGATCTATATTTTATGAAATAAGTTTTTGACTATATCTTACGGTTTAACCGTTATGCAAAATTCTGCAAACCCCAACCAGAATAAAGAGCTCTTCAGAGGTCATTCCCAGAGAATTCAAAATATACATTTTTGTATAAAATAAAATATACGGTATTTTAATTAAAATCATTAGAGCCATTTTTGATAAAATGAAAATTTTCGAAAAATGTTCAATGTAAAGAGTAGTTGGGAGGTGGGGATTTTCTTGAAAATCTTCGTGTCGCATCCTAGGAAGATACTAAGCTTAAATACCATAGTCGTCGGTTTTTATAAGATTTGACTAACGCTTTAGCCTGTACATTCTGTTATTTCTCTTCTACTTACAAAGAAGCAAGCATTAAGAGGAATTCTGGTAATTTTTATATTGATAAGCATGATGCAGATAAAAGAATCATCTTTTGTAAGAAAATGTTGTTAGAGGAATAGCTAGAAAAAGTCGTACGAATGGAACAAGTCAGATTTTTAGATGGTTCTGTTTGCTGTGCATATCTACAAAACAAACCGAGGCAACATGAAATTATGGTAAGGAAAATATGTAGATAGGAGTAAATAACCAAGTAATTCAATGGGCTGCCAAGTTTTGTTTAATAAAATCTGATGTGTACCATTCACATGACTTTCTCCATATCCCTGCAACAAATAATTCTTAAAAAGCTTATACTTCTATTTACTTTATGCTAATCAGAAAAAATTAGCAGAAATAGTCTTATTACTCGCTTCCTTGTAACTAGAAGCGAAATAAGGGACAACCATAGGTTAAAGTGATAGTCAAAAGCTGGTTGCTATGTCAATGAAGTTCCTTTGTTTATATGGATAGGAGTTGACAAGTTCCAGTATGAGAAAAGTATACGTTTTTCATAGCAGAAACCAAAAATAAGGAATGTAACAAAAACGACGAACTCCACGAAAAAAATGTATATAACATAAATTGTGTGTTTTAACGTGCTCTACATTTTTGTGTAGTAAGTTTTTGTCCATCTCTTACGGTTTAGCAGTTATTCAAAATTCAGTAAAATTCATTTAGAATAAACTACTCTTCAGAGCCTATTCCCAGAAAATTCTAGATATACGTTTCATTTGTCAGGTAAGTATGTTTAATATCCGAAATTTTAATCAAAATCGTTAGAGCCATTTTTGAGAAAATAAAAATTTTCGAAAAAAGTTCCATGTAAAGGGTAGTTGGGTATTTTTCGGACTTTTCGTTTTTGAGTTATCGTGTTCACAGACACACGGACCCTTTTGTGAAAATGTTTTTTTGGATATTGGGGACCCTAAAACATATATTTCCGGTGAAATCTCGGTATCGAATTTTTGGTGGAGTGCAATATTTTCTCTATACACTATGTACATAGTGCGTATGGAGAAAGTAAAAATAATAAAAAATCTTAATACGTTGAAGCAGAATGGACAGTAAATATGATTAGGTAGAATGAATAAGTGCTATCATAGAGAGAAAAAACAAAACAAAATTGAAGCTTCATGCAAACACATGATAAACCACATTACTAACATTACAGGTGATATTCCATGTTTCTTTGCCATATTAATTGTATTTGAATTATTTTTACTTTCTCCATACGTACTATGTACATAGTGTACAGAGAAAGTATTGCACTCCACCAAAAATTCGATACCGAGATTTCACAGTAAATATATGCTTTAGGGTCCCCAATATCCAAAAAAAGCATTTTCACAGAAAGGGCCGTGTGTGTGTGTGTGTGTGTGTGTCCGTGTGTGTGTCCGTGTGTCTGTGAACACGATAACTCAAAAACGAAAAGTAGCTAAAATACCAAACTTGGTTTTTAAGCTTAGTATTTTCCAGGGATGCGACACGAAGATTTTGAGAAAAATCCCCCCACACCAAACTACCCTTTATATGGAACGTTTTTCAAAAATTTGGATTTTCTTAAAAATGGCTCTAACGATTTTGATTAAAATATCATATATTAAAGATATTTACCTAACAAATAAAATGTATATCTTGAATTTTCTGGGAATATCCTCTGAAGACTATTTTATTCTGAATGAATTTTTCATAACTCTAAACCGTAAGAGATGGATAAAAACTTAACACACACAAAATGTAGAGCACGTTAAAACACACAATTTATGTTATATACAATTTTTTTTCGTGGAGTTGATTGTTTTTGAGTTATTCTTTTTCTTGGTTTCAGCTTTGAAAAACTTATACTTTTCTCATACAGGAATTTGTCAACTCCTGTCCATACAAACAAAGGAACATCAGTCACATAGCAACCAGCTTTTGGCTTTCACTTTAATCTATGGTAATCCCTAATTTCGCTTCTACTTACAATAAAGCAAGAAATAAGACTATTTCTGCTAATTTTATCGATTAGCATGAAATAAATAAAAGATAAGCTTATTAACAATAATTTGTTACAGAGATATAGAGAAAGTCATGTGAATGGAACACATCACATTTTTGCGTTAAGAGTCTGAACACCAGAGGCCGCCATTTCTCTTACTACTACTTATTATAAATGGCAACAATATTCTAACTTGTACAGTGTATAATATAACCATTGAGTAGAATATAATCCCAGTAGCTAAAACACACAATTAATAACATTAATAAAATGTATGTTACGAAGTGTATAACTTCAACAATATAGCTGTTTACTCGGTCCAAGTATGGCGGAATTCGCGCACGCGCACTGAATTTTGGTGCACGGATTACAGCATAGTTTCCTTTCTGTATACTCTCTATTCTGTGACTGTAGTCCCTATACCACCCATGTTAAATTGGGCTAACATATGCACTTTTTTCTTAGGAACTATTAGAGATATAGAGATGAAATTTGGTAGGTATAAAGAAGCATACATATTACCACTGACATTTTTAGTAATGATTAGATAAAAATTATGTTCACAGTAAAAATTTTTAATTATAAACTATTTCTAACATTTTAGTTTATGAAAGTATTTCTTACCTTTATATTTGTGTTTCAAAATTGTTATAAAAATGTCAGTAGATGTAAACATACTTGCATAAAACAGTGTATAAATGGCATTTATGTACAATAAATCAATTTAGAAAATAAAGGTACATTGTATGTGGAAGAAAATGTAGTTTTGAGAAAATTTAACGTAAGTATTTGCACTAACGCCAGTATGTTCCTAGGCTATACTCAGGGTCCTCATCAGCTTGCATCTCTACTCCAATCAAAATCGTTATGGCTATTTTTGGGGAGATTTTTCTCAAAATCTTTGTGTCGCATTCCTGGAAGATACTGAACTTAAATATCAATTTCGGTATTTAACGGACTTTTCGCTTTTGAGCTATGCTGCCCACAGACACGCACACAGAGCGACACAAACGAATATTTTTCTAAAAAGGTTTTCTTTTTATTCAGGGGGTCCTAAAACATGTATTTCCGGATCTCGGTATCGAATTTTTGGGTGCATTACAGTACCTTCTCTATACACCATGTAAATAGTGTAGAGAAAGTATAAAAGTATTTTTGTAAAAAGGTCCGCATGTGTGTGAGTATGCAATTGTGTCTGTGTGTGTGTGTGTGTGTGTGTGTGTGTGTAATTTTGTGTATCTGTGGACAGCATAGCTCAAAAACGAAAAATAATCCGTTATATACCAAAGTTGGTATTTAAGTTTAGTATCGACACGAAGATTTTCAAAAAAAATCCCCTCACCCCCAACTACCCTTAACATGGAAAAAATTCGAAAATTTAAATTTCTCAAAAATGGCTCTAACGATTTTGATTAAATTATCGTATATTAAAGATTTTATCTGACAAATAAAATGTATATCTTGAATTTTCAGGGAATAGCCTCTGGAGACTACTTTATTCTGGATGAATTTGGCGAAATTTTGCATAACTACTAAATATTAAGAGATGGACAAAGTCTTACCACAAAGAAATGTAGAGCACGTTAAAACACACAATTTATGTTATATACATTTTTTCGTGGAGTTGGTCGTTTTTTAGATCTTCCTTATTTTTTGTTTCACCTTTGAAAAACATACTTTTCTCATGCAGGAATTTGTCAACTGCTGTCCATAGAAACAAAGAAACTTCAGCCACATAGCAACCAGCTTTCGACTATCACTTTAATCTGTGGTACTCC
Organism: Hymenopus coronatus; assembly: GCA_030762935.1. Taxonomy (NCBI): domain Eukaryota; kingdom Metazoa; phylum Arthropoda; class Insecta; order Mantodea; family Hymenopodidae; genus Hymenopus; species Hymenopus coronatus. The sequence continues at coordinate 48,227,714 of CM060899.1, forward strand.
TTTATTTCGGTTCTACTTACAAGGAAGCAAATAATAAGACTATTTCTGTTAATTTGTGAAAGTAAATACAAGCATACGCTTTTTAACAATAATTTGTTGCAGAAATGTAGAGAATATCAAGTGAATGGGGCAGATTAGATTTTTTAGATACCGGAGGCCCTGAAACGTGTATTTCCGGTGAAATCTTAGTATCAAATTTGGGCGGAGTGCAATACCTTCTCTACCTAGATAGAAATAATGGTATTAGTAACTTAAGTTGAACTGTACAAAAAATTGAAGATATGTTCCGTATTTGAAGAAGGCACAAGAACAGAAATTTCACTGAGTGATTGGGGAGTTACGTAATGGCAGTGGCTGGAATCTAACATTGGCCGCCATTTAAACAACAGAGGCGCTTGTATTGAAAGTTTGTCCTTGTATTTTAAGGCTTCCCTTTCTTGTCCTCTTTCTCTGAAGCTATTTTTAGAACTGACTTCATAATGTTAACTGCGCACTCTAATTTACGTTAAATGGATGTTACAGGCTTCTTGCACACTTGATGTCCACAATAATTAAACGTACTGCTTTCCATGCAGCATCGTAACAAAATGTTTGCACAACATCGATAATTTCCTGAACGACTGCTTCAGCAGTTCGATTTCTGCTGTGATGGGGAATCTTTCTATAACCAGAATTAATCCTATACCCCACAGAGTCTCAAAGTTTGAAATTGGGAGCGAATGTGTGTATTTTTACTTTCTGTACACCATTTAACAATTGGTCTATATCATGAATGAAATGAAGGATTTTTAGAATGAGCCTCTTAATAACCATAGGGTTGTAGTTAGATATAACATTTGATATGCACTCATTTGATTCGATTGAATTATCAATCTTCTTTATTTAGTTGAAAAATTAAGTAAGAAGCAAATTAACTGTAATCAGTTTCGACCTGATACTATGCACATAGGTAAAGAAAAGGTTTTGCACTCCACCCAAAAATTCGATACCGAGCTTTCACCGGTAATACACGATTTAGGGTATCCTGTATACAAAAAAAAAAAAATCTGTGGTGTACCATTCACATGAGTTTCTCTATATCCCTGCAACACAGTATTCTTAAAAAGCTTATACTTCTATTTACTTCATGCTAATCAGTAAACCATTAGCAGAAATAGCCATATTATTTGCTTCCTTGTAAGTAGAGGTGAAATAAGGGAGTACCATAGGTTAAAGTGATAATCAAAAGCAAGTTGCTATGTCACTGAAGTTCCTTTGTTTGTATGGACAGCAGTTGACAAATTCCTGTATGAGAAATGTATAAGATATTCATACCAGAAATCAAAAATAAGGAATGTTTCAAAAACGACCAGCTCCACGAAAAAAATGTATATTACATAAATTATGTGTTTTAATGTGCTCTACATTTGTTGTGTAGTAAGTTTTTGTCCATCTGTTACGGTTTAGCAGTTATTCAAGGTTCAGTAAAATTCATCCAGAATAAACTACTCTTCAGAGACTATTCCCAGAAAATTCAAGATATACATTATATTTGTCAGGTAAATGTCTTTTATATTAAAAATTTTAATCAAAATCGTTGGAGCCATTTTTGAGAAAATCAAAATTTACGAAAAAAGTTCCATGTAAAGGGTAGTCGGAGGTGGGGGGATTTATCTCAAAATCCTCGTGTCGCATCCCTGGAAGATATCAAACTTAAATACCAAGTTTGGTATTTTACCTACTTTTAGTTTTTGAGTTATCGTGTTCAAAGACACACGGACACACACACGCACACACGGACCTTTTTCCGAAAATGATTTTTTTAGATAAAGGGAACCCTAAAACATATATTTCCGGTGAAATCTCGGTATCGAATTTTTGGGTGAAGTGTACATAGTGCGTATAGAGAAAGTAAAAATGTTTAAGAAAAGGGTCCGCGTGCGCGCATGTGTGTGTGTCCGTGAGCCTGTGAACACGATAACTCAAAAAGGAAAAGTCGGTAAAATATCAAACTTGGCATATAACTTTAGTATCTTCCAAGGTAACGACAGGAGGATTTTGAGGAAAATCACCTCCCAACTACCCTTTATATGGAACAATTTTCGAACATTTTCGTTTTCTCAAAACTGGTTCTAACGATTTTAATTAAAATACCAAATATTAAAGCCATTTCCATCACAAATAAAATATATATCTTGTATTTTCTGGGAATAGCCTCAAAGGACCTCTTTATTTTGGACGGATTTTGCTAGATTTTGTATAACTGGTATACTGTAAGAGATAGATAAAAACACACTGCTCAAAAAATGTAGATCACGTTAAAACACACACTATGTCATATGCGTTTTTATTTTCTCTAGCCCCGTATGTACAATGTACATAGGGATAGAGAAGTATTGTATTCCACCCAAAAATTCGATACCGAGATTTTACCGTAAATAATGTTTTAGGACCCCCTGTATCAAACAAAAAAAAAACATTTTCAGAAAAAGGTCCGTGTGTGTGTCCGTGTGTCTGTGAACACGATAACTCAAAAAACTTGGTATTTAAGTTTAGTATCTTTCAGAAATGCGACACGAAGATTTTGAGAAAAATCCTCCCACCCAAACTACCCTTTACATGGAACTTTTTTGGAAAATGTTGATTTTCTTAAAAATGGCTTTAACAAATAAAATGTATATGTTGAATTTTTTGGAATAGCTTCTGAAGACCTGTTTATTCTGGATGAATTTTGCTTAATTTGGCATAACTAGTTAACCGTAAGAGATTGACAAAAACTTGAAATACAAAAAATGTAGGTCTTGTTAAAATACACAAGTTATGTCATATACATTTTTCTCATGGAGCTTACCGTTTTCGAGGTATTCATTGTTATTAATTTCAGTTGTGAAGTACTTATACTTTTCTCAGACGGGAGTGTTCGTTTTTCTTTTGTTCTGCTCCTGGCCAAGAAAAAAAAAGAGCTATTTGTAATGACAATCGCATAACGACAGCTTTTAAAACATTTGACTATCGATTTACCCTAGTGTATTCCCTTATTTTCTCCCTACTTATACGTAACTAAATAATAAGAACATTGTGCTAATGAGTACCACGATTAGCAAGGTGCAGAAAGAAGAGTAATCTTATGTAAGAACTTTGTAGAACAGCTAGAGAAAGTCATGTGAGTGTAACACATCAGATGATTTTTCATGGAATTGACCATTTATGAGATATTCCTTGCTATTTGTTTCAGATTTAAAATTATTAAACTTTTCTCGCAGGGATAGTTCAGATGATAGTAGTAGTAGTAGTTATATGCTGTTTAAATACCTCTGAAGAAGCGCAAAGTTATTGGGTTAAGGGCAATCTAAAACTAAATGGCATTGGGATAAACTGTCAAACAACGAGGAATGCCAAGTGTTTCAGCTAGTAATGGTATAAAACAGAAAAATCTGATGTGTTCCATTCACATGACTTTTCTACATCTCTGCAACAAATTCTCGTTAAAAAGTTAATGCTAATCGAGAAAAAATTAGCAGAAATACTCTTATTATTTGCTTCCTTGAAAGTGGAAGCGTAATAAGGGAGTACAATAGGTTAAAGTGATAGTCAAAAGCTGGTTGCTTTGTGACTGAAGTTCCATTGTTTGTATGAACAGGAGTTTACAAATTCTTGTATGAGAAAAGTATGCTTTTTTTTTTAAAGCTGAAGTCAAAAAAAAAAAAAAATGAATATCTCAAAACATATGTATATGACTCTACGAAACATATGTATATGACATAAATTGTGTGTTATATCATGATCTACATTTTTTGTGAAGCAAGTTTTTGTCTATCTCTTACGGTTTGCCAGTTAAGCAAAATTCAACAAAAATCATCCAGAATAAAGAGGTCTTCAAGGGCTATTCCCAGAAAATTTAAGATATACATTTTATTTGGCATGTAAATATGGTAGGGCGATTTTCTTGAAAATCTTCGTGCTGCATCCTTGGAAAATACCATACTTAAATACCAAGTTAGGTACATACATACACACACAGACCACATACAAATACACAAGCACATGCACGGACCTTTTTCCAAAAAATCTGATGTGTTACACTCACATGACTTTCTCTTTATCTCTGCAATAAATTATTTTTAAAAAGCTTATGCTTCTATGTACTTCCTGCTAATGGAGAAAAAATTAGCAGAAATAGTCTTATTTCTTTAATTCCTTGTAAGCAGAAGCGAAATAAAGGAGTACAATAGGTTAAAGTGATAGTCAAAAGCTGGTTGCTATGTGACAGAAGGTCCTTTGTTTGTATGGATACGAGTTCACAAAGTCCTGTATGAGAAAATTATATGTTTTTATAGCTTAAACCAAAAACAAGGAATATCTCAAAAACAATCAGCTCCACGAAAAAAATGAATACAACATATATTGTGTGTTTTAATGTGCTCTACATTTTTGTGTGGTAAGTTTTTGTCTCTCTCTTACGGTTTAGCACTTATGCAAAATTCCGTAAAATTCACTCAGAATAAAGTAGTCTTCAGAGGCTATTCCCAGAAAATTCAAGATATACATTTTATTTCTCAGGTAAATATCTTTAATATACGATATTTTAATCAAAATTGTTTGAGCCATTTTTTAGAAAATCAAAATTTTCGAAAAAAGTTCCATGTAAAGGCTAGTTTGAAGTGGGGGGATTTTTCTCAAAATCTTCGTGTCGCATTCCCGGAAGATACTAAACTTAAATACCAAGTTTGGTATCTTACTGACTTTTCATTTTTGAGTTATCGTGTTCACAAACACATGGACACACGGACACACACGGAACTTTTTCTGAAAATACTTTTTTTGGATACAGGAGATCCTAAAACATATATTTCCGGTGAAATCTCGGTATCGAATTTTTTGGTGGAGTGCAATACTTTCTCTATACACTATTGCATAGTGCGTATAGAAGAAGTAAAAATGCTTTTTTTTTTTAATTCAGGGGGACACAAAACACGTTTTCCCGATGAAATCTCGGTATCGAATTTTTGGTTGGAATACAATACCTTCTTTATACACTATGTGAATAGTACGTATAGAGAAAGTAAAAATGTTCATGACATAAATTAGGTATGTATTTTAACAAGGTTTACATTTTTTTTGCTGTAAGATTTTGTCTATCTTTTGTGGTTTACTAGTTATACAAAATTCAGTCAATGCATCCAGAATGAGGAGGTCTTCAGAGGCTATTCCCAGAAAATTCAAAATATGCAGTTTATTTGTCACGTAAATATCTTTAATATGCGGTATGTTAACCTAAATCGTTAGAGCTATTTTTGTGAAAATTAAAATTTCCGAAAAATTTCCCATGTAAAGGGAATTTATAGAGGAGGTTTTTCCTCAAAGTCTTAGAGTCGCATCCTTGGAGGATATTAAACTTAATGCCAAGGTTGGTATTTTATCGAATTTTCGTTTTTGAGCTATGGTGTTCACAGACACACTGACACATGGCAATGAACTTTGCTCTTAAAATGTTTTTTTTTTTGGATTCAAGGGACCTTAAAGCGTGTATTTCAGGTGAAATCTCGGTATCGATTTCTAGGTGGCATGCAATACCTTCTCTTCCTACGGACCATGTACTATGACATCGATAATATGCTTAAAAGTGTTTTTTCAAACCCACCTGAACATTTATAATGTTTGAATAGAATTAAAAAAAAAGACAAATTCGATGTGTGACATCCATACTAGTTTTTCTGTCCATTATTGTTTGTTTTCATATCGTTACGAATTGTTCTTAAGTAAGCTTGTTATTTACTCTACCACGTACACAGTAGATAGAGAAGGTATTGCAAAAAATCAATACTGAGATTCACAAATAATACACGTTTTGGGTTCCCTCAGTCCGGCAAAGCATTTTATAAACAAATCGGTGTGTTTGTGAGTGTGTGTGCAGCGTAACTCAAGAACGAAAAGCGAACTTGATATTTAACATTTAGTTGCCTGCACTAGTATACTATATATACCGTTTTTCCCTTAATTCAAATTTAAATTTGGAGTTTCTAGTAAAGATATTTGGGAATAAACCTATAAAATTATTATGTAAAATAATTGAGAAAATAGAAATAAAAATAATAATCCTGTAGTAATATTTTCTTCCCAAGTAAAAGTTTAAACACTTCTAAACCAGTTTTCATAATCCTGTCAAAGGCACTACCAAAAAAGTGGTTTAAAAAGTCATGAGTGTTAGGTGATGGTAATGGACTGGCCATCCATTCAAAGACAAATGTTGCAAGTTTAAATCCCAATGATTGTGGTAAAGGACGGGGAGAGCCCAAGTAAAATAATCGGTGTGATGCTTGGAAGCTAATAGGGTTATATTTGGCTGTAGATATGTCAGTTTTCTCTTTTATTTATTTAAAAAAATCACTGCAATTTTTGGGCAAAAATTGTATATATTTTTACAATATATCACATTCTTGATTACTTGTCGTTTATGGTTGAAGGTTAGTATAACATGAAATTAATCCTAGAGTAACAACCTATTTGTATAGTTACGCTTAAAGCAAGCGGAACTGATAGGTACCGACAGGCAACAAAGGGTTAAGTTCAGCATATTTTAAGAAACTCCTCCCCAAACTACCCTTTACGTGGCAAAAATTTCGATAATTTAGACTTTCTCAAAAATTGACCTAACAATTTTGATTAAAATGCCGTAATTTGTTTAGGATAATTTCATGGAGAATGAAATATATCTTAAATTTTCTGAATGACTTGCATAACTTTTATACCATAAGAAATAGATAAATGACTACCTGACAAAAAATGTAGATCTCTTTAAAACATAATTTATGTGAAATATACATTTTGTGGGTTAAGTATTTCCGAAATATTCTTTGTTATTGATTTCAATTTTCGAATATCAACGGGAGATCGTTAGTATTTTTTTTTTCGCTTGCAAGAACAATGGAATTTCGAAGTCTTAAACTTGACAATCGATTTAGCATTGGGTATTCCTGTATTCCTTCGTACCTACAAAGAAATGTATAATAAAATCGTTTTTACAAATGTTTGCGTTGATTATGTTAAAGTATATAGAAGAAAGCATTTTTTGTAAAAGTAGTTTGCTGCAGAATCGGTAGATAAATGTGAATGACAACAGGTTGTTTTTTCTGTTCATTTGTTAGTCGAAGTAAAAAGGTGTGTAGAAATAGTTCCATTAAAGATATGGAAAGAGGAAACGGAGACGTTAGTCAGATTTTAAAGGCGAACGGCCATATTCTGACTGTGACATTTCATATTCTTTTCAAGATAGCGTGGGAAAGATCCTTGGACGACTCCAAACTTAAATACGAACGGTCTTTTCGTTTTTGAGCTATGCTGTCCACCGACACACACATACACACACGGACATTTTTCCGGAAATGTTTTCTTTTTGCATTTAGGGGGACCCAAAACATGTATTCTCGGTATCGAATTTTTGGGTGGAACAAATACCTTCTCTATACACTACATACGTAGTACGTATAGAGAAATTAATAAAAACAAATGTGTTCCATTCACATGACTTTCTCTGCATCTTTGTAACAAAATATTGTTGAAAAGCTTATTCTTCTATCTACTTCATGTTACTCGAGATAAACATTAACAAAAATGGTCATATTGTTTAGTCCATGTAAGTAGAAGGGAAATAAGGGAATACACTAGGCCAAAGCGATAGTCAAATCATTTAAAAGCTAGTTGCCTTATCGTTGAAATCCGTTTCTATCCATTGCTAAAAGTTGACACATTCTTGTATGGGAAAAGTTTTAAAATAAAATCAATAACAAGGAATATCTTAGAAATGGTCAATTCCACGAAAAAATGTACATGACATAAATTATCTATTTTAACAAGAACCTACATTTTTCTGTGTTAAGCTTATATCTATCTTTTACATTTTACCAGTTATGCAAAATTCAACACAGTTCATCCAGAATAAAGAAGTCTTCAGAGGCTATTCCCAGAAAATTAAATATATACATTTTATTTATCATGTAAATGTCTTTAATATACGGTATTTTAATCCAAATCGTTAGAGCCATTTTTGAGAAAATCAATATTTTCGAAAATTTTCCAATAAAGGGTAATTTCTGGTGGTGAGATTTTTCTCAAAATATTTGTGCGACATCCCTGGAAGAATCTAAACCAAAGTGCCAAATTTAGAATCTAAAGGACTTTTGGTTTCGAACTATGCTGTCCACACACACACGCACACACACACACACACACACACAGTTTTTTCTAAAAATGTTTTTTTACTTTCTCTACACGTACTATGTACATAGTGTATAGAAAAGGTATTGTAATGCACCCAAAATCTGGATACTGAGATTTCACCGGAAATACATGTTTTGGGTCCCTCTGAATCCAAAAAAAAAGCTTTTTTGGAAAAATATCCTTTTGTGTGTGTGTGTCTGTGGTCAGCATAACTCAAAAACGAAAAGACCGTTAAATACTAAACTTAGTATTTAAGTTTGGTATCTATCAAGAATGCGACATGAAGATGTTCAAGAAAATCCCCCCATCCCAAACTACCCTTTACATGGAAATCGAAAATTTTGATTTTCTCATAAATGGCTCTAATTTGATTAAAATATCGTATATTAAAGATATTTACCTGATCAATAATATGTATATCTTGAATTTTATGGGAATAGCCTCTGAAGACTATTTTATTCCGGATGAATTTTACGAAATTTGGCATAACTGCTAAACCGTTAGAAATAGACAAAAACTTACCAGACAAAAATGTACAGTACGTTAAAGCACACAATTTTTGTTACATACATTTTTTTCGAGGAGTTTATCGTTTTTTAGATATTCCTTGTTTTTGTTTCAGATTTGAAAAACTTGTACTTTTCTCATACAGGAATTTGTCAACTCGTGTTCATACAAACAAAGGAACTTTAGTCACCTAGTAACCAGCTTTTGATTTCACTTTAATCTATGATACGCCCATACTTGGCTTCTATTTACAAGGAAGCAAGTAATAAGACTATTACTGCTAATTTTTTCTCGATTAGCACGATTAGCATGAAGTAAACAGAAGAATAAGCTTATTAACAATAATTTGTTACACAGAAGTAGACAAAGTCAGTGAATGGAACACATCGGATTTTTTTTTGAATTTAGGGAGTCTCCAAAATATGTATTTCCGGGGAAATCACGGTATCGAATTTTTGGGTAAAATACAATATATTCTCTAAGCGTTATGTAGATACATAGTACGTGTAGAGAGAGTGAAAACTGGTATTTTATTAGTGAGTATTTACCTGAAGTTCTTCTTGGGCTTCCAGCTCAATTTTAACTCGAAGAAGTTTTGAAGACTTCAATCGTCTTCGTATTCAGGAAAATTGAACTTAGGTTTAAATTTTGTTTGTTGAGGTTAATTGGCTAATAATTAAATACTTTAATATCCTCAGTTATATGGCTTGAACAGGCCGTAGGAATTAATAATCCAATGTTTTATTTATTGTTCATCTCCTTCATGGGTTAGGCGTTTAGCCTCTTCCGACTCCAAATTCTTGTTGAGCCCAAGCTTCTCTGGGTTATCCCGGACTTTTATGTCTTTGGGGTCTATAGTTGTATGCTGTTTGACTTATTTTGTTTATTGTCATGCGTTCCAAAAGTTTCTTTTTTCAATTATTTACTTCCTATATTCTTTTATTTCTTCATTTGCTTTATTTCATTAATTTGCCTTTTATCCAATCTTGTGCATCCTACTGCAGATCTGAAGAATTACATTTCGACTGTCACCATTCTTCTTATGCTGCATTCAGAATGAGATGCAAGCGCAGACGTAACGTAACATAAGCGCAGACGCAAGGAGATACCATTCACAATGCAGTCCTACAAATACAGGGAGAGTCAGCGATTACGAAACGAAACTATACTTTCTCTATGTACTAATGTAGAGAAAGTAAAAATGTACGTCTCATTAAATCATACAATTTATGCCAAATATTATTTTTGTGGAGTTGCCATTTCTAAACTATTCCTTGATATTGGTTTTCAAAGACGTACTTTCCTTAATCGGTAAGTCGTTATTCGTTTGGTGAGGGTAACACATCAGAGATTTTCTTGAATGCTTTTACAATTTCTAATGGAAGACTTTCTATACTTTAGCAAAAAGAAAGCGACAAGAAGTCCTCTCCTTAATGGAGCGGGCAAAAATGAGAACGGAAACTCCATTCCTGAGTGCCTTATCAATGATGTAAGGTAACGCGTTAAAAGATTTCGAGTTCCCGTGATCCATTTTGCAAGGGAATATAATGCAGATAAAAGATTTTTAAATCCTTAGCTTAGTAAGGCCAAAATGTATTTTTTTCCAAAAAATCTTATGTGTTCAATTCACATGACGTTCTCTATATCTCTGCAACACATTACTGTTAGAAAGTGATAGTCAAGAGCTGGTTGCTATGTCACTGAAGTTGCTTTGTTTGTATGGATAGGAGTTGACAAATTACTGTAAGAGAAATGTATGCGTTTTTTAAAGTTGAAACCAATAACAAGGAATATCACAAAAACGATCCACTCCATGAAAAACAGATATATGACATACACTGTATGTTTAACGTGGTATACATTTTTTTGTGTGGTAAGTTTCTGTCCATCTCTTATGGTTTAGCCGTGGTATAAAATTCCCTAAAATTCATCCAGAATAAAGTAGTCTTCAGAGGCTATTCCCAGATAATTGAAGATGTACATTTTATTTGTCTGGTAAATATTTTAATACATGATTATTTAATGAAAATCGTTAGAGCCATTTTTGAGAAAATCATAATTTTGGAAAAATGTTTCATGTAAAAGGTAGTTGGGGGTGTGGGAATTTTCTTGAAAATCTTCGTGTCGCATCCTTGGAAGATACCAAGCTTAAATAGCCAATTTGTTATTCAACGGTATTTTCGTTATTGAGCTATGCTGTCCACAGACACACACACACACACACACACACACACACACACAGACTTACACACACGCACACACGGATCTTTTCTAAAAATGCTTTTATTGGATTAAGGAGGACCAAAAACATGTATTTCCGGTGAAATCTCGGTATCGAATTTTTGGGTGGAATACAATACCTTCTCTATACAGTACGTGTAGGGAAAGTAAAATGAAAAACTCTGATGTGTTTCCTTCACATGACTTTATCTATTCAAACAAACTGTTCTTAAAAATGCTTATTCTTCTATGTACTTTATGCTAATCAACAAGACCATGAGCAGAAATTGTATTATTACTTAGTTTTTAACGTAAGGGAAATAAAGGAATAAGCTAGGCTAAAGGGATAGACAAACCTTTTAAAAACAGGTTGCTATATGATTGAAATTCCCGTTAGAGAAAGGTTTAAATAGCCAATTACAAAGAATATCTCGGAAATGTTTAACCCCACAAAAATGTATACGACTTACTTAAGTGTGCGCTTTAACGAGATGAACTCTTTTGGTTGCTGTTTTAATAAGCTTTTGTCTATCTCTTATGGTTTGCAGTATTGTAAAAGTAATCCACAGGACTTCTTCATTATTCCCAGAAAACTCAAAGCACACATTTAATTTGACATTAAAATTTCATAAATATGTACCCAGTATTTCGTTCAAAATTTTTATAGCCATATTAATAAAACCAAAATTTTCGAAATATGTTCCATGTAAACGGAAGCTAGGGCAGCGAATTTTCTTAAAAACCTTTGTGTCGCATCCTTATAAGATTCGTAACTTCAATATCAAATTTAATATTTCACGGAATTTTCGTTTTTGGGTTTTGCAGTTCGCGAACCTTTTTGGTTAATGTGGTCCATTCCGTGACTTTCTCTACAAGATATTCTTACAACATCGTACTAATCGAGCTACATATTAGCAGAAATGGTTTTATTACTTCCTTATAAGCAGAAGGGAAATAAGGGAATATTTAGGCAAAAGCGATATTCAAATCTTCTAAAGAAGTTCAACTTAGTTCGGTTTTCTTTGCATGCCCATGAGTAAAACAAAACAGAGATTAAACAAAAGATGAATTCTGGTTTGAGAAAAGTTTAAGTAGTCTAAAGTTGAAATAGTAAAAAGGAATATCTTGAAAATTACTAACTCTACAAAAAATTAATGTGACATAATTTGTGTGTTTTAAGCAGGTCTACATTTTTATAGTAAGTTTGTGTATATCTCTTACGGTTTATAGTTAATTATAGTTCATATAGAATGAAAAGGTCTTCAGAGGCTATTCCCAGAAAATTCAAGATATACAGTTTATGTTTCATGTAAATATATTTGATATAAGGTATTTTAATCAAAATCGTTATAGCAAGTTCTGAGAAAAACAGAAATTTGAAAAATTATTCCACATAAAGTGTATAAGTTTGGTATATAAAGATATTTTCGTTTTTGAGATATGCTTTCCACAGACATACACATACACACACTCCACATCACACACCCACACACACCTTTTTCTAAACTTAATATCCTGTGAATTTTGTAAGAATTCCGTGTTGCTTAGCAACTTCTCTGACGCCAATGTGTTGCGGGTATGTGGTGCTCCTAGGCGATCAACGGATCAGTCGTGTGGGTGAATGACACCCGCTGCCAATTTATCTTAATAGAGTGATGGATTTAAGAAATCACGGTCATTCAGGACCGTGACAATTAGAACACAGAAGGCAGAATTTCACTTAAAACCAATTGTAAATAATTAGATACTGCAGCATCACTATGTAAATTGGCAAGAAAGAATTATACAGGCTTAAATTAATTTCCGTTGTGTGCGTCCTAGGCTGTAACGTTCGATAATGCAAAACACTTATTCGCGCAGCTTGAGGCTGAAGTGAAAATTTTTATAAGTGGAAAACTGGTCATTACGTGTACGTTCGTGATGAAAACCCACGAGTGTAAAAAATAAATCTAACGTTCCAAAATTTACGTACATGATTTTATTTAAAAACCATAACAAACATTCCTAATAAACCGTTTTACGAAAGCAAAATGAAAATTTATGTAGCGCGCGTGTGTATTTCCAATGTTGCAAAAGTATGTTAAATAGATATGTTGGTAATATTTTAAATTCAAGTATTTTTAGAAACATGTATGGTCACCCAACCCATGTGACTGTGTGAAGCAAATATTTTTTTTTTGTAGATTAACGTATTTTAACCTGCTTGATCATATCGGACGATGAGTGTATTTGGTGAAATGATGCTCAAATGATCTCGGGGTCCATGGAGCTTAAAGTTACTCGACATTCGTCTTCTCAGAACAAGCGAAAACCCCGAAAAAGCCTTACCCGGGTAACTCATTCTAAGCGAGATTCAAACTCACGCCCTATTAAATGTGAGGCATATATGCTACGACCACACTACACAGGCGGGCTTATGCAAATATTATATTATTGTAAACTTAATAAATATACCATTACCTTTTTCTATTTTTTTTTTTTTTTGTTCGGGGGGCCTGAAAACATATGTACATAGTGCGTATAGAGAAAGTAAAAAGGCATTTTTAGGGGTTTAAAAGGCTTAAAAAAAAGGATTTCCGATAAAATCTAGGGTGAAAAAAATTGTTGAAATTTTGGGTGTAATACAATACCGCAACGTACCATATATAAATTATAGGGAAAGTAGAAGTAGTACTGAGCAGGCAGACTATAGCAATATATATTGTGTAAAATATCATTTTCACTTTCGCTACCAAGTATAATAGTGCACAGTAGGTAGAGAAGGTGTTGTATGCCACCTTTATAGCGAAATTTCACAGGAAGTACATTCTCGAGGACACAAAAAAAATAGCATTTTTATTTTCTCTAGCGCTATTTTCAATGTACATAGTGCGTAGAGTAGGTATTGTAATGCACCCAAAAATTTGACGTCGAAGTTTCACCGGAAATACAATTGCTTTGGGGCCCACTGAGTCCGAAAAACATTTTTAGAAAAGGGTTCGTGTATGTGTCTGTGGACAGCATAACTCGAAAACGGAAAGTCAGTTAATTACTGAACCTGGTATTTAATTTTAGTATCTTCAAGGATGTCACGCGAAAATTTTAAGGAATATTCCCCATGCCAGACTATTCTTTACATGGAAGTGTTAGATTTCCTCAAAAGTGACTTTAAGGATTTTCATTAAAATGCCAGATAATAAACATATTTACATGACAAGCAATATGTAAATCCTGAAATTCTTTGGAATAGACTCAGTAGATCTCTTCATTCCGAAAGATTTTTACAAACTGGTAAATCGTAAGAGAGAGAAAGAGAGAGAGAGAGAGACTAAAATGTATTACATAAAAAATGTAAATCTCGTTGAAACAAAATAACTGGCATTTACACTTTTTGTGTAGCTAATCATTTCCGATATATTCCTTGTTAATGGTTTTAAACTTTCCGATACCTAGACTTTTCTGAAATGGAAAGTCATTATTCACTTTTCGAAGGGGAATAATAAGCTTTTGCAAGAATTTGTTTTTTGTTTGTTGTGATTTTAGAAGCTTAATGTCCTTTAACCTGGTAGGTCATATCGGACGATGTATGCAATCGTGAAATGATGCTCAAAAGATCACGAACTTCACCAAGCTTAATGTCTCTCGACATTTGTATTCTCAGGATAAGGGAATACCCCGAAAAAACCTTATCCGGGTAACTCATCTAAGCGAGATTCGAACTCGTGGTGTCGTCCTCCTTGATGTAGTGGTTACCATGCTAGTTTATACTCAAGGTCGCGGGTTCAAACCCGGCGGAAGGCGGTGAATTTTTTCGGGCGTAAAAATCGTTAGCATGGCTTCCTTCAGAAGTTATAAGTAAAATCCGCCGTGTTCCATTCAGATGAATTTCTCTACATCTCTGCAACAAATTATTCTTAAAAAGCCCATGCTATCATTAACTTCATGCTGATCGAGAAAAAATTACCAGGATTGCCTTATTACTTGCTTCCTTGTAAGTAGAAGCGAAATAAGGGAGTACCATAGGTTAAAGTGATAGTCTAAAGCTGATTGCTATGTGACTGAAGTTCCTTTGTTTATATGGACAGGAGTTGACAAATTCCTGTATGAGAAAAGTATAAGTTTTTTTAAAGCTGAAACCAGAAACAAGGAATATCTCAGAAACGATCAACACCACGAAAAAATGTTTATAACATAAATTGTGTGTTTTAACGTGCCCTAAATTTTTGTGTGGTAAGTTTTTGTCCATCTCTTACAGTTTAGCAGTTATGCAAAATACCTTAAAATTCATCCAGAATAAAGTAGTCTTCAGAGGCTATTCCCAGAAAATTCAGTATATACATTTTTTTTTTGTCAGGTAAATCTCTTTAATATACTATATTTTATTCACAATCGTTAGAGTCATTTTTGAGAAAATCAAAATTTTGCGAAAAAAGTTCCCTGTAAAGGGTAGTTGGGGATGGGATTTTCTTGAAAATCTTCGTGTCGCATCGTTGGTGATACCAAAATTATATACCAATTTTTGTATTTAACGGTCTTTCCGTTTTTTGGCTATGCTGCCCACAGACACACACACATAGACATTTTTCTAAACATGCTTTGTTTTTGGATTCAGGGTAACCCACAACATATATTTCCGGTGAAATCTCGGTATCGAATTTTTGGATGCATTACAATACCTTCTCTATACTCTATGTACATAGCACGTATAGAGAAAGTAAAAATTAATGATTTCGTGTCGTAGATTAACAGCAGGAGAGAAAAAAAACTCGAGTCTGATAAACAGACCTCTGAGCATCTGGTCTTTTACGCTCAATATAAAATAGGACGCTGACAACCACGGAAGTTAAAGAGCATTAATAAATAAAAGTCCATTTTACATTCAAACTCGTGACCTCTTGAATGAGAGGAAGACAGTCTACCCTTACACTACCGAAGTGGACGAAGAATAGTTTGTTGCAGAATGGGTAGAGAAAGTCATGTGAATTGAACACTCCAGCAAGTTTAATTATTTCCGCGAGAGTGCGTTATGCCTCGGAGTGTACAGTAATGAACAAGAAATCATCAGAGCGAAGAAACCAACATCCGTAACATTTCTCGTAAATAACAAAAGAAAGAGAAAAATGACCCATATCTTTTGTTTCCTTTGACGCAAATAAAATCTTAGTATGTACATATTCACTGGTGTGTAACTTTGGCTAGAACCATCCAGCTACCATAACAAAGCATTTCTGAAGGACTACTTTCTTTGTTCTTAGAAAAGGCGTTTTATTTTCCCTACTATATATAAAGTAAGTATCGGAAGTATTGCATTCCATCAAAATTTCGATATCGAGACTTCACCTTAAATACATTTTCAGGCCACCGTAAATATGAAGATAGCTTTTCCTGAACCTAAAAGAGAAAAAAAATCTGATGTGTTACACTCACATGACTTTCTCTAGCTGTTCTACAAACTTAATACATAAAATTCTTCTGCTTTCTGCACCTTGCTAATCGTGGTACTCATTAGCACAATGTGCTTATTATTTAGTTCCGTATAAGTAGGAAGAAAATACGGGAATACACTAGGCTAAACAAATAGTCAAATGTTTTAAAAGCTGTCGTTATGCGATTGTCATTACAAATCGCTTCTTTTCTTGGCCAGGAGTAGAACAAAAGAAAAACGGACACTCCCGTCTGAGAAAAGTATAAGTACTTCACAGCTGAAACTAATAACAATGAGTACCTCGAAAACGGTAACCTCCACGAGATAAATGTATGTGACATAACTTGTGTATTTTAACAAGACCTAAATTTTTTGCATAGCAAGTTTTTGTCTATCTCTTACGGTTTACTAGTTATGGCAAATTAAGCAGAATTCGTCCAGAATAAACAGGTCTTCAGAAGCTATTCCCAGAAAATTCAAGATATACATTTTATTTGTTAGGTAAATATCTTTAATATATGATATTTTAATCAAAATCGTTAGAGCCATTTTTAAGAAAATAAAAAATTTCGAAAAAAATTCCATGTAAAGGGTAGTTTGGAGTGGGGGGATTTTTCTCAAAATCTTCGTGTCGCATCCCTGGAAGATACTAAACTTAAATACCAAGTTTGGTATTTTAGCTACTTTTCGTTTTTGAGTTATCGTGTTCACTGGCACACGGACATACGGACACATATGGACCTTTTTCTGAAAATGCTTTTTTTGGATACAGGGGGTCCTAAGACATGTATTTCCGGTGAAATCTCGGTATTGAATTTTTGTGTGGAATACAATACTTCTTTATCCCTATGTACATTGTACATATGGGGCTAGAGAAAGTAATAAATAATTTCTCCACTATGTACATAGTAGACAGAAAAGGTATTGTATTCCACCCAAAAACTCTTGATCAATGTTTCACCAGAAACATATTGTAACAGATGAGAACAACAGTTCCTGTTAAATTTATTTTATTGGTCACTATAAAAGAAATGAAATGAGGAATTATTTATGGACGCTCTTTAACTGCTCTGACTCTCAGCGTCTCATTCAATATTCGGTGTGAAATACCGCTTAATTTTACTCAGAGACCTCTTTATCAGCCTTGAGGTTCTTTTACGTGCCATAAATCTATGACAGGCCCAACGGCTTTACTTCCCTTCCGAAGGAAACCGAAAAAATTCATCGCCTCCGCCGGATTTGAACCCGTGACCTTGGGTATACAACTTCAACATTGGTCACTAGAGCACTACACATAATGCACTACACTTTTGGTACACAAATAACTAAGTCACTGCGCTCATGTCACTTCTTAGCATTCGTACTCACTAGATTGACTTTTTAACTTCCTCCCGGTTGTGTCGGTCTCTCTTATTTAGTCCCGTAGCTGGGTCGAAAGTTCCAGTCTTAGAAATTAGAGATAATTACGTTTTATCCATTTAGAAAGAGATTACTCTAGAAGTGAAATTTTCTGGGCCTAGAGATAAAGAAGGTCCGAGAGATCTTGCAGCGAAACACAAAACGACCTTTGTTTGCCCGGCTATTGTGTCCATTCACTCTATTGTTAGAGCGGGCCACGCAGCTGTATCTTCGGGCAATATGTTTTGAGGTTTCTTGAATCTATATAGAAAAACCAAAGTTTTAGAAAAATCTGATGTGTTCCATTCACATGACTTTCTGTAAGGCTGAAAATGTCAGCCCTCAATCAGTAGTACCACAACATACTTGGAAATTCATTTCCAGTGATCGGAAACGGACCTCCATAGATATATCTGTTTTCATAATTACCAATCACAGGGCGGAAATGCCTAGCGTTTAATTGAAGCACGTTTTGTGAACAGCCGCCACCATCCGATTCTACAGACTACCATATGCACCATACACAACATCTGTTAAATTAATTTGTACGTTCTCTATACGCACTATGTACATAGTGTATAGAGAATGTATTGCACTTCACCAAAAATTCGATACCGAGATAACACCGAAAATATATGTTTTAGGGTCCCCTGTATCCAAAAAAGGTATTTTCAGAAAAAGGTCCGCGTGTGTGTTCGTGTGTCAGTGTGTCCGTGAGTCTGTGAATACGATAACTCAAAAACGAAAAGTCGGTAAAATACCAAACTTGGTATTTAAGTTTAGTATCTTCCTGGAATGCGACACAAAGGTTTTGAGAAAAATCCCCCCACTCCAGACTACCCTTTACATGGAACTTTTTTTCGAAAATATTTATTTTCTAAAAAATGACTCTAACAGTTTTGATTAAAATATATATTAAAGATATTTACCGGACAAATAAAATGTATATTTTGAATTTTCTGGGAATAGCCTCTGAAGACTACTTTATTTTGAGTGAATTTTACGGAATTTTGCATAAGTGCTAAACCGTAAGAGAGAGACAAAAATTTACCACACAAAAAATGTAGAGCACATTAAAACACACAATTTATGTTACATACGTATTTTTTCGTGAAGTTGATTGTTTTTTAGATATTCCTTGTTTTTGGTTTAAGCTATAAACACTTATATTTTTCTCATACAGGACTTTGTGAACTCGTGTCCATACAAACAAAGGAACTTCAGTCACATAGCAACCAGTTTTTGGCTATCACTTTAACCTATGGTACTCCCTTATTTCGCTTCTACTTACAAGGAAGCAAGAAATAAGACTATTTCTGCTAATTTTTTCTCGATTAGCAGGAAGTAAATAGAAGTATAAGCTTTTTAAAAATAATTTATTGCAGAGATATAGAGAAAGTCATGTGAATGGAACACATCAGATTTTTTTCAAGCTTTTGTAGTAAAAAACAAAGGACAATGGAAATGGAGAGAGCTCTAGTTGAAGAAATATTTAATACAATCACATGTTCTGTCCTGTCAGAAGTTATTGGTGATAAATTGTATTATTGCTGTAAACATCGCGGCAAGGTTATAACTTGATTTTGTTCTAATTTCTTGCTCTAAAACTACTGTTAATATAACAAAAGGTTGTATCATATATTACAGCATTGGTTTAAAGCTTTAATTTATTCTTTTACTTTCTCTATACGTACTATGTACATAGTGTATACAGAAGGTATTGTATTCCACCCAAAAATTCGATACCGAGATTTCACCGGAAATACATGTTTAGGGTCCCCCTGAATAAAAAAAAAGCATTTTTGGAAAAAGGTCCGTGTGTGTTTGTGTGTGTGTGTCTGTGGGCAGCATAGCGCAAAAACAAAAAGTCCGTTAAATATCAAACATGATATTTAAGTTCAGTATCTTCCAATACGTCAGGAAATTCTTCAAGCCCCAAATACCCTTTATATGGAAAAATTTTCGAAAATTTTGATTTTTTCAAAAATGGCTCTAATGCATTTGATTAAAATATCGTATATTAAAATGTTTATCTTCAATTTTCTGGGAACAGCTTCTGAAGACTATTTTATTCTGGATGAATTTTGTGGAATTTTGCGTAACTGGAAAACCGGAAGAGGTAGACAAAAACTTATTTCACAAAATATATAGAGCTCATTAAAACACACAATTTATATTACACACATTTTTTTCGTGGAGTTGACAGTTTTGAGATATTCCTTGTTATTGGTTTCAGCTTTAAAAAACATACTT
Source organism: Hymenopus coronatus (assembly GCA_030762935.1). NCBI lineage: Eukaryota > Metazoa > Arthropoda > Insecta > Mantodea > Hymenopodidae > Hymenopus > Hymenopus coronatus. Next base: position 48,247,692 of record CM060899.1, read on the forward strand.
TTCTCATATAGGAATTTGTCAATTCCTGTCCACACAAAGAATCTTCAGTCACATAGCAACCAGCTTTCGACTATCACTTTAACCCATGGTACTCCCTTATTTCGCTTCTACTTACAATGAGGCAGCAATAAGACTATTTCTTTTAATTTGTTCTTGTTTAGCATGAAGTAAATAGACGCATAAGCTTTTTAACAATAATTTGTTGCAGAGACGTAGAGAAAGTCATGTGAATGGAAGATTTTTTTACTAAAGGAGCAATTATGTACTTCCCTATCACTGTAAATATGTCTTTCCCGTCCCCTAACTCTCTGCTTTAGCAATTTTATTCTTTTACGTGCTTTCTAAAACTTAGCAGTTTTATTCTTCAACTTCATTAATTTTCTCTTTCTTGGGCTTTTAAGTACAACTCTATTTTCAGTATCAGTGCGCTGGGCGTCCTTTTCAGTTATTATTTCACAAACAATTGCAGTACTTCCACTATTTGGGGGTGTATTTGGTGGTCTATGTCGAGATATAGGGAATTTCTGCAAATAAGAGGGATAAGCAGGAAACAAAGAAGGAATAGCTTCTTTTCTTAGTCTCCTGGTTTGACTGTTAAGTCCAAATCGTCGGATGTAAAGGGTTGTCAGCACACTGCAGAAGTAGGTTGCCAATTTTGTCTGCGAATTGCCTTCACACACGCTTCTCTAAGGTCTTTACGAGGTATTGGAAGTCTACAATTCATAAACTATACAGAATCGTTCTGTTGATAATGTATAACATATTCACAAAGTATACCGCCGAAAAATCACTTAAATAAGTACACTAACCTGTGTATTGAAACATTTCCTTTTCCTTATTACTTTCTCTATACGCACTATGTACATAGTGCGTATAGAGAAGGTATTGCACTACACCAAAAATTTCGATACCGAGATTTCATCGGAAATATATGTTTTAGGATCCCCAATAGCCCAAAAAAGCAATTTCACTAAAAGGTCCGTATGTGTCAGTGTGTCCATGTGTCTGTGAACACGATAACTCAAAAACTAAAAGTCGGTAAAATACCAAACTTGGTATTTAAGTTTAGTATCTTCCAGGGATGCGACACGAAGATTTTGAGAAACATCCTCCCTCCCCAAACTACCCTTTATATGGATCTTTTTTCGAAAATTTTGATTTTCTCAAAAATGGCTCTAACGATTTTGATTAAAATGTTGTATATTAAAGATATTTTACCTGACAAATAAAATGTATATTTTGAATTTTCTGGGAATAGCCTCTGAAGAGTAGTTTATTCTGGATGAATTTTACTGAACTTTGAATAACTGCTAAACCGTAAGAGATGGACAAAAACTTACTACACAGAAAATGTAGAGCACGTTAAAACACACAATTTATGTTATATACATTTTTTTCGTGGAGTTCGTCGTTTTTGAGACATTCCTTATTTTTGGTTTCTGCTATGAAAAACTTATACTTTTCTCATACAGGAACTTGTCAACTCCTATCCATATAAACAAAGGAACTTCATTGACATAGCAACCAGCTTTCGACTATCACTTTAACCTGTGGTAGTCCCTTATTTCGCTTCTACTTACAAGGAAGCAAGTAATACAACTATTTCTGCTAATTTTTTCTGATTAGCATAAAGTAAATAGTAGTATAAGCTTTTTGAGAATAATTTCTTGCAGGGATATAGAGAAAATCATGTGAATGATACACATCAGATTTTTTTTCTTCTGCTATACGAGAAACCACAACCAAACAGGTGTTCACCATTATACTGGTTTAAAACCTACAGTCAAAATATACTGCATAATTGACCAAAATCTTATTTTTGGGTGCACATTTAGCCACAAAAGTCGTACCCATCTCAGAAGTGTAGAACCAAAATATGGCGACTTGACAAAAAGGTGCTTCACCTACCACAACACATAACGATGGGACACTTCCTATCTATTGTTTCTCTATCTGTGTTACCAATTATATGTTTTTGTTTGTTACAGCGAAGAAAGAACCAACTCCTCTACACTGCTACCAATGTGTCCGCTACAACAATGAAGAATGTGGCAATGAAACTTTACAAGCCTGCCCGCCAAGCAAGGATCGCTGTGTCACACACATCTCCAAAGATCGTGAGTATCTATACCTCATGCCTCATGTCTCATGTCGTGAATAACTGCTTCATATCACTCCCATTCCGATTTTACAAGCCTGCCCGCCAAGCAAGGATCGCTGTGTCACACACATCACCAAAGATCGTGAGTATCTATACCTCATGCCTCATGTCTCATGTCGTGAATAACTGCTTCATATCACTCGCATTCCGATTTTGCTTTTCTCTACTAAATATATTCAAATTCAATGGCGAGATTTTACCACGAATACACGATTTGAAACTCCATTCATGAATCATTAATAAATTATTTTTGCAAAAATGTACCCTTCTATTACATGCTAATCGAGATAAACATTAACAGAATAGTTTTATTACGTATTTCCTTCTAAGTAAAGGGAATACACTAGGCTAAAGCGATAGTCAAATCTTTTAAAAGTTGTCGCTAAGCGATTCTCTTTGCATGACCAGGAGTGAAACAAAAGAGATATGAAACTAATGATGCCTTAAATATACACGTACGCTTGCACGGTCGGGGTCATTAGTTTTAAATATTAAAACTAATTTTAAAATGTCTTCCCGCCTGAGAAAAGCATAGGCTTTTAAAACTGAAACCAAAAACCAGGAATATCTCGGCAATTATTAACTCCACGAAAGATTAACAGGGCATAATTTGTGTGATTTAACGAGATCTACATTTTTGCATAGTAAGATTCTATCTCTTTGCCAGTTACATAAAAGTCACCCAGAATGAAGAAGTCTTCAGAGGTTATTCCCAGAAAATTAAAGATATGAACAATGATCCATGTAAAAGGTAGTTGGAATGTGGAGTTTTCTTGAATATCTTCGTGTCGTATTCTTGGAAGACACTGAACCCAAATACCGAGTTTGGTATTTAACCAACTTTTCATTTTTGATCTATACTATCACAGACAGACATACATACGCACATAAACATAGAGATAGAGAGAGAAACACACACACACATTGGTCTTTTTCTAAAAATGCTTCTTTTAAATTCAGAGGTCCTGAAAACACGAATCATGCTCATTAGGGTTGCCAGAATGTACTCGAGGCAGGCCCAGAGACCAACCAAAGGGGAACGGATATTTGAGTAAGTGGGGACAGAAATTGCTAAACAGATTTTTTTGTATTATTACGGTCACAAGGCCACAATTTTTACTATCATAATAAAATTAAATTACTACTACGACTACGCCGACTACTACTATTACCACTCCTACTCCTACTGCTGCTGCTGCTGCTGAAATGAAATGAAATGACGTTTTATTTATGGACGTTCTTTAACTGCTGCGGTTCTCAGCGTCCCATTCTATACTGGGCGTGAAAGACCGCTTAATTTTGCTCAGAGGCCTCTCTATCACGCTTGAGGTTGTTGCTGTAAATCTACGACACGGGACCAACGAAGGAAACCATGCTTAGAATTTTTACGCCCGAAAAAAATCCATCGTCCTCCGCTGGGTTTGAACCAGCGACCTTGAGTAATGAAGTTAGCATGGTAACCATTACACCACAGAAAGCGATACTTCTGCTGCTGCTGCTACTATCACTACCACTTCCACTACTTCTGCAACCATTCTTCATCGCCTCTTCATTTCACTGTTTTTTACTCATTATAACAGAATAACAAACTAGAACTATTTTGAATTATGAAAGGTAGTGATGGTAGTCTATCCACTCACGATCCGAGTGTTCTAATAATTGCCGATAAATTGCTGACAAATGACAACAACGAACCGCGTGTGCGTGCGTACGTGCGTGCGTGTCTGGTAGGCTCGAGGTGAGCCTAGGTGTTGTTGCTGTGTACCTACCCTGGTAAGGGTTTACTACAGGAATGAGGTGAAGGTTGAGGTTTTAAATTTTGGAGTTTAGAGTGTTGGTGGTAAGGAGGTAGCGCTGGTAGGCTCCTCGAGCGGTTGAATTTTTCAGGAGCAGCATCCTTTCCTCTGCTCCGCTGGTGTTTATTTGTATTTAATTGTGTTGGTAAAATTTGATAGACCTCTCCCAATGGGAGGGGGGAGTGCTTTGTTCAGTTATTGCGCTGTTGGCTGGTTTAAATCCGTTGTTACCGGGGGTGCCCGCAAGCCATGCGGAGAACCCGGAACCGCCTCTTTCGTCGTTCAGTGGGTATGTACTCCCCCAGAGATCTGACAAGTGCGTTCTCATGGTCGCCCAATCTGGCGTATACTTTTTGAACCCGGCGCCTAATGACATCTTCCGCATATGGGAGGGCCGAAGCTTCATGTAGTAGCCTCAAAGGGAAACGTCGACATACAGAATATATGAACCGGAGTCTTCTATTCTGTACCCGCTGTAACCAGAGAAGCCAGGAGTCTGCTGCCATACCCCACACTTCGCAGGCATAGAGCATCAGGGGGACTAAAAGCGCCTTAAAAAGACGTAACTTTGAGTGAACCGGCATCTGGGAGGCCAGTACAGGGTAAAGGGAGGCTACCGCCCCCTTTTCTCTATCCGATGTTCCCCCTCGCGTGTTCACGAAAAGTTAGGCCCTTATCAAGAGTGACGCCCAGGTATTTGATGAAATTCCCCCACTCTACCCTCTGGCCCTGATAGGAAAAGTTGGGTATCTGATTTATTGTGGGGCGTTTTCTGGAGAACAGAACAGCATGACTTTTGCCCGGGACTTTCCAGTGTTTCTTTAATAATGTGAGCCGAATACTACAGACGCAACAATGAAAAGTTGCCACAATAGGAATAGAAACATGGCGTTTTGTTACAATTAGAAATTAACATTAGAACCAAATTATTAAAAAATAGTTATAAGTAAGGTGACATTCGAGTCCGTAGATTGAAGTTACTGGCCCGTATACCCGGAGAATTCATTCCAAACCTTGGCACTCCCGGCGGCGCCCGGAGATTTGGCAGCCCTAATACTCATTGACTTCTCAGGAAAAGGAAAAACTATTCCTGTACAATACTACAGAGAGTTATTGGCCCGATTCGATAAGAAGCTGAAGGAGAGACGGCGAAGTTGCTGTTTTACCATGACAATGCACCGACACATTGTCGCAGCCAAACAGAATGGATTGCGTTATGAATTGCTGCCGCTCCTCCGCCCCATATTCGCCCGTTTTGGCTCACTGTGATATCTTCTTGATCTCAAACATGAAGAAATGGCTCATGGAGACACAATTTAGATCTAATGAGGACATCGTCGAGACACATATTTTGCAGACTTTGATAATTCCTATTTTTGAAGGGGTTAAAAAGATGGTAGGAACTTTAGGAGAAGTGCATATCCCTGAAAGAGGACTATATTGAGAAATACGAGGGCCGTTTTCTTTCAACCTCCGATAGGCTATAAATAAAAGACATGTTCATAGAAAACAATTATTTTATTACTATAAGTTGTTTACACATATGGTTACTTTTCAACATAATCGCCGAAAAGATTGAGTCATTTATCGTACCGGTGTACAAGCTTGCAATACCTGCTTCAAAAAATGTTGCCGCCAATGATTTCAAATGAGAATTGGCGTTGTTTTGAAGATCTTCGTTGGTTTGAAAGTGCTGACCTCCTAGCCACGTCTTCAGCTTAGGAAAAAGGGGAAAGTCGCTGGGTGCCAGGTCTGGACTGTACGGCGGATGATCGAAAATGTCCCATTGAAATTGTTCAAGGAGCCTATGGGTTGTGCCAGCAGTGTGTGGACGAGCGTTGTCATGGATCAACACAATTCCTGAAGTCAGCATTCCTCTTCGTTTGTTTTGAATGGCTCTCCGCAAACGTCGTAAAGTACGAAGATCTTCAAAACAACGTCAATGCTCATTTGAAATCATTGGCGGCAACATTTTTTGAAGCGGGTATTGCAAAGCTTGTGCACAGGTACGATAAATGTCTCAATCTTTTCGGTGGTTATGTTGAAGAGTAACCATAAGTGTACAAAAATAAAAATAAAATAATTGTTTTCTATACCATATCGGAGGTTGAAAAAAAGCGACCCTCGTAAATAACTTCTATTTGAAAAAAAATCGGATGTGTTACACTCAAAAGACTTTCTCTAGCTGCTCTACAAACAACTACCTACAAAAGATTATTCTTCTTTCGACACAAAGCTAATCGAGATAAACATTAGCAGAATGCTGCTATTACTTTTTTTTTTTTTTTTAATTTTGTAGTTTAACGTCCTTTAATCTTGTTGGTCATATCGGATGATGAATGGAATTGGTGAAATGTTGCTCAAATGATCTCAGGGTACATGGAGCTTAAAGTTACTCGACATTCGTCCTTTCAGGATAAGGGAAAACACCGAAACAAACCTTATCCAGGCAACTCACCCTAAGCGAGATTCGAACTCACGACCTTATGAATGTGAGGCAGACACGCTACCACCACACTACCCAGGCGGGCTATAAATTCTTAGTTCCTTATAAGTGGAAGGAAACTAAGGAAATGCGTAATGCTAAAATGATAGCCAAAGGTTTTAAAAGCTTTTGTTACGCGATTGTCATTGCAAATCGCTTCTTTGCTTGGCCTGGAGTAGATCAAAAGAAAAACGGATATCCCTGTCTGAGAAAAGTATAAATACTTTACAATTGAAACCAATAACAAGGAATATCTCGGAAACGGTTACTTCCACAACAATAACACAAAGGCCTTAAATTGTAGAGTAAGGGCGGGGAATGTCGGATACCATTTTCATTTTTGAGAATTGTAGTGTGTAGGAACCTATACTAAGGGCATATTTTACCACAATGTATTGCATATGCAGTGCATTCAATCCTATGAAATATACAAGGTGTTAACATGAAGGGCATATGTTTTATTCGAGATTTAATGGAAAATGGGCAAAATGCTTATGTCGTGCTATAGGCTGGTAATGTCGGATACTATCAGAGATTACCCGCCAAATTTAATTGTAGTATACACAAACAAAACTAAATCTCACTTTCACTGAAAATCTTAAACATAAGTAAGCTTTTAAGACATGGCTAACTACTTAGCCTAGTTTTAAACACCCTTGAACTTTGAAGCTGTCTTATAAATTGAACTGCCGTGTTTAAAAACTCTTAGAAGATGAAAAACCTAAAATACACATGAAAATGTCTGCACTGCTTTTCTCTGTTCATGAACAGTAATCACAAATAAAAGTCTGTTTTTCACCACCTGAACATTCCTCATGGTAACATTCTTCAGAAGTGATACACTGAATCCATTCTTCCTCCTGACGATCGTCGGAGAACTTTCTTTTGCAATGCATGCACTCTTCATCTTGTATAGTGAAGTCCTTTCGTTTTTCTTCATTCTTACTGGAAATATCCCCTGTTCTGTCTTGGGACATCTCTGCTGCTTCTGTGAAACCTTTGAAGGGGGTACCTTCACATTTTGACCTTTCTGAGAATTTTCAAGTGTCCTTTTGTAGGGAAATCCCGTTGTAAGTTGAGCTGAACTTTTAGGCCGGCCTTGGTTAGATATTTTAATTTTCAGTGATGGAATGGGAGATATTTGTTCAGAAAATATTGTATCTGCCGAATGGGCACTGGATGAGAAGGTACTGTTGCTGGGTTGTGGACTGGATGCACTTTGAGTTCTGGAAGGAGGTTTCTGATTCATCTTTCTGTTCGACTTCTTGAAACTCTGAATCATCAAATATTTTTCTGTTCACAGGATATCAATCTGTTGCCCGAAAACCGCCAGCTGCTATTTTAATTGATTGTACTTGAAGATAAGCATCCCCTCAAAGTTCGCAAACTTCATAGTGTTTAAAGCATGTTAACCTACCTTTAAAAATTCTGTTTTCTGTGAATTCAGTTTTCTCAATGTAGCTTCCACAAAACACCACAACTCAATATAGCGACCACCGTTAAATGCTTTCTTCAGCTCACTGAATATGTTTCAAGTGCTCGTCGTAAGATGCCAGAACCCATCAAGACGAAACCTAGGTATGCGACATTACCAGCCTATCCGACATTACCCGACCTTATTCTATGTTTTGAAGAGATCTACATTTTTTGTACAGTAAGTTTTTGTCTATCTCTTACGGCTTAAAAGTCAAGCAAAATTCGGCAAAATTCATCCAGAATAAAGAAGTCTTCAGAGGCTATTCCCAGAAAATTAAAGATTTGGGATGCAAATATGTTTAATATGCGGGATTTAAAATCATTAGGGCTATTCTTTAGAAATCAAAATTTTAAAAAAAAATTTCCACGTAAAGGGGTGGGGGTTTTTCTTCAAAATCTTCGTGTCGTATCTTGGAAGATACTAAACCCAAATACCAAATTTGGTATTTAACGGTCTTTTCGTTTTTGAGCTATGCTGTCCACAGAGAGACAAACACATAGGCACCTTTTTCTAAAAATGCTTTTTTTTTGGACTCAGAGGACCTCAAAGCATACAGTTCCGGTGACATCTGACATTGAATTTTGGGTGGAATACAATACCTTTTCTACCCACTATGTACATTGTACATGCGGACTAGAGAAAGCAAAAATATTATGTATTACATTCACAATGACTATCTATTCCTCAAACAAATTATCCTTACAAAAGATCATTCTTTTAATTCCAAATCTTCTCGGGCTTCTAGCCAGGTAAAAACTTGGCTTGACACCAACGTTTCGAAGAAGTGCATCTTCCTCGTCTTCAGGGTGAACTGATCATCACCCTGAAGACGAGGAAGATGCACTTCTTCGAAACGTTGGTGTCAAGCCAAGTTTTTACCTGGCTAGAAGCCCGAGAAGATTTGGAATTAACACGTCGCCAGGAAAGCTTCAGTTCTTATTTTTGATCATTCTTTTGTCTGCATCATGTTAATCAAATGAACATTCCCAGAAATGTTCATATTATTTAGTTCCTTATAAGAGAAGGTAAATAAAGGTATATCTACACTTTGCTAAAGTGACAGTTAAACCTTTTAAAAGCTATCGCTTTGCGACTGTCATCGAAATTTGGTTCTCCATCCATGGCCACAAAAAAGATGAAACGGACTTTCCGTTTGAAAAAAGTATTTAAAAATTAAACCCAACAGCAAGGAACTTATATTGGAAATGGCTAGCGTTGTACATGAAATAAACTGTGTGTTTTAACGAGATCTATTTTTACTTTCTCTATACGTACTATATACATAGTGTATAGAGAAGGTATTGCATTGTACCCAAAAATTCGATACCGAGATTTCACCGGAAATATATGTTTTGAGACCCCCTGAATCCAAAAAAAGCATTTTTAGAAACATGTCCATGTGTGTCTGTCTCTGTCTGTCTGTGTGTATGTGTGTGTGTCTGAGTGTCTGTGGGCAGCATAGCTCAAAAACGAAAAGGCCGTTTAAAACCAAACTTGGTATTTAAGTTTATTATCTTCCAAGGATGCGACACGAAGATTTTCAAGAAAATCCCCCACATCAAACTACCCTTTACATGGAACTTTCTTCGAAAATTTTGATTTTATAAAAAATGGCTCTAACGATTTTGATTAAAATCCCTTATATTACTGACATTTACATACCAAATAAAATATTTATCTTGAATTTTCTAGAAATAACCTCTGAAGACCTCTTTATTCTGGATGAATTTTGCCGAATTTTGCTTAACTGCTAAACGGTAAGAGATAGACAAAAGCTTACTGCACAAAAAATGTAGAGCACGTTAAAACACACAATTTATGTTATATACATTTTTTTCGTGGAGTTGACCGTTTTTTAGCTATTCATTGATTTTGATTTCACTTTCAAAAACTTATATTTTCTCATCCAGGAATTTGTCATCTCCTGTCCATGCAAACAAAGGAAGTTCCGCCACATAGCAACCGGTCTTTGATTATCACTTTAACCTATGGTGCTCCCTTATTTCGCTTCTACTTAAAAGGAAGCATGTAATAAGACTATTTCTGACATTTTTTTTTTCTCGATTAGCAGGAAGTAAATAGAAGCATAAGCTTTTTAACAATAATTTGTTCAGAGATATAGAGAAAGTTTTGTGAATGCAACACATCAGATTTTTTACTTTCTCTATACGTACAAAGTACATAGTGTATAAAGAAGGTATTGCATTGTACCCAAAAATTCGATACCAAGATTTCACCGGAAATACATGTTTTGAGACCACCTGAATCCAAAAAAAAAGCATTTTTAGAAAAATGTCCATGTGTGTGTCTGTCTTTCTGTCCCTGTCTGTGTGTATGTGTGTGTGTTTGTGTCTGTGGGCAGCGTAGCTCAAAAACGAAAAGACCTTTAAATACCAAACTTGGTATTTAAGTTCAGTATCTTCCAAGGATGCGACACGAAGATTTTCAAGTAAATCCCCCCATCCCCAACTACCCTTCACATGGAAAAGTTTTCGAAAATTTTGATTTTCTAAAAAATGGCTCTAACGATTTTGATCAAAATATCATATACTAAAGATATATACTTGACAAATAATATGTATATCTTGAATTTTCTGAGAATAGCCCCTGAAGACCTCTTTATTCTGGATGAATTTTTCTGAATTTTTCATAACTGACAAACAGTAAGAGATAGACAAAAACTCACAACACTAAAAATGTAACCGATACATTTCTTGTTATTGGTTTCAGTTTTAAAATACTTAATCTTTTCTCATACGGGAACTTGTCAATTCCTGGCCACGCAAAGAAACGAATTTCAATCACTTAGCAACCACATTTTAAAATATTTGACTGTTATTTTAGCCTAATGTATTTCCTTATTTCTCCCCTACTTATAAGGAACTAAATAATAATTTAAGCCCGCCTGGGTAGTGTGGTGGTAGCGTGTCTGCCTCGCGTTCAAAAGGTCGTGAGTTCGAATCTCGCTTAGGGTGAGTTACCCGGATAAGGGGTTTTTCGGAGCTTAAAGTTACTCGAATTTATCGAGTAACTTTAAGCTCCGTGGACCCCGAGTTCATTTGAGCATCATTTAACCAATTTCATTCATCGTTCGATATGACCAACCAGGTTAAAGGACGTTAAACTACACAAAAGAATTGGTATAGAGATGTAGAGAAAATCATGTGAATGTGACACAGAGTTTTTATTTGATTTTTGCCATAAAATTAATAGGAAGTCATCCCCCTGTGCGCCGCATCCACCACGGTCGCGCCACTGGGCTAGCACCACACGGGATATAGAGGTTCGCCGCTCCACTCACTCGGTAAGGTACCTTGCCCTGGTCGGTGGGTTACGAGTGGGTTAGCCCTTTGATGCAGGAACCAAAGCGGTGTATTAAGTTGCACCCTAGTCACTGAAAAAACAGAAGAGCCAGGCTCAGACACGCAACCCTCAAGCAAATAGGATATTCCTTTACACCAACTGGCATTCAGGAGGTCTTAGGTTCGCGCCCTCTGGAGATACTTAAGCAAATGTTGGGGTGCTGTATATCTACCACGGTTCCTTTCCCTTTCATTCCTTGATTTCATTTCCCTTCTTCATCTTTCAGGTCGGCGGCAGGGGTGGCTTGAGGCTCTGCTGACACGATTGCTTACTACGAGCAAAACTCTCTTCTGGTTGAAGCTAGGTGCCATTGTAGAGGCCTCCTTCCGGCCTCCCGGCACCTGTATAGCTTTCATGGTGCGCCAAGGCTGCCATCTAGTGAACTGTTAGCGACTTAGACCAGTACAGCCAAGATGTGCCCCTGTTAACATGCTCTACCCTCACCACAAGGAGGAGACCACACCGAGGAAGTGAGGGTGGCTCGGGACCCCGGGTGTGCCAAACCCGTACCTACCGTAGTAGGCCCCTGGGGGGGGGGGCTTCCAGAGTGTTAACAAATTCACGTTTCCGTGGTAAAGTGATAAGTTTGTTACCGTGACTCGCTAAACTGCTTTACAGCGAATCCTCTAACGGTCGTGATGAGCAGACAGACACACATGGATCTTTTTCTAAAAATGTTTTTTTTCGGACTCAGGGGACCCCAAAACATATATTTCGGGTGAAATCTCGACATTGAATTATTGGGTGGAATGCAATACCTTCTCTATCTCTAATTACGTTAGAGAATATTAGAGAAAGCAAATATGTTCTTTTATACAGGGTGGACCAAAAGCATATATTTCCGGTAAAATCTCGGTATTGAATTTTTGGGTGCATTACAATACCTTCTCTATACACTATGTACCTAGTACGTGTAGAAAAAGTAAAAAGACCTCTGTTATGTTTTATGCAACTGCTGAGTAAATACATTTTTCCTACTTCCCTGAGACTCGCTCGTAAAGGGAATATCGCTTACTCTGGCAGCCTGCAGAACTTTTGTGATCTAAACCGATTCGACAGGTAGCTCCGCTATTTGCCATGCAATCAGATTTGCCAAGCTATGAATGCATTTCCTGAACAGTTTTGTCAATAAAATATTAAATTGATTTTATGTCTGATACTACCAATTGGAAGAAGCTGCAGCAGCTCGGCGCTCCCGACAGAACGCCGTTATGAAATGTCAGGGTTCAAGCGCTCTGCATATGCTATATAGGGGTTATTTCCTGACTCACAAATTGCTAAAGCTCATCAGACGAGGCAGTGATAAATGGCAATATTATCAAGCAATATCTTCATCATTTACCTAACCTCTGCCCTTAAACATGTCTTTATAATCAGAACTCTTTGGATAATTCACGACCGGAGCGAAGCGACGAGTCAATTGTTATAACAGATGAAAACATGAGTTGTATTTGATAAGACAATTCAACGAAATAAACTATTAATAATTTATAATATATAGGAAGAGCTGATTTTATCAGGTTATTTTTGTAATACTTACATTGGTTCTCAAATGATAGATGACGCATTCGACCATGTTTATTTACCGAATGTGTTTTTTTTTCTTTCTTTGTTTTTTCACTGCCTCCTGAATTAAAATATGGCCGACCGTGTCTTCACCCAATGTACAAATATCGATAGCAACAATAGAAATAGGGAGCAATTATTTTATTTCAGTTTTTAATAAGTAACATGAAATGGAAACAAACGTTATTTTATTTGAGGTTATTGCACTCATTCCATGCATAAGAAATACAAATAATGATTATTTTCACTCCTTTTTTAAATTAAATACATTATGAACTGGATAAAACTTTAAATAAAAATTGTAACTGAATTAATTGAAAGTACAATTGAAGGGATGAGAACCATAGTGGGCAAAGCACCATTTTTTAAAAATGGAGAAATAGAAGGTCAGTGTTGTTTCCAATATCATTATTTATTGAGTCAAGTTACACATAATAACTAAATGCCACAGCAATCTAGAATATATTTGCTATCTTATATTAGTACAACATTAAAGTGGCTTCATGCAAAATTAGGTTTTACTGTTATTTATTGGGAGCTATTTTCCTTTGCTGGGATTTGGCTCAGCCTAAAGAAATGTAACTGGGCCATTTCCATACATCTAATCAATGTCCTGCAGATCATCATTATTGACTTGCACACGCAAACTCTTGTAAAAATCATGATTCACTGGAGGAATAAATGGTAGCATGGACATAAGATCATCATATGCGGTAGCGTGATTTGCTGCATGGATTTGGACCACTCTGACTCTAACAGAATTTGTAGAGGAAATGCTGGACATGGCCCACTGCAATATAAGATGTATAACCATAAACCATACCGACAGATGGCAACAGCTCAATTTTGACCTCACATGGAGATGGTCCACTATGGTTCTCAGCCCTTCAATTGTGGAACTAACAGTTATTAAAAGTGGAGGTTGGCTGACTGGATTGTCACCTTGTTACCCATAACCAAGACAGGAAATTAAACAAACGAGCGTCAGGTGCGACAAGAATTCGAAGAAAGAATTCAGCTGCGATAAGATTTTTCGACAATATCGCTCCAGTCAGATGACCGCGATTGGTTGATATTGCCTAACCTCGGTCATTCCATTGGCGCTTTAATAATGGAGCTGAATTGTCACAAAAACAAAATGAAATGCCTACACCAGTTTCCCCACAGCCGATAAATAAGTCTCATTGATAGCAATCATTTGTTTAATTCATTCCGAACGTTTAAAAACGTTTTTACATCAATTACGATGAAATATAGAATATAATGTCTTCAAATTAGCTAATATTCATTTTGTCATTTATGAAGAAAAACTTCAGCTGTCAAAATGTGATGCGTTACACAAACATGACTTTCTCTAGCTGTTCTCAAACAAACTTCTTACAAAAGATTTTTTTCCTACACTATCTAATGGCATTATTACTTAGTCGTTATAATTAGAAGGGAAATAAGGGAACACACCAGGTTAAAGCGGTAGTCTGATGTTTTAAACATTGCCGTTATATGTTTGTCACTGAAATTCGCTTCTTTGCATTAACTCCATGGCACGACAGCTCACGGGGAACCTTGGCCTACCGCCCGGCCGCTGCGTCCCCCATCTCGGTCCACTACAGACGTCATGGATGGGGTGCAGTATTGGAGGGTGAGACGTGGTCAGCGCCTCGAGCCCCTCCCGGCCGGTTAATGCGGTCCTCACGACCTGGAGCCGCTACTTCTCCATCAAGTAGCTCCTCAATTGGCCCCCCAGGGACCTCACGAGGCTGAGTGCACCCCGGTCCAGGTCTCCCAGCGGGGGAAAAATCCCCATGCCGGTACTGGGGATCGAACCCAGGTCTCCCGCTTGGTAGGCAGCTGCGCTACCACCGCGCTAAGGAGACGACCCTTCTTTGCATTGCCAGGATTAAAACAATAAACACGGACTAATAAATTCCTGTTTGAGAAAAACATAACTTATTTAAAATTGAAATCAGCAACAAGAAATATCTCGGAAACGGTTAACTACACAACAGAATGTAAAGGATATAAATTGTGTGTTTTGATGACATCTACATTTTCTGTGTAGTAAGTTTTTGTCTATCTCTTACGGTTTACCAGTTGTGCAAAAGTCATTCAGAATGAAGAGGATTTCAGAGGCTCTTTCCACGAAATTCAAGATATACATTTTCTTTTTCACGTAAATATCTTTAATGTACAGTATTTTAAAGTAAGAGCTGAAGCTTTCCTGACGATGTATAAATTCTAAATGTTCTCGGGCTTCTAGCCAGGTAAGCACATGGATTGACTCAAACGTTTCGAAGACGTCCATCATCCTCGTGTTCAGCTATTTTAATTTTACTAAAATCGTTAGAGCTATTTTTAAGAAAATAAATTTTTTCTATGTAAAGGGCAGTTTAGTGTGGGGAGTTTTTCTTGAAAATCTTCATGTCCCATCCTTGGGAGATACTGAACTTGAATGTCCATGTGTGTGTCTGTGGGCAGCATAGCTCAAAAACTAAAACACCGTTAAATACCAAACTTGGTATATTCACATGACTTTCTCTACATCTCTGCAACAAATTATTGTTATAAAGCTTATTGTTCTATTTACTTACTGTATATCGAATAAAATCTGATGTGTGCCATTCACATGACTTTCTCTATATCTCTGCAACAAATTATTCTTAAAAAGCTTATACTACTATTTACTTCCTGCTAATCAGAAAAAAATTAGCAGAAATAGTCTTATTACTCGCTTCCTTGTAAGCAGAAGCGAAATAAGGGAGTACCATAGGTTAAAGTGACAGTCAAAAGCTGGTTGCTATGTGACTGACGTTCCTTTGTTTGTATGGACAGCAGTTGACAAATTCCTGTATGAGAAAAGTATAAGTTTTTCATAACAGAAACCAAAAACAAGGAATGTCTCAAAAACGACGAACTCCACGAAAGAAATGTATATAACATAAATTGTGTGTTTTAACGTGCTCTACATTTTTTGTTTAGTAAGTTTTTGTCCATCTCTTACGGTTTAGCAGTTATTCAAAATTTAGTAAAGTTCACCCAGAATAAACTACTCTTCAGAGGCTATTCCCAGAAAATTCAAGATACACATTTCATTTGTCAGGTAAATATGTTTAATATCCGAAATTTTAATCAAAATCGTTACAGACATTTTTGAGAAAATCAAAATTTTCGAAAAAAGTTCCATGTAAAGGGTAGTTGGGGGTGGGGGGATTTTTCTCAAAATCTTAGTGTCGCATCCCTGGAAGATACTAAACTTAAATACCAAGTTTGGTATTTTATCGACTTTTCGTTTTTGAGTTATCGTGTTCACAGACACACGGACACACGGACACACACACACACACACACACACACACACACACACACACACACACACACACACACACACGGACCTTTTTGTGAAAATGCTTTTTTTGGATATTGGGGACCCTAAAACATATATTTCCGGTGAAATCTCGGTATCGAATTTTTGGTGGAGTGCAATACTTTCTCTATATACTATGTACATAGTGCGTATGGAGAAACTAAAAAGTAGCAGGAATAGTCTTATTACTTATTTCCTTGGAAGTAGGAATCAAATAAGGAAGTACCACTGGTTGCTATGTGACTGAAGTTCCTTTGTTTGTATGGACACGAGTTGACAAATTCCTGTATGAGAAAAGTACAAGTTTTACAAAGCTGAAACCAAAAACAAGGAATGTCTAAAAAAACGATCAACTCCTCGAGAAAAATGTATATAACATAAATTGTGTGTTTTATTGTGCTCTACATTTTTTGTATGGTAAGTTTTTGTCCAACTCTTACGGTTTAACAGTTATGCAAAATTTCTTAAAATTTACCCAGAATAAAGTAGTCTTCAGAGGCTATTCCCAGAAAATTCAAGATACACATTTTATTTGTAAGGTAAATATCTTCAATATACGGTATTTTAATCAAAATCGTTAGAGCCATTTTTAAGAAAATCAAAAATTTTTGAAAAAAGTTCCATATAAAGGGTAGTTTGGGGTGGGGGATTTTTCTCAAAATCTTCGTGTCGCATCTCTGGAAGATACTAAACTTAAATACCAAGTTTGGTATTTTACCGAATTTTCTGTTTTGAGTTATCGTGCTTTTTTTGTATACTGGGGACCCTAAAACATATATTTCCGGTGGAATCTCGGTATCAAATTTTTCGGTGTAGTGCAATACCTTCTCTATACACTATGTACATAGTACGTAGAAAGTAAAAAGCATTAACATGTGAATACCGCGAGCAACGAGTATAGCAGAAAAAGAGTTTCTATACCTTATGTTTGTTTCCATGCAACATATTACGATCACTTTTTATGAGGATCGGATCCAAGATTCAATACGATTTGAATCCGCGTTTCCATGGAAGTGTAGTCAAATCGATTCCAATTCCCCATGAAAAAGTGGTAATTAAGTTCCAAAGATGGCGTTCCAAAATTCACTTAGGCCTGCGAAAGTTTGAGCATAGAACACTGAATATTTTGGAAAAGTTTAACGATACGGAATAATTAAAAAAAAAAGTCCGATGTTAACATTTTCATCACTTTTTTCCCCACTATCGTTTCATTTTATATCTGTTCGACAAACTACTACACAAGTTTAGTTGTTTCTCTATTAACAGTGAAAAAACATCGATATAGATACTTTTGAGATCCTTGAATCCCAAACTTTTTTTTTAGAAAATGGTCCGCGCGCATGTGTGTGTGAGAGAGAGAGAGAGAAAGAAAGAGAAAGAGAGAGAGAAAGAGAGAGCAAGAGAAAGAGAGAGAGAACGAAAGAGAGAGAGAGAGAGAGAGAAAGAGAGAAAGAGAAAGAGAGAGAAAGAGAGAGAAAGAGAAAGAGAGAGAGAAAGAGAAAGAGAAAGAGAGAAAGAGAGAGAGAGAAAGAGAAAGAGAGAGAAAGAGAGAGAGAAAGAAAGAGAAAGAGAGAGAGAAAGAGAGAAAGAGAGAGAAAGAGAGAGAGCAAGAGAAAGAGAGAGAGAACGAGAAAGAGAGAGAGAAAGAGAAAGAGAGAAAGAGAGAGAAAGAGAATGAGAGAGAATGAGAGAGAAAGAGAGAGAAAGAGAGAGAGTGAGGAGGGTAGAGAGAACATATAGCAAAACGCAAAAACTGAAACCCTCTCGTGGTGTGAAGGTAGCATTCTACCTTGCATTTAAGAGCTTCCGAGTTCAAATTTCAGAGACGAGATACTCAGACCAGATTTGCCCAGGGTTTTCCTTTATCCGAATCAGGTAGCTCTAAGCGCCTTTAAGCCACAACTGGAGCCAGTTGGTCCCTGAAGATGAGTTCTCGAAATTTGTCAGGCAACAAAAGGATATGTGATACAAGTGCTGCTATTCTGACTCATACTCTTTCTTCTGAGGCGCGTTGCAACCAAGATTTGTGCTAGCTGTTTTTTTTTTTTTTTTCTTTTCTTTCCACTTGACAAATAATCATGTATACATTTTTGTTCAGGATTTAATGAAAGTTATCCTTAACAATGTAAATAATTTCAAAGAAATTTAATGCATACCTACAGCTAACAACATCAATAATAATAATAATAATAATAATAATAATAATAATAATAATAATAATAATAATATATGATTATAAATATAACAATTGTAATTACTAATTAATTAGACCTACAATCACCTCCATCTATTGATATTTGAAATGGGTAACTTTTGAGTTTACATCCGTTAGGCAAATTAGAATCCCTACTTTCAGTAATAAAAATCACTAGGTTGGCTATACAGCACATATCAGTTTGCTTCAGCTTTCTCAAGAGTCATTGGCCTGACTTCTCATGGCAGGAGAGAAGACCTGAGAAATTTGTTGTAGTGACTTCCCCATTCTCGTCTCTTCCATATGTTCATTATGCCATGTTGGTCAATCATGCTACTCATTCCTGAGAAGACAGGCTATAATAAAGGGTGATTTATATAGAGCTGACACATTTGTTTCATTAATTGTTTCAAAACATGCTATGCTAGTGACAACGTATTATACCTAAATTGTAGAGGAACTTTGGGAAATTATTTACCTCTATAACAAATGTTGAAAATGTCCTCCATCCTGCATAAGTCACAACTCAACACGTCGTTCCATGTTACTGGCCACTCGTTGGAGGACTCCATTGTCAATAGCTTGAATCTCCTTTGTGATGTTGTGCTTCAGATTGTCCAATGACTGGAGACATGTGGTGTAAACCCTGTCTTTTAAGTAACCCCATAGAAAGAAGTCCGGCGATGTCAAATCCAGAGATCTCGGTGGCCACAGGTTCCTGGAAATTATCCGGTCGTCAAAGAAACTTGCAATTAGGTTCATGGATTCATTTGATGTATGACATGTAGTGCCATCTTACTGAAAATATCCTTGACTCACCTCTATATCGTAATGCATTTTCACGTTGACTACAAGAACAAAATGTCGAAACAGCTGCCAACAATGCAATTAGGAATAAAACATAAAACATCTGTGCATCTAGTGACAAGGAATCAAAACTCCAGAACATTCTGCTTAATTTGGTGCAAAAATTGGGTCATTGAATGAATTTCCAACAGAATAATTAAAGAAATAAATGTGTCAGTTCTACATAAATCACTCTGTACATTGTGAACAGAATTGAGTTTTATCTCTAGGAGCCAATTTTAGCCATAACAACAGACTAGAATGCAAATAGGCAAAGATTAGGATAAAATTCTATGTTATTAATAAATTTAATAGAAATTGTTTATTCACAAATTTACCAAGCTTTGCAGCTACCCTAGCTAGCCCACAAAATGTCCAATAGAGGGCATTGTTATATTAAATATAAGAGTATATTTGTGCAGAAGAAATTTTAATGCACTGTTCATTATTTCAATGACTTTATGTTGAGAAACTGTAAACACATTTGTTGCTTTCCAGCCACTAATGGTTTCACACTGAAGAGGGAATGCGGACTTGGACCTTGTGGCTTTGATGACCAGAGCGTGGTGAAGGGACTTGGAATGGACAACTGCGACAGAAGCAAGGACGAATACTTCTGCATCTTCTGCTGTTCTACAGATGGTTGCAACAAATCTGGCTCCATCAGACAATCCTCAGCATCAGTACTCCTTCTTCTCACTATGCTATTGCTCGGCACTCTTCACAGAGGAAAAAAAATGTGAATCAGTTCAAAACATAACCTCCTCAAAACACTTCATGTTATCACCTCTCAGTGCAGTTAACAGGCATGTAATGAATCTCCAAAGTCATATCTGGTAACCAAAAATTTAATGGCTAAGAAAATACTGAAATTAAGTTGACTTTTGAATATTGGGAAGGCACCCAAAGAAACTTATTTGACAATTTTAAAGAAAGGGATTCTAATGCTGTCTCCAGAATCAGAATGCTTATAAGATTTTCTGTTAGTACTTGACCACAATATGTATGCACTTGAAGGAGGGTGCCATGTTAAGAGTTGTGATCCAAGGGTATTGAGGGAAAGGAGACAGTCAGAATGTACAGTGCACAATGAAAAGTGACTAACCTGCTGCTGTCTACACATTAGTTTTCTCAGAAACAGCACCTCTGTGTATGTTTTCTTTACTTGGCTGTACTTCTAATGCTCTGCTAACTTGTTCCAGCTGTTGTTTAGTTTCTCGCCCCACCAAAGACATTCATATCATGGTCAACTATTATGTCTAAATAACCAACATTATGTTTTCATTTAAATGACACAGAATGATGTTTTATGTTGGGCTTTACCTGAAAAAACTGAACTGCCAGTACTCATATATGTAATGTTAATATTCAGTCCAATATATGAGATGATATTAGAGAAATCATTTCAAATGATCTATTACCAGAAATGCAAACAAGGGCATCTGTAGAATATTTTGAGAGAGGTTTAACATGCTTTTAAAAGCAAGAGATCGTTACAATTTATGTTTTGAAAACAAACAAACATGATAAACAAAACGTTTTATGAAGATAGTTTTGTACAGTTAAATATTGAATAAATTTGAGCTGAGGAGAAGCAGGTGACCCTCTGTGATCTTCTGATGCCTACCCATGAATCTAACAAAGGGCCATTGTCACATTTATATCACAGATTCAGCCATGAACATCTTTTGCAAAAATACATCAAAATCAAAAATACACATGTCACAGTTTTCTTTTCTTTAGGGCCCTTATTCCCTGGGAAAGAAATTATTAAGTTAGAAGTTGTGATAGCTGACTTTAAGTCTATGTTTCACTTAGTGCTCAGGTATTGGTACTATGCTAGGGGCTGATAAACTTTGCCCTGCACTCAGGCTATAAATATCTATGCCCAAGAGTGCACTAAAGGTAACTTACAAACAAGATTTTATGGGAAGAGAAAATCAGCCTGAAACATATTTAATTTTTTTCCATTTTTTTTTTTTTTTTTTTTTTTTTTTTTTGGTAGTGTTTAACACCCGCTTTAACTACTGATGGCACCGCAGGCGGTAATTTTTTTTTTTTTTTTCCTATGAAAGAAAAATAAAAACTGGAGATAAAAGTTTAACATTTTTGTAAGTTCTCTCATTTAATATGTATATGCAAGAAATTATATTTATTAATGAATAATTCTAATTTGTACACAATTTTTTTTCTTGTCAAAAATTTTAGCCAATGGGAGAAAAAGCTAAGACACGGCTACTTTTATTTTCAATCTACTTTCACTAAAAACATCCTAGTTCAATCTGTAATATCAATATGGCAATGGATCCTTGTAACAGGATTAAATAAGATTATTACTCAAATATTTTCCTATATTTAAAATCATAAAAGAAAATTGAACAAATGTTGCTGCAAATATTCATTAAAGTTTTAGATCTTTGTTGTTTCTTTTCAGAGTCATGGCATCATCTTTTAGCATTCTTATTTTTTCATAATATCATCACCATTTTTTAATAGTAAAACAAGTTACACTATTGTTACTGCAAGGAAAATGTGACTGAAAATATCAACCAGATTTAATGTACTAACAGCCTGAACATTTATAGCCCTGGGTGTACAAGTAGGTATAAGATCTTTAGTGTCCCAAAATTGTATCAGCTGTGATAACAATATATTATGATATAAGTGGTAAGAGTTATATTATATTTCATGAATAGGCATTTTACAAGATGACCTGATGCAAGAAATGAACTGTGCTGTGTCCCTCAAAATCCCTCTCTTTTTTGGCACTTTATTTTCTAATCATCCTAATGAGTGGGCTAAACAAGTATTTATTCAGTAATTTTATATCTTTATTCTGTATTTTTATTCCATATTTTGTCCAATAACTGATGCTTGCTTGTTGTAACAATATTTTCATCAAGTGAAGTCAAGCAACCTAGATGAGATTTTTATAAGTGACTTTGCTTCATCTCCCAAGCTTTCTTACACATTTACTTCATACTTCCATGAATCATCTGAAATAGCCTATATGGTAAAATATCACTAAACCTATAAACAAATTAAGGGAACAAAGTAGTCTGAACATGTGGAAATTACATCTTAAGTGAGATAAATAACCACTTCTCTTAAACTTCTCAATAATTTTTCCTGAACTTTTTATGAATTATTCTCTAAATCACGAAAATTCTATCAAGTGGTTGTTTGCATTAGTAGCTTATATTGTTGAGTATATAAAAGTTGTTTCATTCAGCAAAATTAAAATTTACTCTTAAAACAAGAGAATTCATGTACATTTTTCTCTGATATTACTTGCAATACATAATCACACTTTTGTATGCTTGTTCTTAGTATAATCATCTATCTTCTGAACCTCAATCATTTAGTTATCTATATTAGTTCAATAGAAGTTGAAAAGAATTATTTGCAAACTCAAAAAAGTAAAAACTGGAAATTTTGCATTGTTGTTGCTTTCTTAATATCACTTATATATATTATAAAATTATAATTGTGGTTCAGTATATAAGTATTCAAAAATGTTGTTTTGAGAAAACATTTAAATGATATTTAAATGCCTTGAAAACCTCTTAACTCCCAAAAAGTATACATTTTCAAAACTAGAAATAATAGAGATTTTGTTAGTGCCTAAAACAAAAAATGTGGTATTTTACTATTTCAGAGTATCCTGTGCCCTTAAGTGAATTATGATTTGAAGTTTAAAATCAAGAAAAAAAGTGGGAATATGATGACAAAATCATCAACATAATCATTGTCACCTCACCTCTGCAATGCTCAGTAAGCCACCATAAAAAAAATGTAATTTAAAAGTTAAAACTGGTTGATTAATGCCATAAAACAACACTCATAAATGTTCTTAATCTATTTTGTCATTATCAACCAGAAA
Source organism: Hymenopus coronatus (assembly GCA_030762935.1). NCBI lineage: Eukaryota > Metazoa > Arthropoda > Insecta > Mantodea > Hymenopodidae > Hymenopus > Hymenopus coronatus. The sequence goes on from CM060899.1 coordinate 48,270,824, forward strand.
TTGATCCTAGGCAGCAGGTGGTGAACCGAGTCTTTAATTTCAAGAGGAAAGTAGCCTCCAAAACATGTTGCAGAAAATTTAAAAAGTGAATATTGCTTTGTGTCATTATTAGGCTTCAGACATGACTTTAGATTATACACTAGTAAGTTGTTTACAAGCAAGTGGAGAAGGGAGAGGCACTACAAGTTTGTGCTACATGTGGGCACAGAAGTAAGTATAAAGTTTTGTAATAATCATAAGTTATTATTATAAACTATAAATAACATTAACAAAGTAATAAATCTGTACCCAAGCAGATGAAATAATGTGATTTACATGTATTGAAATATATTTTCTGAATGTAACAAAAGCAAAATGTCCTCTATTGGATTTTGTACCTTCAGAACATGTATTGATCACTTGTTTAGATCGAATGACTGATAGTGCTTGAGGAGGGATATATCCCAGTGAAACCCTGTGTGCACATAACAGTTCCAGTAAGAGTGCAACCAAACCGCAACCATACCCAAAGCCTAATCATTAATCAACTCTGTTTTAACTTTCACATGATTTTAATAACTGTCAACAACTTTCAATTTCAAAGTGTTTGTGACTTCAAAATAAACCTTAAGAAACCCTATTAGATAGTAAAATGAAAATAGTTTCACACTAATGAGTATGATGACTATATTTTTCTTTCATGTAAGTTATAAAAAGTTTCAATACATATCCAAGTTTCTTTTGGATATATTTATGCCATTACAGCACTGAGAGGTAAATATTTTACAAACTGATACACATTAAAATTTGTGAAAAGTGTAGATTCTATTCAAATCACTTTAACAGTATTTGCAGTTTCTCAAGAACAATTTGAAAACATAATAAATAAAAGACACACTTTATGATGTACTTAATTATCTTGCCCAAGAATGCCATGTTTCATACATTACAACTACTTGATGGACAGTTTTGTATGTATCTTGTGTCTAGCTGTTTCGAAAGTAATTTAAATTAATAAGAACTGGAGAAATCCAGTGAATGCTGCTCTAAATTTCCAGGCAATTACTGTAAAATTATTTTTATTGCTTATTCCAAAGATAAATCACTGTGAAGTTTCCAGGTTAGCAAACTGCTGGTAGGACATACAGACAAACTTCAGAGAGATTTAAATGTTCAGCATGCAACATCAAAGAATTATGTGATATAAACTCTCGGTATTATCATTGTGGTGAAATATCCAACTAACATAATCATTGCATTTGAGGAGGTGGCTTTTGAGAGCAGCTAAATCTATTTCTGATCAAGAATACAAATAAATAGGTTTACATGTAGTTTTAGTATTGATTTAACTTGATTGTAACACATTTCCATAACTTATATTGCTTTATTATTATGAATATGTTTTGGAAATACTGTTGCTTCCATTATCAACTTTTTGACTGCGAGTGCAGTGATTATTGGGTGTTGTAGTAGATGCCTCTGGTGGTAGATTTAGGAAACTTTGGATCCTGGTAGGATTTCAAAATACATTAATTGTACCAGATGCGGATATTCTCCCAGGTTTCCAAATTCTATTCTTTTGGCCTTAGGGTCTATGTCAAGGTGATCTCTCCGAAAATGCCTTATCACCGCTGATTTAGCTTCCTGTTTTAATTTCACATTCCTAAGACGTTCCTTGTTCTTTAACCTAACTCCGTGGCACAACAGTCTGCAAGGGACCAAGGCCTACCGCCCGGTGACATGATTGGGGTGCAGTGCTGGAGGGTGAGACATGATCAGTGCCTTGAGTCCCTCCCGACAAGTTAATGCAGTCTTCTTCACCTGCACCTGCTACTTCTCAATCAAGCAGCTCTTCAATTGCCCCCCAGGAACCTCACAAGGCTGAGTGAACCAGATCTCCCAACTGGGGAAAATTCCCCATGCCGGTACCAGGAATCAAACACAGATCTCCCGCTTGGCAAGCAGCTACACTACCATCACACTCCTTGTTCTTAGTTGCCCGATTTTCTTTCTGTTTTCCGTATGCAAAATTTTTCACAGTCAGAGCAATTTATTCGATACACTGCTCTATTTTCTGTTGGAATTTTATATATGACGTTTGAATTTAAGAAATTTTTAATTCAAAAATGATTTGTGGGTGCTAGGATAATATTTGGACCTCTAAAGATTTTTTTTAAATTTGTTATATCCTTGTTTGTAATGAAAGTGCTGATGCGTTTGATGAGTATTTTTTGTTTATTTTTTTGTGAACCAGTTGTTTGTTGCATGGCATTTTTGGAGAGAAGAACATAAAGAAAATCCCAGTTTTATTAAAAGGACAAGAAACAGTTGGGAGTTGGAAACCTGGGAGAATATCCATATCTGGAAGAACAAGGAACAATTGATGAATTTTTAAATTCCACCAGGAGACATCCACTTCCATAAGTTCCTAAATCCATCTCCAGGAGCAAAAACAATGTAACTGATGGAAATGTGTTAAAATCAACTTGAATCACTTATAGTATACATCACAGTCCCAAAATCATTTCAAGTAATTACATATGTTTCTTAAATCTTTTAGTTATGTGCCACTATTTTCAAGCAAAAACTGAAATACAGTAGAGCCTCTGTAATTCAAGCTCTGATATTTCAAGGTCCCATGTACTTCGAGCTGGTCTTAAGAAAATTAAAATTTTACATAAAACTAGAGTAAAATCCTGTTTTTATATGTTGTCAATACGAACGTAGGAAGATGTGTACCAACAAGATAAAAAAGTTTTGAAAATTGAATGTATAAAGCCTACTATTTTTTTTATCACACTTTGCATGTATCATACATAAATTCTTTGTTCAAGCATGAATTTTTCTTTAAACAGAAATTATTAAGACTTCGTTGATGCCAACAAAGCAAAATTTAGTTGGAATGAAGGGTTGAAAATGGGAACAAGTGTTCCCAAAACCGGTCCCAGTAAATAATTACTAAGTGATGTTTGTGTTACAAAACCCGACTCAAATTCTTTTGTTTTTAATCTTAATATTGTTGCTGTTCTTGTGTTAGTAGTCCACTGAGGTGTCTAAAAAAATCTGCCCGAATCTGTTCATAAGTTATGCCACAAAGATGAACACGCATAACAGCTATTCTTTCATCTTTGGTGAACTTACTGTCAGATTATCTGCAAGAAAAAAGAATGCAGTGACTGTTTTACTAAAATGTATAGATTTTTGATTCACCCTGTGTTTAATTAACGATTAAGAATATTTAAATATATTCAGTTTTTCTTGTTATTTATTAAACATAATTTATCTGAACTGTTCTATTTTCAACAACATTCCCTCATATCACCAAAAAATCATTAAATCTATGAGTACATTAAAACTTTGGGATCATAGCACAATTTCAAGAAACATCACTTATAAATGCAATGATACTATTTGCCACCTCTTCAAATCGTTATATTTAAATTTGTGGTTGATATTACTACTTTAATAGCTTTAAGACTTGACTGTGCCAAAAAGGAAGCATTATAAATTAATGCCATTGGTAGTAAAGCTTCTTGGTATCGACAATTAAAACTGAAGCACATTGCTGCATTGCATATCTCACATTTATAATGTAGCTTTACAGTTTAGCTTGAGCTCTGCATCCAGCATTTTAATAAAGAAAGCTATGGAATTCTTGGGGCCATTCTTTTCTCATATCTCCATAGAACAATACAGAAGGCTGGCTTACAACGAAGTCTTTTAGATATTTTAAACAATGGATGTATTTTATAGCCTTCTGAGAAACTCTTGATCCTTCAGATGAAAGTGAGAATCTATTTCTATGTAACACTTTGTACAGCATTTTTAAATTTTATGCATAAGGGTCGTTTTCACATTTTAATCTGTTTTGTATGTTCTGTAGATTAAGCATCACGTCTTTGCTTTGGTAAACTTTAAATAAAGTGTTTGTATAATAAATGTAACAGACAAAGTGTTCAACTTTCTTTGCTCAGTTTTGTTTTAAGTATCTATCTTGAGTGTGATTTTCTATGATGTAGATTGTCTACAAAACTTTAGCAATTTGCTGAACTTGTAACATGAATGTAGCTAAATGTTACTTTTTAATTCAGAGCAATGTATAGAATATAAATGATTATGTATTTAGTAATAAAACTACCCTCATTGGGGAATATATTCCTTGTATTTATTCATTTGTACCTATGTTTTATACCAAGATACTTGAGCAGTTCACAAAAATAGTGGTCTGAAATGTTTCATGGTTTTAAATTATGGATTCCATAAAAATCATAAATGTTCTTTGTTGTATTTAAAATAGTAACATCATATCTGCCTAGAGTGACTAAATGGCAATAAGTTATCTATGTGGTAAGCTTTATTATTCTGTTCTAGAAAATTTAGCTTGAGTTACCTTATATCGCTATGAAAGTTTTGAGATACACAAAACTAAACTCAATAAAATCAGTTTGACTGGAGCAGTTTTTTAAAGTATTCATCACCACACTTTATGCACTTTTTCATTCTCTCAAACCACTTTTTAAAGCATTCCTGCCACTTATTTTCAGGTAGGTGTAAAAGTTGACTTCCTTAAACTGCAACAGCTTCTTCAGGGCTCGAAACCCCTTTCCATGTATATGATTTTGAACTGTGGCGAACAAGAAGAATTTACTCGGAGCCAGATCAGGATTGCAGCAGGGATGAGTCAACTGGATTGTTACAGTTGCTCTTTGCATAGACATTGTCATGGTGGAGCAGAATTCCTCGCAGACCTGTCCTTTGGCACAATTCTCAAAGCTTCTCAAAAACTTGTGGTAAGCAAAATGTTGTGTAACAGTGCACAGTAACTGTCCTTTGCTCCACATGAGAAATGGTAGCCACATGATGAGAATTAATGAAGAACTTGGCCACCATTTCTTTCCACATGCTGTGCAGATGTTTCACTCTTTGGAAGATCATCATTCGGAAAGATGCACACAGCAAACTGATGCCTACTCTCTGTTGAAACTGGTAAATCCAAGTTTCATGTACAATGGCATTGTCAAAAACCTTCTGAGAATTGTCTGCATCAAATCTGGCCAGCATTTTTATACACATATGTGCGCTTTTGCCCATGGAGCACCCAAAGGTTTAATGCCCCCCTCAAGTCAATGTGGGCATGCAATATTTTGGCAACTGCTGTTGACCCAATCTCCCAAGTTGCCTCAATTTCCTTAAATGTCACCAATTTTACCATGGAAATTATTTACACGGCAGCTATGTTTTCTTTGGTCACTGCTATAGACCAACGACCACTCCTAACCTTGTCCTTTAATGAAGCTCAGCCTCTTTTAAACTCTTGAAACCACCAAAAAACTTGAAGCACAGGAAAGAGCAGTGTCCTTAAAAGCACTTAAGACTTTGGGTCTCATTTATACTGATTTTAAAATCATATAAAGTCATTGCACAAAATTGCTCTCATTTCATCTCAATTCTGGAAACCAGCAGTCACCACATTAGAAGTTGAAAAGAGGTATTCCTTGTTATTAGTTTCAGTTGTGAAGTACTATACTTTTCACAGACGGGAGTGTTTGTTTTTCTTTTGTTCTACACCTGGCCAAGCAAAGAGGCGATTTCCAATGACAATCGCATGACAGCTTTTAAAACATTTGACTATCACTTTAGCCTAGTGCATTCCCTTAGTTCCAGTCTACTTATAAGGAACTAAGTAACAAAATTCTGCTAATGTTTATCTCGATTAGCATGATGTTGAAAGAAGAATTATCTTTTGTAAGAAGTTTGTTTGTAGAGTAGCTAGAGAAAGTCATGTGAGTGTAACACATCAGATTTTTTTGTAGTATTTCATGCCCACTTTTACTACTTGTGGCTTCACAGGCAATGACACTGATGATGCATGGAGCACCGGTGGTATGTGATGGAAGACAAACCAGAGAACTTGGAGAAAACCTGCCCCAAAGCCACTTTGTCCACCACAAATCTCACATGTGGTTGCTTGAGATCAAACCCAGGTCATCTAGGTAAGAGGTGATGGTCTAACCATTAGCCATGGCAGGGCCCTCATTGAATTGGATCTGATGGCCACATTGTAAGGCCTGCTCTGCCATCGTTGATTTTTCTATCTGCCCCAGACGACAGTTTTTCTGTATTCTTTCTGTAGTGGCAGATAAGGCCTTGCAGAGTGGCAATGATATCAAAATCAATGAGACAGAAGTTCTAAATACCACAGCTCACTACCACGCTAAGCTGTATCATAAGGCAATTGAGATCTATAAACATAAAAAAATCTGATGTGTTCCATTCACATGACTTTCTCTACATCTCTGCAACATATTATTCTATTTACTTCACCTAATCAAGAAGAAATTAGCAGAAATTAGAAATTTTCTTAAAAATGGCTCTAACAATTTTGATTAAAATATTGTATATTAAAGATAATTATCTGATAAATAAAATGTATATCTTGAATTTTCTGGTAATAGCCTCTGAAGAATACTTTATTCTGGAGGAATTTTACGGAATTTTGCATAACTGCTAAACCATAAGAGATTGACAAAAACTTACAACACAAAAAATGTAGAGCACCTTAAAATACACAATTCATCTTATATACATTTTTTCCGTGGAGTTGATCGTTTTTTAGACATTCATTGTTTTTGGTTTCTGCTTTGAAAAACATACTTTTCTCATACAGGAATTTGTCAACTCCTGTCCATACAAACAAAGGACCTTCAGTGACATAGCAACCAGCTTTTGACTATCACTTTAACCAATAGTACCCCCTTATTTCGCTTCTACTTACAAGGAAGCAAGTAATAAGACTATTTCTGCTAATTTTTTCTGATTAGCATTAAGTAAATAGAAGTATAAGCGTTTTAAGAATAATTTGTTGCAGAGATATAGAGAAAGTCATGTGAATGGTACATATCAGATTTTTTTAAGCTAGCATCTCTAAAATTTCACAAAAATCTACAATTTCTGTCCGAGGATACCAAAATGTGATATACACTAGTTTAAACTTGTATATGTTTGTTTGCTTTTTCTAACTTTTGCTTCAGGGTTCAAAGCCTTTGTGACGGACACCTTAAACGCTCTCAAAGCATCTCTATGCTTGCAACTCGCCATATTTGTCAATAATCACTATACTAGTTTTCACTGTATGTGTATGTATAAAGAAAGAAACATCTGATGTGTTCCATTTACATGCTGTATAACAAATTATTGTTAAAAAGCTTTTTCTTCTATTTACTTCATGCTAATCGAGAAAAAATTAGCAGAAATAGTCTTTTAGTTACTTCCTTGTAAGTAGGAGCGAAATATGGGAGTATCATACGTTAAAGTGAAGTCAAAAGCTGGTTGCAATGGGCAGCAGTTCCTTTGTTTGTATGGGCAGGAGTTGACAAATTCCTGTGAGAAAAGTACAAGTTTTTCAAAGCTGAAACCAAAAACAAGGAATATCTCAAAAACGATCAACTCCTCGTAAAAAAAAGTGTTTTAATGTGCTCTACATTTTTTGTGTGGTAAGTTTTTGTCCATTTCTTACGGTTTATCAGTTATGCAAAATTTGTCCAGAATAAAGTATTCTTCAGAGGCTATTCCCAGAAAATTCAAGATATACATATTATTTGTCAGCTAAATATCCTTAATATACGATATTTTAATCAAAATCGTTAGAGCCATTTTTGAGAAAATCAAAATTTTTGAAACAAGTTCCATGTAAAAGGTAGTTGGGGGTGGGGTGATTTTCTTGAAAATCTTTGTGTCGCATCCTTGGAACATACCAAACTTAAATACCAAGTTTGGTATTTAACAGTCTTTTCGTTTTTGAGCTATGCACAGACACACACACACACCTTTTTCCAAAAATGTTATTTTTGGATTCAGGCGGACCGAAAACATATATTTCTGGTAAAATCTTGATATCGAACTTTTGGGTGCAATACAATAGCTTCTCTATACACTATGTACATAGTATGTGTGAGAAAGTAAAAATTTAATTTGATTTGCCTGTTTTTGGTACTATCTAGCACAAGAAAGGGTTCTGATTTAAACAAATGTACATGCCTTTGCAATATCACAGTTTTCATATTACTAAAAAATTTGATGTGTTCCATTCACATGACTTTCTCTAGCTGTTCCACATATAAACTATTCTTACAAAAGATTATTCTTTTATTTATATCATGCCATTCAAGATAAACATTAGCAAAATTGGTATTTCAACTTGCTTCCTTGTAAGCAGACGGAAAATAAGGGAATGGACTTGGCCAAGGTAAGAGACAAATATTTTAAAAGCTGGTCGCTATGTGAAGTTTGGTTTGTTTGCATGGCCAGAAGTAAAACAAGAAATGAAACGAAAGGTACTTCCCATTTCAGAAAGGTTACCTTGTTTAAATTTGAAACCAATAACAACAAATATCTCAGAAGTAGTTAACTCTACACAAAAATGTATATGGAATAAACTGTGTTTAATAAGATCTACATATTTTGTGTAACATGGTTTTATCTCTTATGTTCACCAGTTATGCAAAATTTGTCCAGAATAAAGAGGTCTTCAGAGTCTGTTTCCAGAAGTTCAAGATAAACATTTTATTTGTGATTTAAAATATCTTTACTACACAGTATTTTAATCAAAATTGTTAGAGCCACCAGTTGAATGTGATGGTGGGGGAAGCCAGAGAACCCAGAGAAAACCTGCCCCTGCACTGCTTTTTCCACAGCAAATTCCACATGCAGTCACTTGGGGGATCAAACCCAGGCCACATAGGTGAGAGGCGAGTAATCAAACCATTCGGCCATGGCACGGCCTTCCTGATAAGCCACAAGAAGATCTCAAGTTATTTTATAGATTTCCTTGTGATATACCAGGAAACATGCGAGTCAGCTTGGGAGTTCATGCTGTGTTGGTATTGTAAAGATGTCTTTAATGACTGAAAAACTGATTGCAAACAAAGTCTTTGATTCATTGCTGCAAATAACTCATTCAACACTTCGATGTTTAGAAAGTTGAGGGCTTACTGTGTGCAAACACTGCAGTCTGTCACAACTCAGTACAATTCATGACACAACTCACTGTTTGCAATTCTTCTTCCTTTTATAGCTAAAAATTACATCACAGAACTTTCTGGAAGCTTGTGGAATCCAAAGCTTCTGGAAAAATCTAGTCACTTTCTGAAGGTTCCAGCTACTGTCATGTCACAATTCCTGTGTTGTTACCCATTCCAAAGTATCCAACTACGCCAACCTGTGTACCAAAGCAAACTTGAGGGCAGCTGCACATGGCACTGTCACTGTATGCTGCCATGGTAGCTCGGTGATTAAAGTCTGGGTATAACCATCCAACTGTTTTTAATGTTTAAAACTTTTTGTTCCAAGGTTATTGTTAAGCATTTTATTAAATTAATATTGGAAGCAAATTACATCTGTAAAGGCAGTTTCAAATAACACAAGAATGGTAACTAAAACAGAAACGAGAACAAGGAGCAATACAGGACACAAGATTTTGGTTCCCAACAGTTCAGTAACGCAAATGGGAATGCATATCAATGATATTTGAAAGTGGAAAATAACTTTGGGCATTGGGATTTCATTTGTTTTTAACTTACCAACTATACAGGGTGGCACAATAGTACTGGGCACTGGGAAAAGATTGAATTCATGTTTCATTACAAATTCAAACAATACTTTCAATTAATTTTTATGTTCAAACTATTTTCCATCTGCATTAGTACATCTTTGAAGTTGTAATAACAACTTTACAGGTTGAAACTTCCTACTGTGCTACGTATTGCTGGTACTTTAATTTTCTCTTAAGCAACTGTCCAGTGGCTTTTGCAACACCATATTTCTCCACCTTCTTCCAATTCAGCCCATATAATGTGCGTTAGTAGGTACTTCCTGTAACTCATAGACCATAGGACATCGTTATGATGTTTCTGTGATTGGGTTTGAACTCCTAGCTTGAGAGTTTGCTGCTGTGCACCATGAAACAAGGGATTAGCTCATTGCCCACAGATGATACTGTAGGACAAAATCACAACTTGCAGATACAAAATGGCTGAATTTTGCCCACAAATCTTCTTCTTTCAAGGCACGAGGTTCTTTTAATGCAAATAAATATAACACAGTACCACTATCTATACTTCCCTTCTGAAGGAAGCTATGATAAAGATTTTTGCATCTGAAAAGAAAACTATCGCCCTCTGCCAGGTTTGAATCTGCAATCTTGGGTTTTAGAAGCTAGCCTGGTAACCACTACACTGTGCAGGGTAACTAATTTAGGTTAGCTAGTTTCAAAATTAGACAGAATTGTGACTAAAGTGAGCTCTGCAAGCTGTTTCATAATATTGCTGCCTAGAATCTCTACAACACATCCTAGTAGGCACAATATGGATCTAATATGCCTTATTGCCCAAGTCTTCCTTCTCATTTATGGGGCCCAGGAAAGTTTCCTATTAATTATGAAAGTTCCCTTAAAATACATGTATTTCAACTTTATCACTCTTCTTCTTCTTGTGAATCAGACTTAAATGTTGTTTTCAAAGCAAGTAAGGAGCTGTGAGGAAAACCTCCAAAAAGAAAAGGAATTGACCACAATGTTTTAGATAAAGTGGACAACTTTATGAAAAGTGCCAAAGGCTACAATCTGCAGTTTTTTTTTATATACAATGAACCCCCAAAATAGTAAACTGTTTTCTGCAGTAACAGTAATAAAGTATCCTTGATTTAGTATATTTAGTTTAAAAAGTATAGGGACCATGCATTTCTTTTAACATGCAGAATTGATGCAATTAGAAATAGCATGCGGTTAATATCATGTCTTCAGCCTTTAGTGGCAGTGGGTTTAAATGTATAATATTATTAGTTCAGTGAGCCCTTTGTCTCAAAGAGGAGGTGCCAAATTGCAACCTTGAACTTTGTGCATTGCCGATTTTGTAAACAGGTTGATGTACTGGGCGGTAGAGAACTATTTTTCACCAAGACATTTTGTGTATTCTTTTCATGTGATATGGAAGTGACCACTGATCACAGAATTTGTATGGTTGAGTGCTACTTCCGAACTGGAAGAGTACATTACCTATCAGCATAAATGCTGTGATAGCCAGTTTACGAAATACAAGTAAATGTTCCAAATATAAATATAGCAAAAGTTTGATACAAGTCCCATTTCACTAAGGTGACCTCGAAACTGTTGACATCCACCCATTCAACTCATTGTTCGCTAGTCCTCTGCAAGAGACTGTGTGATAAACTAGCTGCATAGTATTGACGACATACACAGGCAAATGACTGGTGACATAGGATGATTAAATCTGAAGACCCTATATAAAACTGGGAAGTAATGACAACAGTTTCTGAAAGTAAACAGCTGGGGGAAGAGAGGAAGCTTCTCCATATGTTCAGAAAATGTCAAGCGCGAAGTGATAATAATTTGCATTGTGTATGTATTGTGTATTCTCAGGATGGAAATACTATAGTTTCTTCTATCGAGCAGACTGGCTCAGGCAGTAATGTTATGTAATGTGCATTTGGGAGGTCCACAGTTCAAATCCTATGAGCTGACCAATTTGGCTGAGGTTTTTTACTTGGTCTCTCTCAGTTCATCAAGGTAAATATTGGACTGAATACTTAATACTATGACCCGAAATTCCACCTTCAGTCTGAAACAGCAGTATATATGGAAATTGTGACTATGCTGCCATTTTCTATAGAGTGAAAGCAGTTATTCCTGCCGGTACTCCCAGCAACATCTTCTTGTCATGAGCAAAGTAGTATAGTGCATAAAACCTAGAAGACTGAGTAGATAGTGAAAAAGTAACCAGACTGGATGGTACCCTTGCACCATCTGCTTGGCACAAAGTGAAAGTGGTATGGGCATGGGAAAAAGAACCATACAGATCAAACAATTATCACTTATAAAACTATCGCGATATGACTAAACACTTAAGAGGCATTATATAGAACTACTAAAAGAACTATCAGTTTTGGTGATATATATACATACTCTGTTGTATACATGCATTTTAAAGGTTTGACTTTTACAACATACTTGAAGCTTATATGAAGTGTGTATGGAAAGCAAGCACCATTTCATTCTACCACCACTGCAACGCTAGTTTTGCAGTTCCGCAATGCACACTTCATTTCTCTGGTTCACTGTCTGTCCACTGATGCCCTTAGAGCCAAATCCTATTGTGTTTACGTTGTTACTGATCATACAAGATGTTTAAGACAATTTCTGATCCCGCTGACTGTGAACTGCATTCTATAACACAGTTTTTGAACTCAAGGAATATTAAGCCTATTGAAATTCATTGTCAATTGGTAGAGATTTATGGTAAAAATTTAATAACAGATAGAATGAGGGAATTCAATGACAGACGATCATGAAAACAGACAGTTAATAATAAGATTGTTTTGCACGAGATTGTCACAAAGCGCTTAAATTATTGCACTCTGTTCCCGCTGGGTTCCAAAGATGCTTAAGGATGTCCACAAAACAAAGCGAACTAGACAGTATTTTGACACGCTACCCAATACAGTGATGAGAGAGATGAAATCATAAGCAGAATAGTAACAGGTGATGAAACTTGGGTTTGTATATCACGCCATAATCAAAACAGTCAATGGAGTGATCCCCCAAACAACAAAATTCTGATGTGTTACACTCACAAGTCTTTCTCTAGCTGCTCTACAAACAAACTTCTTACAGATTATTCTTCTTTCTACACCATGCTAATCAAAACAAACATTAGCAGAATGCACTAGGCTAAAGTGATAGTCAAATGTTTTAAAAGCTGTCATGTCATTGTCATTGCAAATCGCTTATTTGCTTGGTCAGGAGTAGAACAAAAGAAAAACTGACACTTCCTGTCTGAGAAATATATATTTTAAAACTGAAACCAATAAGGAATATCTTGGAAATGGTCAACTTTATAACGAAAATGCATATGACATAAATTGTGTGTTTTTACAAGATCTACATCTTTTGTGCAGTAAGTTTTTGTCTATCTCTTATAGTTTAACTGCTATACAAAATTTGGCAAAATTCATCCAGAATAAAGAGATCTTCTGAGGCTATTTCCAGAAAATTCAAGATATACATTTTATTTGGGATGTAAATATCTTTAATACACAGGATTTTAATCAAAATTGTTAGAGCCATTTTTGAGAAAGGCAAAATTTTCGACAATTTTTCAAAGTAAAAGGTAGTTTGTGGTGGGGGAATTTTCTTGAAAATCTTTGTGTTGCATCCTTGGAACATACTAAACCTAAATACCAAGTTAGGTGTATAACAGACTTTTCGTTTTTGAGCACGCACACACACATACAGATCTTTTCCTAAAAATGCTTTTTTCGGACTCAGGAGATATCAAAATACTATTTCCAGTGAAATCTTGACATCAAACTTTTTGGTGGAATACAATACCTTCTCTATACACTATGTGCATAATATGTGTAGAAAAAGTAAAAATTCAAAACAACGTTGTCAGCGTGGAAAATCAGGTGCACTGTGTTCTTGGCCAGATGAGGCATTCTGCTTGTTGAGTTTCTTCCCAGAGATGTATGATACTGTGAAACAGAGAAATCTTTGGCATGCAGTTCAAAACAAAAGGCGAGGAATGTTTAGTCAAGGCATTGTGTTGCTTTACAATAATGCACATCCCCATACTGTTGGTGCCACATAAAACATTGTTCAACAGTTTGGTTGGGAGTAGTATAATTACTCACCATACAGCTCCAATCTCGCATCTTCTGACTACACTTTTTCTAGAACCTGAAGTGTTATTTTGGAGGAATGTACTTTGACAGCACTAAACACTGTGTTCAGCTTTCTTTGAAGAGAGCATACAAAAGTTGATTCCCTGTTATGACAAATACATCTATAATGGTGGCAATTATGTCAAAAAGATTGGTTAAGGACGGTTCTTTCATGTACAAATAAATGTGATAACAAATATTTTATGTATTTTTTTTTTCCCAAAATGGTACTTACTTTCTATATGACTATCACAGTCAACAAACATACAGAAAGAAAATAAAGGAGAATGATTTCACAATAAAAACTTAAAAGAAATGTGATTATCAAGGAAGTGCATTTGTAACACTATCATTTTCATAACCATTATAATTGTTAACCATAATGATATGCCAGTGTTTTTCTTCTTAAATTACAAGGTTTATAGCAAGGACAAAAATGATAGTTAATATGCCCCTTAGAACAGCAATGACACAAGTAAAAATTTCATTTTTAGTAACTAGGTTTCTTATATTGAACAGATGTTTTTGTTTTAAATTACAGAGATTTTAGCATACCAGTATAAAATACATACAAACAATACACTTATGCTCAGTTTATCTGGAATTTAAACAATGTCTGTGTTGCTGAATTTACATTAAGTGCACTGGATTTTTCATTACACAATCCCTCACAATATCTCTCACGAAAACCCAACTTTCCTGTTACAAAATTGGCAACTATACCAATTCAGATCCATATCTACTTCTGCAAATATTCATTGCACTTGATTTCACATGCATCATTATAAACAACAATGCTTTAGAAATGGCGGCCTATGGCAAAATAGCAAACACAATGCTCCTTGTTTTCTTAGTTTACCAATGTTTCTGTCAGGCTTGTAGTTTAGAAATTTAATTGGAACACATTCCTTTTCATTTCTTGAACAGTGGATACCAACTTACTTTTGTACTTTAAACAAAATAGTTTTAATTTTTATATCCTCAATTCATATTGCTCTATGTCCTATAATTATCGTTAAAAATGTTATTTCATTTGTTGTACTTTCTTACTTTTGTCATTCTCCAAGTTTTACTTCTATGTGATGTTTAGGTTACCTTTTAAAATTTTAATACACAATAGACTCTTGATTATCCAAGGATGGACAGCTATTATAGTTTTTTTTTTAATTTGATTACCAACTTGTACTTAATATTTTGAGAATGTACATATATCTTAATAACAAGTTTTGATGCTCTTTATATATAAGTAAGGATACAGACAAATATGTCAATGTACCTACAATTTAATACATATATGAAAATGTATATTTTAATATCAAATTTTGACATTCATTACATATAAGTAAGAATATAAACACTAATATGATGCAGACTAAAAAATTAATATTTATTGTATTATTTTAGCACTGTAATTTGAAATGTACACCTTGTAAATGTGGTTTTGAGAGTAATAACTAACAATTTAGAAATGACATTGGCAAATTTTTATGTACATTTTAATATTTTGAGAATGTAGATCTTAAGATTACATTTGGACATCTTTGAATATAAGGATGTAGTGGCATATGCTGTAAAAGCTAAATGTTTTAATGCATTTGAAAGTTTATGATGTTTACTATTAATTGTAATGCAAGAAATTAAATGTTTTTATACTTGGTGTATGTAATTTTGTATGCTTTGACATGTGCTATTTTCAATGCCTGCTTGGCCATCATGAACCTACAGAATGCATTCTATTCTTATCAATTGTTTGCATTTTAAATGTTTCAGTGGACTGCATATTACCTTTCGCCAGTAAGCTTCACTTTTAGGTGCTTTATTGCTTTCTATTCATTCTCTCTTCAAACATGAATCCATTGGTCTGAATACGTAAAGGAATAGAAATATTTAACCTCAGCTTCTCTATAACCATTTGCACATAGCTGCAAAAACATGAAGTGGGAACATTGCTGGCTGGACATTACAATGACTGACAAAGAAATTCCCATAGGATGGAAAGAATGGTTCTCAAACTGTGGTACATGATATTTATGGGGTATGCAAGCAGCTTTCTAGAGAAAACATACATTCATAGAAAGTGAAAATATGTTTTTTTCCTCCTACCTTTAAAATTACTCTGAAATGTTTAAGGGAGCAGATATAACTTCTAGTTTTAAAGCTAGTAATTTAAATGCTTGTACACATATACTACATGACCTATGTATAAACCCAGTGAAGTTTCATTTCTGCTCATTTTAGTTATTAATGTTTCTGTATTTAAAAACATGTTTTTTTCAAAATCTATCTGCTCTTGTAATTTTAATACAATGATGCTGAAAACATTATTGAATGTTTTAGAAACTGTGATTAATAAAAGTATCACATTTTTTATATCTGCTTCTTGTGCAGAATAAAAAAATATTTAGTATACTGATAACATTTTTGCTTTCATGTCATATACTTTATTTTTATTTCAAGAATCATGCAGTATAGAAAAGTCCAATACTTAGTTTTATTAGTCATAGTGTCTTGAATATCCAGTGGAATTTTCAGTCACTTTGTATACAGGTTATAAGCGGAAATAGTGTTTGATTGCAGCAAAAAAAGAGGGGAAAAATTAAGATTAAAGTTTGCATGTGAAGGGCAATTAATAACGATGTATTTTATTAAGTTATAAATGTCATACAGCAACAGAACTTTGAAAATACATAAAACAAGATTGATAGAGTTGATTTTTGCAAAGCAAAAAAGTTATTTTTTGACTGAAAATGACAATTATCTCCTTAAGTAGACTATCTCTCTTAAAATTGAAAAACCTGTATTTATTTATTCGCCGAGTTTCCTTGAGGTAAGGGAAGGTAGCCTAGGGAACAGGGTTTTTGTGTTTTTTACTCAGTCATATGTTACAATTATATCATACAAGGCTGAGAGTTGGACTTTCAACTTCTTTCCAGGTTACCCAACAGTTGAATCAAAATGCTATTATGGAATTATGTCCCACATATTTAACAATTTAACTATTATGATTTAGGTTTATTTCACTGAATGAACAAATCAAAGTGCAGTTTAAGCATATTATGTTCTTTCACTACATGGAATTAATTCAGAATAACAGTAATTTCCAAATAATGGCTTACAAATCATAACCTCGTTTGCCATGAGCTCCAGGATTCATAATGCTGTAAATTTGTTAAAGTTAAATGCACAAGTGGCAGTACACTAAATATTTGGTCATGGCTGAGAGATACAATCTTATAGTTTGAGAATCATTAGTTTAGACAAATCCAATGACGACCCAATCATCTCATAGAAGCATCCGTCTTTCAGCAGTTCTTCAATGAACAATGATTCCTGGCTGTCTGAGTAATGCTTTGAAAATTAAGAAGAGTAATACAAAAATAAGTTTTTGCTTCTTTAAAATGGAAGTTGATTAAAGGTTTTCTCTGTAGGATTTGAAACATATTATGTGCGTGTTTGTGTTTGAATAGAGCAGACTAGTATAGTTTTTATGAAGTGTAAATATCTTATTTTTGATAAAGTACTACAATATTGTTAAAACACTAGATTTTAAAAATGGATCAATGAGTGCTTGCTAAATAGATGGTGTGGACGGAGACAACTTCTACAAAAAGGCAATTTAAATCTAACTTCTGCACTATATGTTAATATACACCTACACACATACCTTACATTAGTATATACTATTGGGGTTATGACAAATGTTGGATTAATCATTATTTTGCTTTATCCTCAGTAGCATTTTCCTCCATTACCATGGATAATCCAGAGTCTACAGTTAGTTGCTTTATTTTTCTGTTTAGATGCTTTGTGCTGAAGTTACATTACAAATACTAAAACTTTTCCTTTGCTTTACTGGGTCTTCATTTTTATCTGTGATTTCCTGTGTGCCTTTATAGCAAGAATGATATCATAGTTGACTGGTGAGCCTACATTGAAGCCACAGCATCGAGAAGGAGCAACGAGTGTTTGCAAAAGACAAAGAAACCACAGCATTCCGAATGTAGTTGTATTGTTAATACAACCAGCCTTTCTATGTTCCCTCTCATCATTGTAGTGAACAACATTCAAAGGTAGCTCTGTTCTTTGTTAACAAGCTGAATATGAACACAACAAAATTTGTGACTGGTTGAATATAATTATTATTCTTGTGTCAAAATAGGAGGGGCATATACATTCTCTGCATAGATACATTACTCCAAACCATTCAGCATGCACCCGACACTGTTATAGTTGCCTCAACAAAATGGCATCACATTAAGTAGGATCTCTTGCCACTTGAGGGATAGTACTTAAAACTTGCTTGATTAGCAATGGCATTGATGACATTTCTTGCATGGAAAATCAGATAAGAATGAACACCTTGTATACTTTATTTTCTGTTATGATTTTTTTATCTTCTATTTCATAAAACTTTTATATTTAGCTTTATTGTTCAAATACAATGTTCCAACTGCTTATTTTTTTTATCATAACGTTATACCAATAGTAAGGGCTGGTTCACAACACAGCAACAGTAATGGAAACCAAAACAAGACAGAACAGGAAGTCAAGCTGCATTTGGCATTTTGATTCACAATAACCCAGTAACAAGAGTACATTCATTTGTTTCTTATTGGCCAATTACAATTTTTCAGCTGCTCTCCAGCTTAGCCAACATAAAATAACTCAGTTAACTTTAAATTTCGATTGAAAGAATTTTCTAAATGGAAGCCACTACTATTTACGCTTCCTTAGAATTTCTTAAACAGTCAAACTCTTCGCTTTTGATACACAACCAAAGCTCAAAAAATTTGAAATAGAATTAGGCACTTGGCTGGTATTCCTTCTTGTTTGATTTTCCCAACTTGTGATTACAACTGTAGAGAGCTCTAGCAGCTGTTTTACATCACTGTTGCATGCAATAATTGCTGCAATGAAGAGACCTTAAAAATGAAGAACAAGAGTCTGAAGTGCACAATAGGATCATATTTGTCATGCCCAAAAACAAGAGAAACTTTAATTTGGGCAGTCTTGTTTCTTGCTCCCCAGCTCAGAAAGATTTCCTGTCAATTGTGAATGCTTCCATTGAAATACATGCATTTCAACATTCCCATTCTCGTTCTGGTTAACCAGCTGTTATGAACCAGCCTTCAATGGTTGGAATAATACTGTGTTAACTTTTGTGAGACAAAATGTAACATTTACAATCTTCAACTACATATGACAGCATAATTGCAGCAGTTGAGATAAAGCTCCTTTTTGTTTTAGTCTTTTGTTAAGAAGACAGAGGGAAAGTATTGCAACCTCTACCCAAAAAAGTAAGATAAAACCTACCACACCAATTTTGTAAACATCCCTAATGATGAACTTCCCCCACATAGATGTTCCTAATACCGTAAATACATTTTTCAATTCCTTATTAAACATATGATATCTACAAGGAAAGCAGATCATTTGGAATAATTCCTCTTGTAAGGAATCTGGACTAGGAAATTCATAGGAACACACACATGCACAACACAAACAGAAACAAAAGTAAAAATAATTACAATACTTTGCCAGATTACTTGTCAGATAAACACCGACTTCCAATTGTATACTTACAATCCCACCAGCTTTAGAAAGGAACGTGATGTAAACAAAAGTGGTAAGTTTTGTCCATTGGCTGCAACTTACAACATAGTTTCATGTGATGCTGCAGAAGTTAATTTTGTTTTATATTAGAGCTTATATTGTTAAAAAGAATTCTTAGGAAAAATTTTAAAATGTATTAATAAAAACTTAATGAATGGAGACGCACATATGCACCATTTTCTATCAATAAATAGCCAGCACTCACTTGTTTATTACAATGTGACTAACAAGGTAACGTTACGACTGATCAATATATATAAAACATCCCAAAGGAAAGATTTTGAAAAAAAAAACCAATATATTGAATGTGTTCTGTAAGTTTTGTGAGAAGTATCCTGATTTAGCCTTAAAGTCTTAATTTAACGTCAGGGTATACTGGTGTATGTGTGTCAATTCCATTCAAAAAGCTGAAAAATGAGAAAACTGTTATCACCTTCATATTCTGATTAATGTGGAAAGTTTATCATTATCCTGGTTCTATCATTTCATACTAATTATTTAACTAATTAAATATTTTAAGTAGTTTATAATTCACACTAGGTAAACAGTTATTCTCATTAAGTCCTAAGTTGGATAAGAATTTGCATTATAACAGATTGTTCAGAAACAAAAGTTTGGAGATAGGAAATGTGGAATAAGAAGAGGACAACTTAAAAC
The DNA here is from genome assembly GCA_030762935.1 of Hymenopus coronatus. Lineage (NCBI taxonomy): Eukaryota > Metazoa > Arthropoda > Insecta > Mantodea > Hymenopodidae > Hymenopus > Hymenopus coronatus. The sequence continues at coordinate 48,290,807 of CM060899.1, forward strand.
CAGATATATTGTATTTAAAACTGTTTGGAAACAGGAAAGAATTTTTGAAATAATAGGACAAATGTAGGGAAGGTAATGGAGAAGTGGTAGAGAAAAATCAGCAAAGAAAGAGAAGAATAAATAACAGAAATGAGGATATAAGGAATTAATAAGTGGTTCTGATCATATTCCCCTCTCAAATGCACATGTGCTTTACCCCCACACTGTCAGCACTGTATATTATGGAAATGAACAACAATAACATTTTGCAATGTTAAACTGTTAATTTGGTTAAAAGGTTATAACATATTTTATTTATTGTTAAATGTAAGAATTAGTTTAGTATTCTTGGTAATTATTAGCTTTTTTGGTTTGTCTGTCTTGGGGAGACAGGAGGGTGACCTTGAACTACATATTCCAAATGAAAATACAATAACAGAGAAGATAAAGTAAAGTGTGAATCTATCAAAGATACAGTGATTAATGAAGAATGCATATACATAAACAATCAGGGTGTTAGATATATATTTCTAACATTTCTAATCTTAAGCTCCTCCTAGAAGAGTAGACCTTACATAAAATACAAATTCTGACAATAAATAAATAAATGCCATTTAATTCACATATGGTTTACAGAAAGCATGGTATTTAAGGTATTCATGACCCTCAATTATTGATCAAACTTTTACCGATTCGTAAGGGAACCAATACTAAGTGTTCTGGGGGATAAGCAAAAAAAGGTAGTGCAGAAAAGTACATACATATACAAATATTTTTTTTTTTTTTAAATATTCTAAATTGTGAATGAATGTTTGTAAACTTGTTTTCTTTGATTTGAAACATTCTTAAATGTGTGTAGAATGCTATGAAGCTCAGAAAGCTATGCAATGTATACTTGACAATGTTTAAGTTTTTGTTTTGCTTTCAATATGTTTTTATTTTAATTATTTATTTTTTGGCTACAGAACATAAGAGTATTTAATTTCCTTTTATTAGATGTAAGATACAACTATTTAAGTTGCTAAGTGGTGGCTCTATTATTTTTTTGACTCTAAAAATGCATAAAAAATCAATAAATGAGAAAACGAGAGACAAACTTTCAGCTTCTGGTTGAAATCTCCACTGCTTCCAGTTAGAAAAATGTAAATGACAAATTAAAACAATGAACTACACATCTTTGTACAGAAGAAAGAATAACAAAATACCATCATTTGAAAACTCAAAATTTTGACAGAAACAGTCATTTTAAAGGGTCTTGAGTACCTTAAAGTACATTATTCTTCAATATTCCAAAGCACCAATGCCAAATTATTTCAAAGTGTGTTTTAGGTTACAGCACTACAAATATAAAGTAAAGAAAGAGGATAATGCTATTGTTAAAAATGAACGCAGCTCATGTGATATTTGCCAGCCAGGTAGATCAGGTCAGAAGTACGTGTCTTCGGATAGCACATTCACTCTACCCAGGGCACTACATTTGTAAACCAGCATTGTGTGTTTTGTTTGTTTACATCAGGTTCTCTTCTAAGGCTGGTGGATAATAGGTACCAGAACTCTTGCAAAAGTTCTTTAATAAGTATTCATATCCTGTTTGGGTCAGTGGTATGCTTAGAGTATTCTCATGGAAGATTTGTTACTAACCAAAAAAAAAAATTAAAAAAATTATAAACAAGCACTTTTAACAAGTTTTCTGAACATAATTCTCTTTTTTCTTTCTTTCTTTTTCTTTTTTTTTTTTTTTTTTAATGTTGTTGATTTTTAAAAATGTTTAATTTTTTTGTTTTTCTAAATTAAACCTGCACTTTAGAGTTCATCTTTAAGTAGCGTATATCTGTTTTTAGAAGGTGCCAACTTTTTAAATGTTGATTCTGGTGGGGATGTTGGTTTCTTGTTGCTGCCCTCGATCTGTTTGGGAGTGTTTGAAACTGGATCAGGTCCATAATGAAATTCTCTGTGAAGTTTTCCTGAATAGAGATCCTGCAGGAAACTTTTAAGTCTGCCAGGAACTTCCATCTCGTTGAAATCTGGGAAGAGGTACATGTGTCGAAAACTGTCAATGGCTATCAAAGGCAAGTCACTTTGGCTTTTTCCCAAATGGTGAAGTGGGTGGGCAAATCTCACTCCATCGGCAGTCAAAAAGTTGACATTCTCTGTAAAATAGTTGACAGCATTAAGATACACACATTAAATATTATGCTCTTTGAAGGGAGCAGTGATGCAGGGATGTGTCCAATTTCTGGCGAGGAGGATGAATTGCACATAATATTTAGACACTAGGCGTGAAATTTCAAATTTCTATATTTCTGTAAAGTTATTTCTGACAATTTTACTGTGATTGTATTGCTGTGATATTAATGAATACCAAATTTCATTCAAATTGGATAAATACTTTACAGGATATAAATTATTTTATAAATTTTATTATGTAAATATATTGCAAAATCAAAGTATTCCTCGCACTCCAGAATTTGAGAAAATTGGTTGGCATTTTCTGAACTGCAGTTTTGAATCATATCGCAAAACTTTAACCAGTGATATTTCTATTGATTATTCAATTATTATAACCTTTTAAAAAGTTAGAACATTTAATCTCTAAAATTAATAACAAGACCATAAATAGTCACGGCTATCAACAGTTAAAATTATTTAACAAACTTCCTTCAGAAGTAAAAGAACTTCCTCAAAACAAATTTGTTAAAAAGCTAAAAAACTGATTTAAACAAAAGGCCTTTTATTCTGTACAAGAGTACTTAGAATACAATATTCAAGTTAGCACATTTATGTAAATTTCATGTAAAATATAGTACTACCTAATTAGATTATTATTATTATTATTATTATAGTATATTGTACCCTTTGTCTTGGACCATAAATAAGCAAATGTAGTACTGTGTATTACTTAGAAACCTAATTAGTAAATAATTTATAAATAATTGTTAACCTACTATGATTACATTCTAATGTTAAATGCGTGTAAAACTTAATTAAATTGATTCAACTTCATTATTTTTGTACATAAATTTGTAAATATTCTATACCTGTATGTGTAAATACTTGTTTAAAACTGACTGACAAAGCTTATTGCTTATTATAAGCCTAATAGTGAATAAAGATTACGATTAATAACTTTTTCATAAATATATATTTTTTGAATAATTACTGTTTGTGTTAAGAGAATTTTTCCTTTGTAATATTACAACAAATATTTTTGCATATTCTGGGACATTTTAGTTGTGTTTAAACAAAAACTGGGACACGTGGAGCATTTTGAAAGTGTGAAAAATGCTGTTTTATGAAATAACATGCTAGGAAACAGGTGAGTTGCAAATCTTTAAATGGCTGAATACCGGAAGCAAGGGGAGCATAATGTTTATTCTTTATAGATGCCTAAAGATTCAACAATTATTTGCAATAATTTTTTATTTGGTATAAAAAAAACAGTTTTTGATGTTTTGACTGATTGTAGTCAAAATTCAACTCCCAATGTTCCTTAAATGTAGACAGACAAATGAATGGAGAGTGGGGTTGATTAAATGGAAATGGGTAAAAAGATACTGAGGTAGAGATAAAGAAGATCTTCAAGTACAAAGGGCAGTTAGATTTAAGGTAATTTCTATGGAGAGTTAAGATGAAACGGACAAGGCAGGTAGGTAAGGAAGGGTTTTTTCCCTTATCCTGAGAAGACAAGTGTAGAGTAACTTTAAGCTCCATGGACCCCGAGATAATTTGAGCATCATCTCACCAATTTCATCCATCGTACGATATGACCAACCAGATTAAAGGACGTTCAGCTAAAAAACATATCATAATGCCTCTGTCTATTTCATTATTTCTCTCTCTCTGCATCTTTCCACTGCCTCCCTTACCATGGTTCTCATTCCTCTACACTCCTTGTCAAATCAGTGATCATACACCTTCTTATTCCTTCTATGGTGTACCATCATATCACCTTCAACCCATTTAAGAATAAACTCACACAACTCAATTACATCATCGCTTATGCCAAAAGAAATCTTTAAATGAATCCCATACAGGCATAGCTTAGCCATAACTTGAGCCCAGTGTCCCACGAAACCCATCAACCCAAGAAACCTTATATACTGTACATTTCTTAGCACTAAATCATATCAAGACTTACGTTTTTCTGATATGAGTTCATTGAGGACAACATCATTAAATTTTTTTACACTCTCATTATCTTCAGGTCGATGGAAGAGAATGAGGAATGGAAGACCTTCCTCTGTGAGCTCCTCGGCATTCTCAAATGTTATTTCCCGAACCAGCGGGACACATTTTTCTGCTGCCCATACATTTAGTTCATCATAAACATTCATGTTCCCTGTAAATGTCTCGTCTTCCTCATTGGAGCGAGCTTTGTCTGGGCGGAACACAACAATTGGCTGGCCAGGAGGATGCATCTGTTGTACAACAGGTCTGCCAATAGCAGAAACACAATTAATAGCCTTCCTGTAAACCTATAACATCTTCACTAGATTTAATTGCAAAATGTAAATAAAGAAACAATATCTCCTGATAAAAGCTATGGTCTATAGGTACAATATCCAAAAGCTAAAATTTTAACTTGCTGACACCGCTAATAGTCTGTGAAGCTATAACAATAATAACAATAACAACAACAACAATAATAATAATAATAATAATAATAATAATAAAAAAGTTCTGATGTGTTCCATTCCCATGACTTTCACTATCTGCTTTGCATACAAACTATTCTCACAAAACATTCCTTGGTCTACATAATGCTAATCAAGATAAACATTAGCAGAAACGGTCTTATTACTTAGTTCCTTATAAGTAGAAGGGAAACAAGGAAATACACTATATTATGTTATGCATAGTTTGGGGTGAGGTGGATTTTTTTGTTGAAAATCCTTGTGTCGCATCCTTGGTATTTACATTTTTGTGACAAACATGCGCACAAAAACACACACACACGCATGGACATTTTTCTAAAAAAATTTTTTTTATTCAGGGGTCTCAAAACATATATTTCCGGTGAAATCTTGGTATGAAATTTTTGGGTGAAATACAATACCTTCACTACTATACACATTGTACATACGTGCTAGAGAAAGTAAAAATTTAAGTGTTCCATTCATAAGAATTTCTCAAATTATTCTGTAATAAACTATTCTTACAAAAGCTTATTCTTCTATCTCTTTCATGCTAATAGAAATAAACACTAACAGAAACACAGTATACTCCCAATTAATTGTGTGGGCTGTCCATACAAAAAAAAAGTATATTATTTTTCTCTAGGAAAAGCAATAAACAAGTGCCATTTCCATTGTTTAAACAATTGCTGTGTGACAACAATAGTTTCCATTGTTATTGGCTAGCCTGTTCTGTTTTGATTTTCTGACGTTAATCAGTGTATAAGTTTCTAAGAAGTTAAAAAAAGTTTGACATTAAAACAAAAAAAAATTAGAAACTCACCTTGGTAGTCAAGAGGTCGCAAGTTTAATCTTGCTTAGAGGAATTACCCAGATAAAGTTTTTTTTTCTGGGTTTTCCCTTAGCCAAAGACAACGAATGTTGAGTAACATCAAGTTCCATGGACCCTTAGATCATTGCTCATTATATCACAGATTTCATCATTGTCCAATATGATCAACCAGATTAAAGTATATTATGCTAAATTAAATAAATAAATTTGAATGATTTGAGAAGGGGGAAACTGCAAAACTAAATATTGATTATGGTATTGGAATGCACACTGTTAAGGACATTAAAACAATAAGCAGAAAATATAGGATTTTGTCATGATTCTAATTTGCATGAAAAGCATGAAGAGATCTACATTCGATAAATTAGATGCTGTTTTTTTTTGCTGCTCAAAGGTTTAGCCATAAAAGAGCATATGATGTCATTGTTTCATGTGCAATGTGGGTAAAAAAAGCTAATTTTTTCATGAAGCTCTAGGATAATTTCCCATTTACATGTGTGTTATACCTTAAATTACAGCTTTCTAGATAACTGTGAACTGGCCTTTAATCTGCATGGAGGCATATTTCCAAATGCAATACTTACCCAAAACCAACAAAAAATTGACAATCTTCTTTAAGATTTGTTGCTACTCTTCGAAATATATTATACTCTGGTACATCTTTACGATCAAAATATCCAATCACTGTTCTCTTCTTATCCTGAAAATTATAGTGCTTTTAATCTTTTCATTTTCAAATGATACATAAAGGCTTAAAAAGTTAATTAAAAATGCTCTTCCACTATAAAATATTATGAAGGCCAGTCTTGAAAGTTTTGAGAATGGAAACAATGAGTTGTGCTGTACCAAAGGTTGTCATAGCTTTAGACTGAAGTTCAGACAACAACATGTACAAGTCTGGGTGCACTCCTACAATGTGCATCGTCAGCACTTCTGTGTATGTGCATGCAAGGTTGGTGCCACATGCTAGGTTGGACCTCAAGTGAGAACATTTCTGTGCTTTAATCTTAAAGTCAGTTTAAGAGAGAGAATCCTTGGAAGACTGCATCAAGCCTTTGGGGATTTCGCCCTTCACAATCCATAATTTATCAATGATTTGCAGAGTTTAGAAGGAGGATTCCCTTGAAGATGGCTGGCTACAACAACAATGGATGAAAATGTGATGAAAGCAGAGAGCATGTTATGGAAAGATCTATTCTGCACATATCCCATTCAAGAAGCCCTGAATATTAGCAACAGTGATAATCATCCTTCAAGTAATGACTCACATCAAGAAACTACGCAGTTGTTGTATACCCCACCACCTCACAAACAAGCATAAACAGGCTCATATGCAATGGTGCCAGGAAGTGATGGGAAAAGTTCCAAAAACATATTTAATTGCATAACAGGTGACAAAAGCTGGATCACATTCAAGAGGTAATAAGTTCAAATTTTGCTTAAAGTGAGTTACCTGATTGTTTTTCATGCTTTTCCCTTACTCTGAAAAACTTTAAGCTTCATGGACCCCAAAATCATTTGAGTATCATTTCACTGATTTTATTCTTAAACTAAAAAAAATTTGATGTCCTCCATTCATATTACTTTCCTTACAAAAGATTACTCTTTTATCTATGTCATGTTAATCAAGGTAAACATTAGCAGTAATTAATTGTCTTATTACTTGCCTCCTTGTAAGCAGAAGGAAAATAAGGGAATATGCTATGCTAAAGCAATAGTCAAATGTTTTAAAAGCTGTCGCTAAATAAAACAATTGAAATTCAGTTCTCTTTTGTATTCCTGGGAGTAAAACATCAGAGATGAAATGAAAATTGACATTTTACTTGAGAAAAGTTTTAGCAGTTTAAAACTGAAACCAATAACAAGGAATATATTTACGTAACAGTTAACTCTACAAAAAAAAAAAGAATGTCTATAACATAAATTGTGTGTTTTAACAAGATCTACATTTTTTGTGTATCTCTTACAGTTTACGAGTTATACAAAAGTTATCCAGAATGAAGAGGTGTTCAGAGGTTATTCCCAGAAAATTCAAGATATGCATTTCCTTTCTCATGACAATATCTTAAACATAGGGTATTTTAATCAAAATCTTTGGAGCCATTTTAGAGAAAATCAGAATTTTCGAAAAAGGATAGTTTGGGTTGTGGGGATTTTCTTGAAAATTGTGTCACATCCTTGGAAAGATACAGAATTTAAATAACACGTTTGGTATTTAATGGACTTTTTGCTTTTGAGCTATGCTGCATGTATGCACATACACACATGGACATTTTCTAAAAATACTTTTTTTTTTGGATTCAGAGGGTCTCAAAACATGTATTTCTGGAGAAATCTCAGAATTGAATTCTTGGGTGGCATACAATACTTTCTCTATCTACTATGTAAGTTGTACAACATGCTAGAGTAAGTAAAAACGATAGATATAACAGAATGATCCAGAAGCTAAGTGACATTGGTCTGGGTTTTTTTCCAGGAGAGAATCCTCCAAAAAAAGTGAGGCGAGCAAGGCCTTAATGTGAAAAGTCAACTTGAGGGACAAAAGACTATCACTACTAATTGATACACTGCAAAATGTCTGTCACTGTTCTATCAACTGAGAACAAAGCATCCTAAGACTGTCTATGTGGAATTCTATTACACCACAACAACCCATCATCCACACTGCACTAGAAAAGATCCAATTTCTGCAGGGATCAAGAGTAAAATATTTATTCCATTCTCCCTAAAATATAAACCTGACCCTATATACCTATTTTATACTCTCCAAAATAAAAAAAAAAAAATCATTCAAGGCCATTTGATTTCAATCGCTAAAGCTGCTTATGAAGAAGGTATTTACATTCTGTAAAAACAAGGAAATGGTTTTAGGTATTTAAAAGCATGTAATGATCAGATCTACATTTTTAAAATTTAACTGTGCTCATTCCCAAAACTTTTCGAGTGACCCTCATATACAGGTAAAGAAAAATAAAAAAAAAGTCACATGTACAGTTATTATATGCTGATAATATTACATTATTTTAAAGCTATAAATTAGCATGCAAAAATGGTACTTAGATTAATAACCCCCTTTCCATAGGTATTAAGTTGTATTTAATAATACCTTGTATTCCATAATATTGGAGTTTTATTAGCAGGTAAACTGCCATAGACTGGAAGAAAGAAATATTATCAATGCCTGAGGACGCAAGAAAGAACAAATTGGGATAGGGAAAAAAAAAAAAAAAAAAAAAAATGGAGTTTTATTTATGGACGTTCTTTAACTGCTATGTTTCTCAGCGTCCCATTCTATACTGGGCGTGAAAGACTGCTTAATTTTGCTCCAAGGCCTCTTTTATCAGGCTTGAGGTTCTTTTACATGCTGTAAATCTACAACATGGGACCAACGGCTTTACTTCCCTTCTGAAAAGAAGCCATGCTAAGGATTTTTACACCTGAAAAAATCCATTGTCCTCTGCCAGGTTTGAACCTGCGACCATGGGTATATGAAGTTAGCTTTGTAACCATTACACCAGGACGACGACAATTGGGATAGAATCTAGTTATCCCAATTAATGGAAATTGTGTAAGAAATAGGAATGGGTGAGCTAGTAAACTGGCAGACAAATAGATTAAGTTTATGGAATAAGCCAGCTTATCCAGTCCTGATGTCAGCCTCAGTACTGGTTCAGACTTTAGCAGCTTCATTTGTTCTTTCATTGCCCAGAATCTCCATATGGCATGCACCCACATCAGCTGAACTGAATCATGGACAGCCAGTGCAGTGAAGAACTCACAGCATTCTAAAAGTATTTTGGACTTAACCAAATAGTTATCCAGGGCCTTAAGGCTTCCTGACTATCAGAGAATATAAGAATCTATCTAAAGCCGATGTCTCACGGTCAAACATTTTGGCCCAATACTCTTCAAACTACAAATTGGATTGTGGGACATCGGATAATTTTATTGTATACAATTTTCGTTCTATTTTTTGGTCCAATCAGTTTGCTACAACAGGATACAGCAGTTTCTAATTTTTGGTCCAAACGTGTGAAATCAACCAATGAGCGACCTGGTGGTAATAACATAATAAAATGGCAACTAGCGCTGGGTCTGCCTTCCTGCCAACGTGATTGCTTGTGTGAAACTTGGCTGTATCTTGTAGACTTTGTCCTAAATAATAGGGTTATGGTAGCTGAGCAATTGTTGAAATAACACCTTTTTTTTTGTGTGGTAGAGATTTATGAAATAATGACTCGGGTATTTATAACCCCTGCAAATGTTTTTTTATTTTTATAGGATCCATTTGTACCTAACCTTTTCTCAACAAAATATAAAAACACTACCTTTGATTTGCTGTAATGGACTGCTTCATATTTGTGTCTTGGCAAGTGATTTTTGCCTCAACTAAGGACAGCAACTTTCCAAACAAATTTTCATCCATTCTAAGAAGGTTAAAATAATTTACAGAGTCAGAAACGAGTTCATTTTGTAGCATATGAAGTACACCTGTTCCTTGGCCTGTATTCCTACCTCCCAGCCATGGTCTAGTCCATCAACGCCTCTTTTTGATTTTTTCTTTCTATTATAGTATGCTCTTGCAATGGATACACAAACTAAGCTTGCGACAGTGAACATAAATAATTGTGGATCAGCAACCTCCACCATTTTCTATCAGCTGTTCATGTGCATGCAAGAAATGTTTGGACCAATACACACTCCCGTGGGAATGGTATGGAGAAATTGTACACAATGATCACGTGTATAAAAATTTTTGGATCAAATTTTGACTGTGGAACATCTGCTTAATTCTATAGCACTATTTTACACTTTCCCTGCTGCTGTTAATTTGTTACTTTATTCACTTATAGACATGTAAGACATCCTGTATCATATGGGATTTCCAGTATCTGAGAAGGAAAAATCATGTCCCATATTAACCCCAAATTTCGTCTAAAACTCCATATTTTGTTCTGTTTAACGATGGTACCTTGAAAAGCTTGCATGTTCATTCGCTATACTGGTAATGGTAACCACATGGTCAAGTTTTATTGCTGTATGTGTATAATAGCTAAATAGCTGATTGTCTGCATGGGCACATCATAGGGTCACCTGATCAAAAACCAAGAATCTTCGTAAAAGATTTAGTTGAGAATATGTTGGGACCAAAAAGTATAAGGGATTTTATTTCATGGAAAATATGTATTTCAAGATAGTTTAAGGTCATTGAATAGTATGAAATTTGTAAACAAATTGTTAATATTTTTAGTGATATCATTTGAGTATGTTAATGCTAATATTATTTAATGCATGTTTGTGATTCATATGACCATAACAAGAATTATTTTCAATCTCAGACAAAAATTCAACACTGAAAGGCATAAAAAATTAAAATCGCATTAAATTACAGAGTGGCTGTTAACTTTTTATGCCTTTATTAAGAATAATGCAAGCTTTTCAGACCAATGCAATGAAAATTTGCAAGTATAAAATATGATAGTTCATCAATATACAGGGTGTATATAAATGAATATCGGGGTTTTAACTCTTTATAATATTTATTACATTCAACTTACAGTTATGAATGATATGTCAAATGAAAATGCAACTCAAACAGTTTTACCAAGAAGCTTATAAATGTTCAATGTGACTACCCTTTGTCACATGGCACACATCAAGTCTATAGCCGAGTTCTTCCCAAATGTTGATAAGTGTGTATTCAGTAATTGTAGCAACAGCTGCTTCAATCCGGTTTCTTAATTCAGGGAGGTCAGCTGGTAGCGGAGGCATGTACACACGATCCTTGATGAAGCCCCAAAGGTAAAAATCACATGGTGTTAGGTCAGGAGAACGTGGAGGCCATGCATAGAACTGAAGACAACACGATCCATAAAATCGTCATGAAACAATATGTCGTTTGCGAATTTGGCACGTAATCCATGGTCTGTTGGCATTAGAGCCTGTAATAACTGTAAACGGTAAGGACGTAGCTGTAAGCGTTTTCTTACAACTTTCCAAACAGTCGACACAAGAACTTGTAATTCACAACTAGCCTTCCGGACTGATTTCTTTGGACTACGAGTGAACGACTCTCACTCGCTCAACAGTCTCTTCACTTACTCCTGGTCGTCCCGTGCTCTTCCCTTTACAAAGGCAGCCGGTATCTTCAAACTGATTATACCATCCACGAATGTTTTTATCACTAGGAGGATCACAACCGAACTTACTATGTAACGCACGTTGCACAGTAAATACAGATTCGGTCTTTGCAAACTGCAAAACACAAAACGCTTTCTGTTTACTAGTCGCCATCTTTGCTACTACCGCTGTCTAGCGGATTGCGGCAGAAACATTGCATGCACATGCGCACTTGTGCCAACAAACAAAACTGTTTGAGTTGCTTTTTCATTTGACATATCATTTATTACTGTAGTATAAATATTATAAAGAGTTAAAAATCCAATATTCATTTATATACACCCTGTATACAGATGACTCACTGTATATTAGAAGAAATTTTCTTATGAAAATAATCAATAAACATAGAGTAAAAGTATTGTTTTAATGGATATATTTTAGGGAAAATCCACCATGAGCATTTATTTGAAATTTCAACACAAAGTACAAATAGACATTTATTTGTTTTTTGTTTATTTTGGGGGGGGGGAGGGCTGCCAGGGGGGCACATTTTAAATGATGGCAAAACTATTTACTTATTTCCATAGGGCGAGCTAAAATCATCTCTTAAACATAAACATGAAACTTTCATCTTGTAGTAAGTACAACTCACGTCCAAGTTTCGCAGTTCACTGAGATCCTGAAACTCCTTTATAGGATCTGCCAGCTGTTTTTTGATGAATGATAAGAATGCTTCTGCTGATCTCTGACCCCTATACTCTCTTTTTGTTGGTTGGCCATTTCTTATCACTTTCAGTGTAGGATACTTTGTTATGTGAAACCTTGTAGCTATGGTAACTGTAACATATGTAGCAGCAACATGATCAACAGGTGTGAAACACAGATTTACGAGTTCATTTTTTTTTGTTTTTTTTTTTGTATAGTACCCTTTAACTTCAATGGTCATATCAGGGGCTTTGACTTGTGAAACTGTAGGTTCAGAATATTAGGTTAATAAACTTTATATTACTAAACACATACATTTACTCTCACATTAATAACCCAGACTCTATGGGGGATATGGAATAATTCTGGTTAAAGAAAAATTCCCTGAACCCGGGACCTCCGGGTGGGAAGTCAGCTCGCTGACCACTCGACCACGGAGGCAGTCAGTTCAATACCTTTGTTTTGCAAGTAAAGTTAATAATAATGCTATAATCTGTCTCAAATAAGAACAATCCCATTGTAAATATTTGAAGGAGGGAGAGAGAGGGAGGGTGAGGGGAGAGATGGAGGGGAGGGGGAGATGGAGGGGAGGAGGGGAGGAGAGAGAAAAACTATGCACACAAATTTCTTGGGTGATAGGCTCCATACGCTTCATTCAATAGGTTTGACACAATTTCGGAAGCAGAGCAACAATTGAGATATGAAGCAGTGTCATTAAGTTTTAATGTAGTTACCTTGTTCTTCTGAAATTGCACGAAACCTACCTAATGAAGACTTCAGAGCTGAGCACCCAAGAAAATCTGTGCATACTGAACATTTACTTTTATGTATTTTCTCATGGCAAATTGCTATTAATTTGTACTTGCAGGCTAGGAATAGTTAACTATGGATGTAACAAGAGCAATGAAAATTAAAACTATAGAATTATAGCAATAAACTAATGAGTCATTTTATACAAGGCTTCATCACACACAGCAGAACCAGTATCATAGAATCTGTCCCACATCATCAGCTGCGTACTGCAGGCATGTCACAGGATTATTTGAATACACTGTTTTTTAGTGTTTTCCAAAAAAGTCAAACTGTAAGATTTGGGGAACAAGGTCATAAACTATTCTAATAATTATGTGACCAAATAAATGATGTAATTTTATCGTTGATTCATTTGCAGTATGAGCTGAAAATATACTGTCAAACAATCCTGGTATACTTGAAATTGCTCTTGAGTTTCTAGCCAGGTAGTTAAGGAATATATACATATTCTAACGCTTCAAAGACCTTCATCATCTTTGTCTTCAGCTGAAACTGAACTGTAAGAAATACAGAAACAGAGAAACTGGTTTCTGTAGCCTGTATACCATTTATGGGGAACTTTTCTGATAGAATAAGCAAAATCCAAAATGAATATGGAATAAAAACAGTCCATAAATCTACACAAAAACTCAGGAGCATAATAAAACTCTCAAACACCTAGAGTATACCACATTCCCTGTGCTATAAAGTATGAATGGAATAAACTTCTTTTTATAATGAGATTTTATATTTTACCCTGCTCTTAATAAAATTATTTTCTCACAAAGCAGCCGAACAGCGGCAAATTTTCCCACTTCATCCCTGTAATTTCTAATGTTTACCTTCTTTATCGCAATCAACTTTTCCCATGACTACCTGACCAGGATCAGGGAACTCCGCTGCTACTTTATCGGCAGCCTCATCAAAAATTGGTGCCAACATGTTGCTGAACCGACACCAATCTGCATAGAAGTTGATAAGTACCAATTCATTGGAAGCTGTAACAAATACACAATGATTATAACATAAAGGATTATGCTACTCACACATACACAGGCCTTTTCCTAAAAATCTGATGCTTTAAATTTACATTACCTATTCTGAAACAAACTATTTGTACAAAAGCTTATTCTTATAATTACTTCATGCCATACAAGAAAACATTAGTAGAACTGCTTTAGTGCACATTTTCCTGTAGGTAGATACAAGGAGGATAAGGGAATACAATGTGCTATTTATGGACGCTCTTTAACTTCTCAGCATCCCATTCTACATTGGGCGCGTAAGACCACTTAATTTTGCTTAGAGACCTCTCTATCAGGCTTGAGGTTCTTTTACGTGCCGTAAATCTATGACACGGGACCAACGGCTTTACTTACCTTCCGAAGGAAGCCATGCTAAGGATTTTTACGTTCTCCGCCGGGTTTGAAGTTTATAGTCAAATCATTTGAGAAAGGTTTAAGTTGAGGAAAAATTTAAGCCAAAAACAAGGAATATCTCTGAAATGTTTAACCACACAACAAAAAATTGATGTGTTCTATTCATGTGACTTTCTCTACTTGTTCTACAATCAAACTGTTCTTATAAAAGATCATTGTTCCATCTATGTCATGTTAAATGAGATAACTAGCAGAAATAGATTTGACTAGCTACCTTGTAAGTAGAAGGGAAATAGGGGAATATACTAGGCTAAAGTGATAGTCCAAGATTATATCTTTAATGTATGGTGTTTTGAACCAAATTGTATATCATGTTTAAGATAATCAAAAATTCTGAAAAATGTTGCATGTAGAGTGTAGTTTGGGTTAGGGGGACATTCCTGAAATCTTTGTGTCGCACCCTTGGAAGATACTGAACTTGAATACCAAATTTGATATTTAACAGTGTCGTATTATTTTTGTTTGTGGCCACCACGTTGGGGTACCAATATGTCGTAGTTTATTTTGGTAGCGCCAATGTTCGGATGCCAAGATGTCGTGGTATTGTTGTGGTGTCCGTATGATGCTGTCAGGTGAGTCTACCTGGAGTTTGTCGCGGGTTAATGCTAGTGAATTTCTCTATATCAAGTGTACATACCTTGCAGATTCCCTTGGTTGCACCGGCTAAGCTTCTTCTAGTAGACCATGAGTCTCTTACTCGGGGGGGAAAGAATGCCAAGGGTATGTAACACTGTTGGTAGACTCAAATAACAGAGAAAGTTCACTTAATTCACTGTATACTTCCTTTATTGGTGAATTATTGTTCATTTGAGGCACTAACCCTACGAGCGACTCCCAACAAAACTAATCGCAAACTTGATGAAGCCGCTTTCATTACATGCTGATTCCACTTTTACGGAGTTATTATAACTTTACATTAGTCACTGTGGTTTGGAGTTTCTCAGTTTGTATAACATTCATGATAATGATTGCCCGTCAAATTAATTTGTAAAACACTGATTTTCTGCAATATACAGCGTGCGATTTCCTACATGATGTGTCGTACTTTATGAGCCTTGTGTTATGCGTTGTTCTTCTGAACCCTGTTAGCTACATTGTGACTCTTACTAGCCTGATTTCTTGTCCGCACATCACTAATGTACAAAATGGTCCAAGTTTTGTCCTCCTTTTTGATTGGCTGAAAAAGAGCACGTAAAGTGGCGTCATCACGTGACTATCAGGGATTTTTCTTATTTTACACCCACATGACCTTGTTCTACACTGCGAAATTCCCTTTTTCCAGTTTCAAAGGGAAAAGTACCTAGCTTCCTCTTAAGGGCTGTTACTTATGTCCCTAATGGGTTAAAATGTGTGTTATTTTCCACAAAACCCATAGCCCTGATGAATACAAAAGGGATTTTCTACTCTCCATGGTAATGCTTTCCACAGAGCATATATTTCTTTCGTTAAATATTATAAACCAATGATTAGACTAATAATATATGTGTCATACTAAAATACTGTCGCAACAGACTTATCATTTCTAATTTATACTGCACACAAACCTTTTTCTAAAAATGCTTTTATTTTACTCAAGAGTCCTCGCAGCATGCATTTCCAGTGAAATCTCAGTATAGAATTTTTGTGTGGAATACACTACCTTCCCTACTATGTACATACATAGTACTTGGTAGATAAAGTAAAAATGTATATGATAAATTGTGATTTAACAGACCAATATTTTTCCTGTACTAAAATTTGGCCTATCTCTTCTTATGTTTACCAGCTATGCAAAAGTCATGCAGAATGAAGAAAGCTTCAGAGGTTATTCCCACAAAATTCAAATATACATTCTAATGGTGATTAAATATCTTGAATGTATGAAAATTTAATCAAAATCCTTAAAGCCATTTTTGAGAAAATCCCAAAAAAAATGTTACATGTAAAGGATAGTTTGGGAAAGATTTTTCTGAAAATCTTGTGGCCAAATTCTTGAAAAATACTAAACATAAATACTATATTTTGTATTCAATCAACTTTTCATTTTTGAGTGATGTGACACACCCATTAACACGAAACATACATAAGTTTTTTATAAATTTTATTCAGGGGTCTCCAAAACATGTATTTTCTGTAAAATCTCAGCATAAAATTTTTGGGTAGAATGCAATACCTTCTCTATGTACTAATGCACTCTATGCATGGTAGAGAAAGTAAAAATATTTTTTTTTTTGAATTCTAGAAAATAAAATAAAAATGACTCTAAATAAGTTGCCCTCGTATTGTAATGGTTATCATGCTAACTTCATATTCTCAAGGTTGCAGGTTCAAACCCGGCGGAGGACAATGGATTTTTTGGGCATAAAAATCTTTAGCATGGCTTCCTTCGGAAGGGAAGTAAAGCTGTGGGTCCCGTGTCAGATTTATGGCATGTAAAAGAACCTCAAGCCTGATAGAGAGGCCTCTGAGCAAAATTGCCGAGAACCACAGTAGTTAAAGAGCGTCCATAAATAAAATGCCACTTCATTTCATTTGATTCCAAATTAAAAGGAATTTTTTATTATACATGTATTATACACTTTTGAGCTGCAAGTGATTTCTGTATTTAGAGATTCTACACTTCAAGGGTTTCCAATCGAGAGTACGTGCCATAACGGTTGCATCAAATAAACAATGAGGAAGGAAAGGTTTCAGTAAGTATTTCTGATTCTGTGTTAATGGTAGTAATTTCAGTTTCTGTGGTTAGTTATATTAATTATTTTGTGTTTGTATATTTTATTGGCAAGGGTCCTCAAAACATGCATTTATGGTGAAATCTTGGTAACACATTTTTAGTGGAATGAAATACCCTCTCTCTACTATATACATGACAGTGAAAGTAGTATAAGTTGTTATTCATGAAGCTTCATAAAGTAAGCAATGTTTATCTTATCTACAGCCAGAAATAACTTTCTGCCAGTTGCACTGCATCAATGTGTTTAATTTCCTGACAGCTCCTAATAGAAGTGAAGTATTTCAGATAAGATTCTCAGAACAGCTGAAGGACTATATCTGATGCTATTGACACTTAAAGAGTGCCACTTGTTGCTAACATGCAATGAACACATTGAGACGTATGCATATAATGTAGTACTAACTTTTGCTTTATGTATAAGAAAAACTTGAAGGAACACCATATACTTTATACATAAACAATAACCCAATGCTAAGAAGTTTATTCTTCCATGCCACAATTTTACCTTTTCCCAAAGCTTGTCAAGGTAATTAAAAATATTACCATGTTTTAGTCCGTGCAGCTCACGCTTTCAACTTAACCGGTTGTGTTTGAAGATGGTAGGAAAGGTGGGAATGGGAGAGTTTGCCATCACCGCTATATCATTGCTACAATACATGCATGCATGGCTGAATTAAGGATGAGATTAACTGTTAAGCACTTGTTTTTGCAAGTGGCAACAGTGTAAACAATCTTCCTTGCCAGGCCATGCAAGGGAGATTGGTTACACTAGTTGCCTCTCACCAAGACTGTCCTGATTCAATCCCAGTGGACTGCATGTGGGATTTGTGGTGACAAAGCAGCACAGGGGCTGGTTTTCTCTGGATTTTCCAGCTTCCCCCGCCATCGCATTCCATGGGTACTCCATCTTCATTCCATGGGTACTCCATCTTCATTCCATGCATCATCAGTGTCAATGCTTGTGGTGCCTTAGTAGTAAAAGCGGGCATTAAACACTATAAAGAAATTAAACAAAAAAATCTCCCTTGCTTCTCCTCTAAGTGTGTTGAAGGTCCCACCAATACTCTTAATAGTTCTCAATTTTTATACTCGTACACTAAACAGTACGCTATGATTTTTGGAGCACCCACTGCCAGCCTCTCTCCCAACTCTGACAAAAGCCTGTTCATGTGTGTCTGATGTCACATGGACATGCGGGAGAAGAGAAAATGACGTAATTGGGCCCAAAGTTCAGTACAGCTTTTTCATTACCCTGAGAGGGTGTATTATCAAGCACTTTTGTTTCTATTCGGTAATTTACAACACAGCTAATCTCATTTAAAATTTAACACAACAGGTTATAGAAGCCTATAATTTAAACAATTGAAACTCTAGTTATCAACATAACCTTTGTATTTACAGCATTTAAAATGTCTGAGGAATATAAGAAATAAGGAGGACAAGACCAAATACAGTTTGTAAATATACTGAAGTAATATCAAGTAATACTGAATAGATCACAAACCCCTGCAGTGAGAAATATGAGAACTTCAGCCCCATGAATTCAAGACAAATTTGGAGTGCATTTTGGGCATAGGTCAGTTACTGAAAAACAAGTTATTTAAAAAGATAAATATAGGAGAGTTGAAGTTCCATGTACTTTGAGCTGTCTTAAGAAAATTAAAATTTTACATGAAACTAGAGTAAAATCCTGTTTCATACATTGTCCGCATGTATGTTTTATGCACTTCTGATTGTGTTACATCTCATAAATAAAGACCCAGCATATTCTTACAAAAGATTATTCATTTATCTAACTATGCTAATCGAGTTAAACATCAGCAGAAATTGTTTTATTACTTGCTTCCTTGTAAGTAGAAGGGAAATAAGGAAATAACCCAAACAAACACAATAGTCAAAACTTTTAAAAATTATCGCTATGTGAAACATTTGAAATTTGGATATCTTAGTATGGCTAGGAGTAAAATAAAAGAGAGATGGAAAGATGACTTCCTGTTTAAGAAAAGTTTAAATAATTTAAAATAGAAACCAATAACAAGGAATATTGTGGAAACGTTTATCTCTACAAAAACTGTATATGACAAACTGTGTGTTGTAACAAGATTTAAGTTCTGCGTAGTAAGTCTTTTGTCTATCTCTTACAGTTTACCAGTTAAACAAAAGTCATCCAGAATGAAGAGGTTTTCAGAGGCTAAGCCTAGAAAATTTAGATAGACATTTTGTTAGTCATGAAAATATCTTAAAATATGGCTTTTAATCAAAATTGGGTGAACTATTTTTGAGAAAACCAAAATTTTCAAAAAATGTGACATGTAAAGGATAGTTTGGGGTGGGGTATTTTCTTGAAAAACTTCTGTGTTCTATCCTTGGAAGTTACTGTACATAAATACCAACTTAAGTATTTAAAGGACTTTTCATTTTTGAGCTACGCTGCCCACATATGCGAATAGTTTTATAACAATGCTTTTTTCTTGGATTTTTGGATTCAAGGAGTCTCAAAAAATGTATTTTGGTGAAATCTCGGCATCAAATTTTTGGGTGGAATAGAACCTTTTCTATCTTCTATGTACATTGTACATATGTTCTAGAGAAAATTATAGAGCATATTATCAAGATTTTTACAGCATATGTGTATGCATCTTGGATATTTTAGTGTACACAAAACAATGACTACTAATAAAGAATGTACATGTCTTTGTTATGTCATCCCAGTTCTATTGTGCATTTACGTACTGCATAGCTATCTCTTCAAGTTTCTGCCTCTTTCCCTCATTCCTTGTTATGCACAACTTGACTGCTCTCATCTATTTACAAGCACAGCACAGTGTAGTGTAGTGAGCCCGCTATATAATACAGGTACATTGTTTTATTTCTTTAACCATTACTGTGCTCATTAAACATTTATTCATGATTTATCCAACGATTTAATGATATTTCCATAAAATCCAAGTTTTTACTTTCTCTAGCTCTTATGTATTTAGTAGCCAGAGAAGGTATTGTATTCCACATAAAACTTGATGTCGAGATTTCAACAGAAATATATTTTGAGGTCCTTGGAACAAAAAAAAAAAAATATAGAAAAAGGTTGTGTGTGTCTGGGCAGCATAGCGCAAAAACAAAGACTGTTGAATACTAAAGTTGGTATTTATGTTTCATATTTTCCAACAGTGTGACACGAAGATTTTCAAGAAAATCCCCACAGCAAACTACCCTTTTTGAAAATTTTGTTTTTCTCAACAACGGATCTTTTGATTAAAATACTGTATATTAAACATATTTTTGGCACAAACAAAATGTATATCTTGAATTTTCTGGGAATAGCCTCTGAAGACCTCTTTATTCTGGATGAATTTTGCTGAATGTTGCAAGATTCATCTGTAAGAGATAGACAAAAACTTATTACACAAAACGGTAGATCTCGTTAAAACACATAATTTATGTCATACATTTTTCTTGTACAATAGACCATTTTTTTGGATATTCCTTGTTATTGGTTTCAATTTTAAACTACATTAAGTTTTCTCAAACAGGAAGCCTTACTTCATCTCATCTCCATAGTTTAACTGCTAGCCAAGCAAAGCAAACTAAAAGTTTTGGCACTCGCTTTAGCCTTTATATTCCCTTATTTCCCTTCTACTCACAAAGAAGAAGACCAATTCTGCTAATGTCTATCTCGATCAGAATGATGTACATAAAAGAATAATCTTTTAAAGAATAGTTTATATATGGAAAAGCTAGAGAAAGTTATGTGAATGGAACACATCAGAATTTTTTAGGTAGCCTCAGTTCCAATTCACTTCAATTACTGCAGTTTTATTGTAACATGGAAGTTACAGTAAAATCACATGTAAAGCAAATGGGAAACAAGAAGATTTGTCTTCTGTCATGGAGAAACAAATGCTAAGCCTAACGATGGGAGATGAAAATCCCACATTAAATATGTACCATATAAGTCATCATCATCATCATCATTATTATTATTTATTATTCATAGCAGTAAGAGAAAAAGGGATAAGAAATAAATGAAGTTTTATTTATTGACGCTCTTTAACTGCTGTGGTTCTCAGCATCCCATTCTATATTGGGCATGAAAGACTGCTTAATTTTGCTCAGAGGCCTCTTTTATCAAGCTTGAGGTTCTTTTATGTGACGTAAATGTATGACATGGGACCAACGGCTTTACTGTCCTTCTGAAGGAAGCCATGCTAAGAATTTTTATACCTGAAAAAATCCATCGTCCTCCTCCAGGTTTGAACCCACGACCTTGGGTGTATGAAGTTAGCAAAAGTAGTGCTGGTGGTGGCGGTTTGTGGTGGTGATGGTGGTAATATTTATTTGCGTTAAGCTGATATATGCTACAAGTTTGAAAGGCATTTTGCCAAAGCTCTTATCTCGTCATACCCACCCACATAATTACATCTCCATACATTTTAGTTCCTTAAAACTATCAAAACATTAATAACAGAAAATTGTTAACTCCAATTTCCTTTGCACAGAGCAGTTCCATTTTTTCTAACTTTGTCTAAAAACTGACCTAAACTTCTACCATCCTTTCTACAAGCTCCTCTTAACACTGTTCTATCATTCGTGCCCCATTTCTGCTCCAGGAATTCTTTCCTCCATAAATCCATATGCTGTAGATCTGCTCCTCTCCACAAATGGGACACTGACTCTGTGGGCTGCCTTATTTTTAATCCCTCTTAATCACCAAACGATAGTTCTTAATTATGTTATTCCCCTCCTTTTGTTTGCTTTTTACTTTATCAACGAAGGTCTCCTTTCTCATGTTTCCTTCATTGATATATAATATGCCAAACACCTATTTTCCAACAGCCCACCAAAAATTTTTGGATTTCTATGTCTTCAAAATCTCTTTATTATTTTCCAAAATGTACTGTTTATTTTCTTCTCTCCTCCAGTATTCCCCATCCTACACATTTCAAGGTTCATTTGAATGCTACTTGTCCATCCAAAGCTCCTAAGACTCTTTTCCTGATATTCCCCACATTGCCGTAACAAATTATTCTTACACATTGGTTATAAAATGAGTCAAATATACCCTTGAATTGCTTCACTAAGTAATAAATTACCTGGACATGTTTTGCACGCTTATGTTGCCTACGTCATCAACAGATTTCGACTGGCCGGCCTGTTGTTAGTATTTTCTGTGGACTCCTCTCCTTTCTCTGGTGGCTGATAAATGAACTTGTAGAGCGCATTGTCATCGGCAGGAATTCCGAAATTCACAAGGCTAGGTTTCTGCTTTAAAATAAAGATCTTTTCCCATATGTTTAATTCTAGCGGTTGCTGTTCTGATTTTAACAAGTGGACATTATCTTCGATTCTATGGCTATTGTCCCAAGCATGTGAAGCTACTGCTGATTTCTCCTTTTGGTTGTTCTTTAAAGAACAAGTTGGACAAAACACCTGCATCCAAGAAATCCGGAATTTACAGAATCAACTGTAAAAACTGTGATAGAAGATACATAGGACAAACCAGAAGAAACATAGGAACCAGGTTGAAGGAACATCTGGGACACTTAAGAAACAACCAAATGGAGAAATCAACAATAGCCTCACATGCTTGGGACAATAGCCATAGAATCAAAGATAATGTCCACTTGTTAAAATCAGTACAGCGACCGCTAGAATTAAACATGTGGGAAGAGATCTTTATTTTAAAGCAGAAATCTAGCCTTATGAATTTAAGAATTCCTGCTGATGACAACCCGCTCTACAAGTTCATTTATCAGCCACAAGTATATATTTGACTCATTTTATAACCAATGTGTAATTATGTTTCACTGTGTACTACTTCCAGTATTTTGATTCTTTTGATCATAAATTATTCTCAACTACATTCAGGATCCTAAACCAATCTTTCAGCACTCTTTCTATGACATACCATTTCATCTGCGCTACTCTTTTGCCAGTATACTTTTTAAGCCCAATACTTCCCTACAAAACATTGTATGGACCATATCAAGTAGTACTAAGACGTATAAAGTGCTTGCTAACTGGTAGGGCCAGGATCCACATGGTTCCTGGAGTGAATATCATTTGCCCATAGACACATTCATGTAACTTTTGGACTCCACTGACAGGCAAATGTTCTAAAGCATTTGAAGGGCTACACATCCTGTTATAATAAAAATAGAAAAGGTTACAAATTATCACATTATTATTCATTATCTCATGCCAAAAAGAAAATCTGATGTGTTCCATTCACATGAATTTCTCTATATCTCTGCAACAAATTATTGTTAGAAAGCTTATGCTTCTATTTACATCATGCTAATTGAGAAAAAATTAGCAAAAATAATCTTATTACTTGCTTCCATGTAAGTAGAAGTGAAATATGGGAGTACCATAGGTTAAAGTGATAGTCAAAAGCTGGTTGCTATGTGACTGAAGTTCCTTTCTTTGTATGGACTGGAGTTGACAAATTCTTGTATGAGAAAAGTAATTTTTTTAAAGCTGAAAACAATATCAAGAAATATCTCAAAAATGATCAACTCGATGAAAAAATGTATCTAACATAAATTGTGTGTTTTAACGTGCTCAATAGCTTTTGTGTGTAAGTTTTTGTCCATCTCTTACAGTTTAGCAGTTATGCAAAATTCTGTAAAATTCATCCAGAGTAAAGTAGTCTTCAGAGGCTATTCGCAGAAAATTCAAGATATACATTTGGTGTGTCAGGAAAATGTCTTTAGTATAAAATATTTTAATCAAAATCATTGGAGCCATTTTTGAGAAAATCAAAATGCTCGAAATTTTTTCCATGTAAAGGGTAATTGGGGGTGGGGAGATTTTCTTGAAAATCTTTGTGTCACATCCTCTGAAGTCACGAAACTTAAATACCAAATTTGGTATTTAACAGCCTTTTCGTTTTTTAGCTATGCTACTCACAGACACACACATATGGACATTTTTCTAATTTTTTTTTGGATTCAGGGGTCTCAAAACATGTATTTCTGGTGAAATCTCGCTATCAAAATTTTGGGTACGATACAATACCTTCTCTATACACTATATACATAGTATGTATAGAGAAAGTAAAGAAAATTATTGTAACAGTTCAATCTATAAAATAAAATGTATTTATTCAGAATCATTTATAAGTAACTGAACTATTACAGAAGAGGGTTTATGACGCTATGTGCAGGCACTGTAGTTCATTTTCTGATTCTGTTTAAACAGTCAGTTCACTCTTTGCCACATGGGTGTGTTGTGAAAATATTGCTTTTGAGGGTGCCATGGCTCAGAAAAATCCAGCCCATTGTGGAGAAGCATAAACATGGAAAACTGTTCAAAAGTGGAGAGAAGAAATTGTGCTAAGTATGTTTAACAAATTCTGTGAAGAGACCTTCTTTCACAATAAAAGATGTAACAAGAACAATTTCAAAGTTCACAAGTGTTTGTGTATCCACCATGTAGTAGTATTCAAAAGGAGCAAACTTTGTGCTCCCATTAAAAAAATCTGATGTGTTCCATTCACATGACTTTCTCTATATCTCTGTAACAAATTATTGTTAATAAGCTTATCTTTTATTTATGTTATGCTAATCAAGAAAAATTAGCAGAAATAGTCTTATTTCTTGCTGTATTGTAAGTAGAAGCGAAATAAGGGAGTGCCATAGGTTAAAGTGAAAGTCAAAAGCTGGCTGCTACATGACTGATGTTCCTTTGTTTGTATGGACAGGAGTTGACAAATTCCTGTATGAGAAAAGTATGTTTTTCAAAGCTGAAACCAAGAAAAAGGAATATCTCATAAACGATCAACTCCACGAAAAAAAATGTATATAACATAAATTGTGTGTTTTAACTTGATCTCCATTTTTTGTGGGTTAAGTTTTTGTCCATCTCTTACGGTTTAGTAGTTATGAAAAATTCATCCAGAATAAAGTAGTCTTCAGAGGCTATTACCAGAAAATTCAAAATATACATTTTATTTGTCAGATAAATAACTTTAATATACAATATTTTAATCAAAATCGTTAGAGCCATTTTTTAGAAAATCAACATTTTCGAATAAAGTTCCATGTAAAGGGTAGTTTGGGGTGGGTATATTTTTCTGAAAATCTTCGTTTTGCATCCCTAGAAGATAGTAAACTTAAATACTAACTTTGGTGTTTCATTGACTTTTTGTGTTTGAGTTATCGTGTTCACAGACACACTGACACACACACACACACACACACACACACGGACCTTTTTCTGAAAATATTTTTTTTTGGATACAGGGGACCCTAAAACATATATTTCCAGTGAAATCTTGGTATTGAATTTTTGGTGGAGAGAAATACATTCTCTATACACTATGTACGTAGTATAGAGAAAGTAAAAAGATTTTGAATGCAAAATTTATCCAAAGACTCTGATTTATCAAATTCATCAATGGAAATCATTCCTGAATAGGATCAAGCCTCTTCCAGGTGTGCGTGTGTGCGAGCGTGCGTGTTCATGTTAATTTATAGTCTGACATGAACTCCCCTCTCCCAGTGAAAATGCTCTTCTTAATATATACTTATTTTATTTGCTACTACTACCGTAGATTTCCACAAACTGTTTTCATTAAAGTACTCCACACTTTACTGTCTTAGTGATAACTGATAATTCACTGAATATGGTATAAGCAGTCTCTCAGCTTTTTACTTTCTCTACCCATATGTACAATGTAAGGTATTGTATTCCACTCAAAAATTTATTACTGGGATTCCCCGAGTCCGAAAAAAGCATTTGTAGAAAAAGGTGAGTGTGAAAGTGCATGTGCATGCATGGACAGCATAGCTCAAAAACAAAAAATCTGTTAAATGCCAAAGTTGGTATTTAAGCTCAGCATCTTTCAAGGATGAGAAATATTTTCAAGAAAATTGTATTTTAATTTTCTCAAAAATGGAAAACAATTTTTGTTAAAATACTGTATATTAAAGAAACACCACAAATAAAATGTATAGTTTGAAATTTCTTGGAATAGCTTCTGAAGACCTGTTTATTCTGGTTGAGTTTTGTAGAATTTTACATAATGGCTAAACCATAAGAGATAAGACAAAAACTACTACACAGAAATGTGTATCTTGTTAAAACATAATTTATCTCATTTATGTATTTCTTGTGCAACTGGTTCATTGTTATTGGTTTCAATTCTAAACTAATTAACTTTTATCAAACGGGACCATGCAGAGCAAACCAAACCTCAAATGTTTCACATAATGACCAGTTTTTATAAGATTTGACAAACACTTTAGCCTTGCATATTCCCTTATTTCTCTTCTACTTACAAGGAAGCACGTAATATGACCAATGCTGCTAATGCTTATCTAATTAGCATGATGTAGATAAAAGAATAAGCTTTTGTAATAAAAATTTGTTTGTGGAACAGTTAGAGAAGTTATGTGAATGGAACACATCAGATTTTTTGTAATTAGAGTTTAATTTGAGCACAGATATTGAGAATTGAAGCTACAATTCAGCCATTACTATCTTTAATCAACAATGAATGTGGCTAGCTGTTTAACAATTCATTATTAAACTGATACAGAATTATTGTTCCGATTGTTGGTGCCATGTTTTTTTTTCCTACTGTGCTCTTATATATATTACTTAACATTTTCTTAACTCTTTGACTCGTAAAAATTTAAAGCAAAATGAAACAGGATATGGCCATTAAATGAATGAAGATCTGAAGCTTTCTCAGTGTTGATTATTACAGATGACTTCACGGAATAGCAACCGAGTTAAATTGGAAGTGACAAAGACCACAGAGTCAAGATGGTCGAAAGCTTGGATTTCTCTGATTCCATTTAACTCAGTTGCTATCCCGTGAAGTCATCTAAGTTAAATGAATGATTTATAAGACCTAAATGTATAATTTTGAAGCTGCTTACAGTGAAGGCATAATCAAATTGATTTAATTAAAGTGGTATTGTTAACACACATTTCACTTACTTTTATTGAGTAGGACAATTGTTTCGCGGACCGTTGCCCGCATCCTCAGCTGTTGAACCACTACTGCTTGGTTGTGGATGTGTTGGTTGTGGTGACATCTGTTGGGCGGGCGATGAGACTTGTTAAGCAATCTTTAGGGGGGAACACAATGTTCATCAATGTGTGGCAGTATTTATGAATGAAGACTTTTTCCCAAGCTGATAATTGAAACGGATTTGAAAGTTCTTTCAATAGTTTGATGTTCGGATTTATTTCATGGTGAGTTTCCCAAAAATGATGTGCTACCGCAGAGCTATTGCTATTTCAAACGGTCCGCGAAACAATTGTCTTACTCAATAAAAGTAAGTGAAGTGTGTGTTAACAATACCACTTTAATTAATTCAATATAAAACCTAAAGTTAAGAGCAGTTAATGTTTCATAAAACCTAAAGTTAAAAGCAGTTATGCCTATAATCACAGACAGAATAGTAGATTGGTTTCACTGCCAAACTATTCAGGTATCGCTTTTATCTGTTTACTTCATCTATTTTGGGTTACAAATTTAGGATGTAAGATAAAATATAGGAATAAGACATAGAAAATATTAAAAGGCCAATAATCCCCAAGTTGTAAAAATGTGCAGTCTATCTCAGGCAATCTATTCTCATGGCTACTCAATTCCCGTCATATGTCCATGTGGTGGTGCCAAGTGCTCGGCAGAGTGATGCATTAGAGTACAATATGACACATCAGTTATTTGCTTTTAAAATTGCTTCTAAAGATACACAGCTTAAGCAATGGTCTGGTCACTTTATTTAACACCAGCTCATTTTCTTGCTTATATAATTTATTCACAGGAAATCAATTTCATTGCACTACTTTAAAAAATCTGATGTGTACCATTCACATGACTTTCTCTATATCCCTACAACAAATTATTCTTAAAAAACTTATACTTCTATTAACTTCATGCTAATCAGTAAAACATAAGCAGAAATAGCCATATTACTTGCTTCCTTGTAAGTAGAGGTGAAATAAGGGAGTGATAATCAAAAGCTGGTTGCTAGGTCACTGAAGTTCTTTTGTTTGTATTGACAGCAGTTGACAAATTCCTGTATGAGAAAAGTATGTTTTTCATAGCAGAAACCCAAAATAAGGAATGTCACAAAAACTATGAACTCCGTGAAAAAAATGTATATAACAAATTGTGTGTTTTAACGTGCTCTACATTTTTTGTGTAGTAAGTTTTTGTCCATCTCTTACGGTTTAGCAGTTATTCAAAATTTAGTAAAATTCATCCAGAATAAACTACTCTTCAGAGGCTATTCCCAGAAAATTCAATATATACATTTTATTTGTCAGGTAAATGTCTTTGATATACAAAATTTTAATCAAAATCGTTAGAGCCATTTTTCAGAAAATCAACATTTTCGAAAAAAAGTTGCATGTAAAGGGTAGTTGTTGGTGGGGGGATTTTTCTCAAAATCGTTGTGTCGCATCCCTGGAAGATACTAAACTTAAATACCAAGTTTGGTATTTTACCTATTTTTCGTTTTTGAATTATTGTGTTCAGACACACGGACACACACACACACATACATATGGACCTTTTTCCGAAAATGCTTTTTTTTAGATAAAGGGGACCCTAAAACATATATTTCCGGTGAAATCTCGGTATAGAATTTTTTGGTGGAGTGCAATACATTCTCTATACACTATGTACATAATGCCTATACAGAAAGTAAAAATCTGATGTATTCCATTCACTAACTTTCTCTATATCTCTGCAACAAATTATTCTATTTACTTCATCTAATGGAGCAAAAATTAGCAGAAATAGTCTTATTACTTGCTTCCTTGTTAGTAGAAGCGAAATAAGGGGGTACCATAGGTTAAAGTGATAGTCAAAAGCTGGTTGCTCTGCGACTGAAGTTCCTTTGTTTGTATGAACACGAGTTCACAAAGTCCTGTATGAGAAAAGTATAAGTCTTTATAGCTGAAAAAAAAACAAGGAATATCTCAAAAACAATCAACTCCACGAAAAAAAATGTATATAACATAAATTGTGTGTTTTAAGATGCTTTACATGTGATGTATGTGAAGTTTTTGTCCATCTCTTACGGTTTAGCAGTTATACAAAATTCTGTAAAATTGACCGAGAATAAAGTAGTATTACCTTCAGATGGTATTCCCAGAAAATTCAAAATATACATTTTATTTGTCATGTAAATATCTTTAATATACATTATTTTAATCAAAATCGTTAGCCATTTTTTAGAAAATCAAAATTTTCGAAAAAAGTTCCATGTAAAGGGTAGTTTGGGGTGGTGGGATTTTTCTCAAAATCTTCGTGTCGCATCCCTGGAAGATACTAAACTTAAATACCAAGTTTGGTATTTTACTGACTTTTCGTTTTTGAGTTATGGTGTTCACAGACACACGGACACACACACACATGGACATTTTTCTCAAAATGCTTTTTTTGGATACAGGGGGTCCTAAAACATGTATTTCCGGTGAAATCTCGGTATCAAATTTTTGGGTGGAATACTATACCTCTCTATCCTTATGTACATTGTACATACGGGGCTAGAGAAAGTAAAAATCACTTTTCAATGAATCTGCAGTGCCCTGTCATCTTACATATGGTAGAAGAAGAAAAATGTTATTCCATTAGTTTGTCCTAATGCTATCCCATTTTTAATTACTTCTGAATTTTATAATTTAAAATTTCCAGCCTTTTTGGCAGTGGTCTGTACGTTAAAATATTTTTTTTGTTTCCTAAAATATTTCTACCTGACATTTCATTCCTGTCTGTGAAGGACATCTTCAGAGGCATTGTGTTCACGTCACTAGAACTGATACATTGTAAGAATAGAGCCACTATATATCTTTTGGCGTGGTGGGCAGAGTCAAGGGGACAGGTTCTGCTGTTGTTTGTATTCTGCATGGAGATTTAGGAGTTGAGAAAATATGGGAATTCTGGTTTGGTTTAGTTTGAATTCTTCATCTGTATTAAAGTAAGTCTTTATTAATCACTTTATTGTTATGTTTGTAGATTTCAATAGCCTCTCTAAATAAACGGGGATGTTTAGTTGTAGCTAAAACCCCTTATTATACTCCATTCAATTGTCAACCAGGGATAAAACATGTGCCACGGTTGATTTCTCTGTTTGTCCTAGATGGTAGTTTCTTTTGTGTTCCATTATTCTGAAGATGACTTTCATAGACAGGGACGAAATGTCAGGTAAAAATATTTTAACCTACAACCACAGGAAAATAGTCTGGAAATTTTAAATTACAAAACTATGGACACTAGCCGTGAAAGCTTACACATATATTCAACTTTTGAATGTTCAAACCTCTTCAACTAGCAAAGAAATGTTTTACTTTCGCTAGCTCATATGCACAAACGTACATAGTGGATAGAAAAGATATTCTTTTCCACCCAAAAATTTGATGTTAAGATTTCAACAGAAATATGAGTCTTGAGGTCCCCTCTGAGTCAAAAATAAAGCATTTTTAGAAAGAGGTCTCTCTGTGTGTGTGTCTGTGAACAGCATAGCTCAAAACGAAAAGACTGTTAAATGCCAAACTTGATATTTATGTTTAGTATCTTCCAAGCATATGATACAAAAATTTTCAAGAAAATCCCGCCACTGCAAACTATCCTTTACATAGAAAATTTTTGATAATTTTGTTTTACTTAAAAATGCCTCTAATGATTTTGATTAAAATACTGTACAAAGACATTTACATCAGAAATAAAATGTATATTTTGAATTTTCTGGAAATAGCCTCTGAAGACCTCTTGTTTGTTTATTCCTAGCAATTGTTTCACTAGCGACCGGCTTTTAAAAGATATAACTATCTCTTTAGCCTAGTAAATTCCTTTTACCCCTTCTACTTACAAAAACGTAAGTAATAATAACAATTAAGACAATATTTATCTTAATTATCATGACATATGTAAGGAACAGCTTGAGAAAGTCATGTAAGTGGAACAGATCAAATTTTTTCCTTAGGTATACTACATTCAAAACTTGTAAACAGGCTGTCAAATAAGAATGCCTCAATTATGTTTTTATTCAAAATGTTTAATGGGAGCAATAATGCTTAAATTCTTGTAGTGTAAAGTTGTATTTTTCCACACTTTGTTACCTTTCCCTTTCCCTTTCCTAATGGCTAATATACAACTTTGAATGGTGATAAACAAGTTGTGTGCCACACAAGGGTAGGCAGTAAAAGTGATATAAATACTCTTGTTATAGATGCATCTGCTATTGCCATCCTAAGCAACAGGTTTGAAGCAATAGGGGGTTATTATGTAGAGCTTGGGCAGCTCGAAAAACCAAATGAAACTAAATGTGATTAATTGATCTTGTATTTTTGATGACGATTTCAAAGGTTTTATTTGGTGGTCATGCTTGGTTTTTTTTTTTTTTATTATAGACAAATTTGTAAGCACACTGGAACAGTTGGTATTTTGAGTATGTGACAGATATTTACCAAATAATTACACAAACAAGTATTATATGAATAATAAATGGTTTTATAATGTGCACATGCTAAAATGCTTGCATACAAACTGGATTTATAATGAAAAATTGGTGTCATTGCTAGCGGAAGACTCTGTAAATATTGGTATGCAAGAACGGCATATGTCGCTCTTGGCAGGATTACCGCATCATGAGAAACTGTAGGAATAATTCACTGGTTAGTGTGACTATAGTAGTTGGAGGAGGAGTATGTTTCCGTGATTTTTTTTATCTGTTTCTGTAGGCTGGGTGTGTGGCTTTCAAATTTACCGCAAGGTTAGGTTCGAATCTGTTACAATGTATATAAATTTATGTTTCTAATTTTCTATTGTGGTCGTAGTTGGAGAAGTACATTTCTGAACATTATAGAACCATTTATTATTTATATAATATTTATATATAATTATTTGGTGAATGCCGACCATATATACAATAAACCAACCATTCCAACATGCACACAAATTTGTTTATAATGAAGAAAACAAGCTTGACTGCCAAATAAAACCTTTGAAATTGTCTTCACAAATACAAGATAAATCAATCGCACTTAGTTTCATTCAATTTTTTGAGCGGCCCATTTTCTACATAATTACCCAAAATTCGAAGGCTTTCACGGCCAGTGTTAGAATCACTTATAGAAAACAAAACCGGGCTTGTAGGCCGTGGTCCACTGAGGAACGAGGGGAGAAGCCCAGTGGACAACGGCCTACAAGCTTGGTGGACCACGACCTACAAGCCCGGTTTTGTTTTCTATAAGATATTCCTGTCTGTTTTATAATAAGCATTTACATGCATTCCAGATCCATTAACTCTGTAATATATTTTCTTCATACTTATTCTCTTCAATACCTATATTGATAAATGGCCATGTTAATGAAGGAACTAATTTGTACCACAAATACTTGACTGTCACCCTGATGGCAGCCAAAAATAGATGACTAGTTCATGTGATCATTAAAAGATACAGTGCAAAGTTATATAGAAATTCTTTAGTAATGATAGCCTGCAAAGACTTTGAAGGTCAAATAAATGTGCTCAGTCTGACATCACAGATTTAATTCCTTCCTTACTCTTTAATGCTGAGCTTGGAACCTCTCTTTAATATGCAGATTTTAAATATTTCTCATTAATATGCATTATATAAGTATGGTGTGTCATAGTCTTTAATATACAGTGAAGGAACAGCACTGTTTTAAGAAAAGTAGCACTGAAATAGTTTTGAACAAATGGAATGAATTATGCACCCTTTATCATAATGCTAATATGCTGCTTTGTGTTGAATATAGAATTTTCAACTGTAATAAAATAAATATAATTACTATAAATTAACCAAGTTTTTTTCGTTCATAAATGTCAGACTTCTAATACATCATAAGAATTTAACTGTCTGGATAAAAATTGCCAACCCACAAAGACTCCATCAAAAATGAAGGAACGCATGAAAGAATTTGTTCAATGCTTTTATTGCTCACCTAAAGTAGTATCCAAATTACTCTGTGAGAGCTGGACTGCACCACTATCCGTGGGATTATAGAAGAAATAGCATACCTGTTGAAACAGAAAAGATGCTTAAAATACCCACTTTGGCTCTATTTTCAGATTAAAATTGTAAAAAAAACAAAACACATCATTTAATGTTCACATATGTACAAAGTAACACTTCTCTGCGAGAGAACCATGCATACGTCTTACATAACCTATATCTGTCACACAAATTCAAACAGAATTACTAACAAATTAATATAAGCATTAAACAATGATGGTACTATGTTAACATTATGTCTACAATTAATCAATTTACGCAGGCAAACAGTGTGTTTTATTTCTCGATACCTAATTCCCGTTATTAAAATTCAGTCGTGGCAATGCGTGATTGAGTTAATTATTCCCATTAATAAAAATAAACTCAAAGCTTTTAAGTAAAAAGAAATTGTACAACTTACTAATAAATAAAACAGAAGTGTTAACCTAAAGCCTTTACAACTGCACCTAAAGTACATTTTTTTCAACATTTCACACACGACCGGTGTAAGCCGTCCATAAACACAGATACGGTAACACTTCCACTTTCCTATCTTTCCTCGTTGAGCTGGATGACAATATCGACTGACTCACACATCGATTCTATAGTCGAGGAGCCGGACGTATATGCATCGCCCAAAATTGTTCATTTTTTTAATTTTGCGTTTTGCTTACAACATTTAAATATCTTTTGATGTGACTATACGAACAATATACAAAGAAGGGATTATGTGAAACGATATGTCAAAAACCGTGTTATATTTTTTTAGGCCTCTGCAATAATTACTGCAGTGGTTTTCTAAATGTTCAAAAGATGGCAGAATTATACCATTAGATTTGATAAAGTGCTCGTTTGCATATAAAATCAGCAATGACCTAGGAAAAGTTCAAGAGGAAACTTGAATAAGAAGCGAGCGAACAGAAAGTGGAACCAAAGAGTGGGTTACAAAATATAATTATATGAAAGATATAACAATGCGACTAATTGTATTTCAGTAAACGAAGAAAGGCCTCCGTGGTTACCATGCTAACTTCATATACTCAAGGTCGCGGATTCAAACCCGGCGGAGGACGATGGATTTTTTCGGGTGTAAAAATCCTTAGCATGGCTTTTTTTGGAAGGGAAGTAAAACCGTTAGTCCCGTGTCGTAGATTTACGGCACGTAAAAGAACCTCAAGCCTGATAGCGAGGCCTCTGAGCAAAATTAAGCGGTCTTTCACGCCCAATTTAGAATGGGACGCCAAGAACCGCAGTAGTTATAGAGCGTCCATAAATAACGTCAGTTACATTTTTTACAGAGTCTCACAGTAATAAAAATAAAAATATGTCAGACAAAATAAGTGAAACATGACCTAATGCATTCAAAACTAGTTCACAAAGTAACAAAAACATTGTTACCACATTTATCTTTGACAACTAGCGAATTTTGAGTCATCCTTTTGCTGAAAATGTGAACTGATCATTATGTTTCGATTAAATCACTATTGTTACCAAAGTTCAAGTTCATAACATGAAGGAAAATGTTAACTTCTTAATAAAATTTCATATCAGGCCTTTTAACCTTTGTATTTAACTGAAAAGTAACTCACTTTACAGCTTTACTTATTCTTCTCTATGCTTGAATAAAATAATGCTGACATACCATAATATAATATTAATAGTAACTAAGTATGTGTCATTGTGGTTATTTTCTTTTTATGTTACATTTAATTATATTTAGGAGTGTCATTTTAGTTTTCGCTTGGGAGCAGTAGCATATCCAGAAAAATAATATGTATAGGGATACATTTTTAAAACAATTTTTTTGAAATCAAATGATAAATATGCATTAATATTGAGTTTAAATATTTTTTAAAACTGAATTTTATATTCATTGATTATGGTGCAGAAATTGGAATTAAAATTACATTTTCCAATTACTTTTTACACTTCTTGGCAAGACAGGGTTCCAACACCCAAAATTCCTCCTAGGTGGCTTCAACCTGGGGGGGGGGGGGGGGTGCAAAGTGAAAGAGGTTTCCAAAGTATCATATATTAATTTTAATGATACATTTAACCTAAAATAAAATCTTTTGTTTCTTAAATGTGAAATATTTGTTTTAAAAGTACAGTTATAATGCCTTCTTTGATAGAGCTATAATAGCCAATAGCATAATTATTTCTCATAACTTTGGGGGCGGGACCCTGATCCCCTGGCTTCATTTGCATACCCCATTCTCTATGTTCATATTGTGGGCTCAGACTTGAGAAATAGCTGCTGATTGGTATAATTCATTGACTGTAATTTTTACTTTCTCAACTCCGTGCATAGTGCACATTCAGAGAAGGTATTGCATTCCACCAGAATATTTTATACCAAGATATCACTGGAAATACACATTTTAGGGTCCCCTGAATGTAAAATAAATAGTTTTTAGAAAAAGGAACAAGTGTGTGCATGCATGCATACTTGTGTGTGAGCATCCACAGCTCAAAAACAAAATGTCTGTTAAACTCCAAACTTGGTATTTAAGTTCAGTATCTTCCAAGGATGCTACACAAATTTGAAAGAAAATCCCCTCATCCCAAACTACTCTTTACATGGAAAAATGTTCTAAAATTGTGTTTCTCTCAAAAATGGCTCCAACAAATTTGATTAGAAAATTATATAGGAAAGATTAAAAAACTATGTATGAAAGATATTTACAAGACAAATAAAATGTTTATATTGAATTTTCTGGGAAAAGCCTCTGAAGAACTCTTCATTCTGGATGAATTTAGCAAAAGGTGCACCATAAGAGATACCCAAAAACTTACTGCACAAAAAAATGTAGATCTCATATATATTTTTCATAAGGAGTTAACCACTTCTGAGATATTCCTTTTTATTTTAAAATACCTAAATATAATACTTTATTTCAATTTAAAATACTTAAAAATGGGAATTTGCCACTCCTTTTTCTTTTGTTTTACCCCTGTCCATGCAAAGAAACCTAATTTCAATCACATAGCAACCAGCTTTTAAAAGATTTGAGCCATCGCTTTTAACGATACTTCCTTATTTACCTTCTACTTATAAGGAACTAGATAGTAAGACCATTTCTGCTAATTTTTATCTTGATTAGCATGAAGTAGATAGAAGAAGAAGAAGATGAAGAAGAAGAAGCTTTTGTTGGAATAGTTTGTTACATAATAGGTAGAAAGAGCCATGTGAATGGAACACATCATATTTTTAGATCTGTAATTCCTGAAGCTGTCATGAAAATTTGAAACAAATAATTTATAAACTGTGATCCAAGAAGCATTTTGAATAGTGAATAATTCTGAGAAAAATGAAGTTTAAAGTTCAATTTGCTGCTTTGCCTACAGGACCAACTAATAGCCATTTTATGGCTTTAAAATCATTGATATCAAAAGGCAATGAAATAAAATGAAAATACAAGTAATGAGAGCCACTCAGAAAGTTTGAAAATTGGCAACAATAAGTAGTGGTAAGTCAAAACACTTTTCCTAACTTCAGATAGAAGCTCATATACCAATATGTGCAAGTTTGTGCTCAAATAATGTATTTCGTCAACACCATGTGTGTATCTATGGCAGGTGTTGCTATACCATTTGGTAGGATGGATCTCAAGCGAGAGCATTTCTGTGCTATGATTTTCTATGAAATCGGTTTATGGGAGAAAGAATGACTTCAAAGACTGCATTGTACATTTGGAGATCTTTGCCCTTTGTAATCTGTCATTTATTGATGGTATGAGGAATTTAGAAGAGGAAGGGATTCCCTCGAAGATGAAGACCAACAGGATAGTCACCTGCAGCAACAATGGATGAAAATGTGGTGAAAGTAGAGCACATGTTGCAGGAAGTTCATCCTTGCACATATAGTCAGATTCAAGAAGCCCTAAAAATTGGATTGGCAGCAATGAAAAAAATTCTGAAAGAAAAACTTGACATTAGGAAGCTCTGCAGTCACTGGATATCCTACCATCTCACAACTGAGCAGAAACAAGCACATGTGCCAGGATGCCTGGAAATTATTGAAAAATTCAATGTAGGAAGATCCAAAAAAAATACAATACTGAAACAGGTGACAAAAGTTGAAACTACCTGTATGATTTGCAACTAAATGACAGTCACTAGCCTGGGTCTTCCCAGGAGATCCCCCAACAAAAGTCAAACGAACTAAGACTGTTGGCAAGAAGATGATCTGTCCCTTCTTCTCGGCAAGCGACCACATTGTGACGATTCTCCTTGAGGGACAAAAGACGTGCTGAAAGATAATACATCAGAAAATTAGTGCCATAAGTATTCATTGAACTGAGAAAAGTATCCTAAGACTGATGTGCTTGGAATTTTGTTACACCATTAAAGTTTAGTTTTGAAGTTTTTGATAGCATTATTTCTAAATGCCACAAGTTTTAAGCTTTCCTCTCAAAATCTAAGTTGATATATTTTTTTTATTTAAATTAAATTTAAATAAATTGTAATTCAAACTGGGAAGTTTTGAAGTGATAGCTCTTTATAAGAACCTCTTGGAGAGGTACTAGAATCATTTGTTTACCCGAGTGTTCAGAGGCTCTGTTAACGAAGCAAAGTCAACATCATGTTTATGTGCATTTCCTGTACAAGCTTCGGCTCTTGAGCTAACATGTACAACATTGAACTTCAAATATTTACAGTTTTCTTTTACTCTATTGTGTACACAGGCTTAAAATGAGGTCTATTACATCATACAAATTATGATTACACTAAACATTCTCTACATTAAGTCTTTAAGCATAAATAAACCAAACAGCAATAAATATAATACCATCTAATTAAATACCATTAGAACTCAATCTTTTATGTAAATGAATCGTGATTAAATACATAGCTGTTTCTCGCACTTTATGTTTTATGAAAGAATAGATACCTATTTAACATAACTATGAACCAATAATTAGTGACAATGAATAAGAAATTTGACATTAGACATTATTAGGTTCATGTGTATAACTACAATAATCAAATTTATTCAAGATTTACCACAACAGGATTTGAATTGATGATATCACTATCTGAGGACCTGCTACAGAGTTTATATAGTGGTAGTAGAGAGCAGGAGAGGCCAGCCTTTGGTAGTCTGAACATGGGTTACTTCTATGTTATCATGGATACTTCAACACCTTTTGTATTCTGAATATGAGTTACTTCTAAGAGATGCTATGGTTGTAGCTGTATGTCTCACGGGCTGAACTTGAGTTATTCTACAAGTAGATGACATTATGGATGTGACAGCAGCTCTTGAAGCTGGTGTTTCTTTTGTTTCTTTCCTCTGTCTTTTTTTCTTTTTGTGTACTTTTGTTCCAACCTCCCATCCCTGGTGGGATCTTGTAAGACTATAAATGAATGGAATTTATGACTTGGAAATGGCTTTGTGCCCACTGCACTTGTAATTAAGCTTTACTTCATTTTAATGTACCTATTCTGAGGCAGTGAAATGGCCAGTTTGCATCCACGTGGTCTAGCCTTATGTCAAATCTGCTAACTGTGGCATGTAAGTTCTTTAATATTCGCTAGGTAATTCTCTGCTCCTCTAGTTCGAATTCTAGAGGGGCCATCTGACATTATTTCAAATTCTGTCATGGTAAATTCCAAATAAATTTAATCACTTGGGAAATTCTCGGAATTAGTATAAAAACATTGCCTAATTATTGTTGCCTTATGGGAGCACATATTTAATTACTATGGCAGAAAACCAAATACTCGTCCTTTCTCAGAAAAGCAACAGTAAACCTAAGTAGGCAAATATTCATAGCTGTTATTTTGATGCTTATAACAAAAAATCATGTGCTCTATTCAATGATTTTCTCTACATCTCTGTAACAAATTATTCTTAGAAAGTTTGTTCTTCTATGTAATTCATGTTAGTTGAGATAAATATTAGCCGAAATGGTCATAGTACTTAGTTACTTATAAGTAGAAGGGAAATAAGGGAATACACTTGGTTAAAGTGATAGTCAAATCTCTTAAAAGCTAGTTGCTATGTGCTTGAAATTCATTCTCTTTATATGGCCAGGAATTGACAAATTCCCATATGAGAAAACGCTTAAGTATTTTAAAGTTGAAACCAAGAACAAGGAATGTCTTGGAAATGGGTAACTTCGAAAAAGGTTGTATATGACATAAATTATGTTTTTTAACAAGCTCTATGTTTTTGGTGTAGCAACTTTTTGTGTATCTCTTATAGTTTACCAGTTATACAGAAGTCATTCAGAAAGAAGAGGCCTTCAAAGGCTATTCCCAGAAAATTCAAGACATGCATTTTATTTGTCATGTAAATATCTTTAAAATACAGTATTTTGATCAAAATTTTAGAGCCATTTTTGAGAAAATCAAAATTTGTTAAATTTATCCATGTAAAGGGTAGTTTGGGTAAGGGATTTTTTGAAAATCATGTTGTGTAACAGACTTTTCGGTTTTGGATTATCATGTTCACACACACACACATAAACACACACCTTTTTCTAAAATGGTTTTTCTTTTTGATTCAGGATACCCTGAAGTGTGTATTTCTAGTGAAAGCTCTGTATCAAACTTTTGGGTGAAATGCTATACTTTCTCTACTTAGTACACAGTACATAGGTAGAGAAAGTAAAAAAGACATCTGGTTTGCATAAACAAACAGCAATTAGCTGCATTTTTTCATGGAAATGTCAATTTCTCAAACATGGACTGGTTCTAGATCTGTAGAGTCTTTTTGGGCACATTCTCTGCAATTCAGTCTCCAGTTTTGGAGTTCTAGGAAGTTTGGAATATAGCTCTTGAAGTGTTTTCAGAATGTGCTGCTGCTGATGAACAAACCCATTGGGTTCAGACATGAATTCAGACCTATCAAAAGAAATAACACAGTAAAGTTATAATGTATACTAGTATCAAATAATCTAGCTAAAAAACAAAATGTTAACTGGAAAGTGTGTTACACAGAAAACTATAACCAAGGAAATTATCACTTTAACACCTGTTTGCCTTAAATGTCCCTCAAGTAACGTGACAGGTGTTTGTTCTCCAGGAATATCTCTGTATAGTATTTTTGAGGTAGCAGCAGATAAAGCACCAATAAAAAGAAGTGACAGCAAACATAAACAGACAAACCTCAGGTATAGCACTTCTGGTTCATCTCAAAAAGCACACAATTTTTCTGTACCAAATGCCTCAGGTATCCCAGCTACAAGAATCCATACAAGCAGCAACAATGCAGGTACTGTTGTATGTTTCTCCAGAAAGCACTGTGTTCTACTCCCAGGTGTTGATGCTGTAACCAGGTACCTCAGCAGACTTACGATCACCATGGAGTACACACCAACAGCAATGGAAACACAACTTAGATATTGTATCATCTGACAGAAGGTTTTAAATTTCTCCATTGATATCCATCTATGAATGATATAAATCACCAGAATGTTATTGATGAGGATCATATCAGCAATAGCAAGATTGATGATGACTTTGTTTGGCTTTGTCTTCATGTCCTGCTCCCTGAAGTAAACCATTACAATCATTAGGTTACCCAGCATTCCAAATATGAATTCTAGACCTTTAAATATTGTAAAATAATAATTCATCCAGCTAAAAAATCTGTCATCACCGATGATTCATCTTTGAGTGTCCATTTCTCAAGGAAGACCATTGCAATGCAAGCTTCACTCTCAACACTGTAATCCTCGGCTTGTGTTTTTCTTATGAAGTAGAAGTGGCTTATTGTAGGTTACGTCATCACCAATATTGGATTGACGAAACTGCTCTATCAACTGTTTTATAACACTCAAATTTGAGTGTTGAGTTGTTCTGAACAATTGACTGCCTGGTCCTGTTACATCCTCACAGCTTCTTATCCACAAGGGCCAAACAGCCTGTCACAGGAAGAACCGGTAGCTGAACAGACTACTGCTAGACAACCATCAGACTCCATACCACAAAGGTACACATCTGTAAAAACCATAATTATTGACATGTAATGATTGTCCTTTGGCATTACAATAATCAGGAAAAAGTTAAGAGGTCTTCAGAGCCTATTCCCAGAAAATTCAAGATATACGATTTATTTGGGTTGTAAATTTCTTTAATATACAGGATTTTAATCAAAATCGTTAGAGCCATTTTTTTTAGGAATTCAACATTTTCGAAAATTTTTACATGTAAAGGGAAGTTTGTGTTGGTGGGATTTTTCTTGAAAATCTTCATGTGGCATCCTTGGAAGATACCAAAACTAAATGCCAATTTTGGTATTTAACAGTATTTTCGTTTTTTAGCTATGCTGTCCCCCCCCAACACACAAGCACACACACATACACACATGTGGACATATTTACTAAAAATGCTTTTTTTATTCAGTGGGTCTCAACACATGTATTTCCGGTGAAATCTTGATATCGAATTTTTGGGTGCATTACAATACCTTCTCTATACACTATGTACATAATACGTATAGAGAAAGCAATAAAAATGCTTTTTTCGAACTCAGGGAATCCCAAAACATATATTTCCAGTGAAATTTCGACATCAAATTTTTGGGCAAAACACAATACCTTCTCTATTTACTACGTACATTGTGCATGTGTGCCAGAGGAAGTAAAAAGGTTATGTATTCCATTCGCATACTTTCTTATTACTTATTTCCTTGTAGGTACATGCAAAATATGGGAATACATTACGATAAATCAATAGTGAAATTTTTTTAGGGATGGTCGCCAGATTATATGACATTGAAATTCTATTTTATTTGATTGACCAGAATGAAAAATCTGATGTGTTCCATTCATATGACTTTCTCTACATCTCTGCAACAAATTATTGTTAAATAGCTTATGCCTCTATTTACTTCATGCTAATCGAGAAAAACAAAATAGCAGAAATAGTCTTATTACTTGCTTCCTTGTAAGTAGAAGCGAAATAAGGCAGTATAATATGTTAAAGTGATAGTCAAAAGTTGGTTGCTATGACAATGAAGTTCCTTTGTATGGAGAGGAGTTGACAAATTCCTGTATGAGAAAAGTTAAGTTTTTTTAAAAAGTGAAACCAAAAACAAGGAATATCTTAAAAACGATCAACTCCACGAAAAAAATGTATATAACATAAATTGTGTGTTTTAATGTGCTCTACATTTTTTGTGTGGTAAATGTTTGTCCATCTTTTACGGTTTAGCAGTTATGAAACATTTCGTAAAATTCACCCAGAATGAAGTAGTCTTCAGAGGCTATGCCCAGAAAATTCAAGATATACATATTATTTGTCAGGTAAATATCTTTAATATGCGATATTTTAGTCAAAATCGTTAGAGCAATTTTTAAGAAAATCAAAACTTTCGAAAAAAGTTCCATATAAAGGGTAGTTTGGGGTGGGGGGATTTTTCTCAAAATCTTCGTGTCGCATCCCTGGAAGATACTAAACTTAAATACCAATTTTGGTATTATACCGACTTTTCGTTTTTGAGTTATTGTGTTCACAGACACACTTACACACACGGAGCTTTTGCTGAAAATGCTTTTTTTGGTTATAGGGGACCCTAAAACATATATTTTCGGTGAAATCTCGGTATCGAATTTTGGGTAGAATGCAATACCTTCTCTATACACTATGTACATAGTACGTGTAGAGAAAGTAAAAAGGTCCGCGAGAGATGTAGAATTGCGAGGCAGTGCAAGGAGGAAGAAATGAATAGGAGAGATGATGGGATTATGCAGTATTTGTTAAACAGGACTGTTATAGTTTGTTCAAATTCTTAAAATCGCTTCGCCATCCCATGGTCTGTCAACACTTTAAATTAGGTAAGCCTCCGGTCCAACCTGGTCTTTTCTTAAACCTGCCTCAGAAACCTACAAAACGGTTGGTGCTATTGACTCACAAATG
This sequence comes from Hymenopus coronatus, assembly GCA_030762935.1. Classification (NCBI taxonomy): domain Eukaryota; kingdom Metazoa; phylum Arthropoda; class Insecta; order Mantodea; family Hymenopodidae; genus Hymenopus; species Hymenopus coronatus. Next base: position 48,333,878 of record CM060899.1, read on the forward strand.
GCTTGGGTAAACAAGTCTTACTTCTTTGAAAACGGTTTGTTAAGATTCTATACAGACAGTATGCACTACAAGTGACGTTCAAATAGGATGAGGTTTGTCCTTGAGCGCCACCAGGCCGGCAGCCAATCGGAGTGCTACTGTGTTGACATATTGCATTCGCACTTAACTGGGAGGTAACACGCTTAGTGATTCCGTCTCTCATAATACTACTTGCGCTAAGGCAAAATATTCAAATTTTGCTAAAAATACAATTCACGAGGAAGATAGGAAGTGATGTTCGTAGTAAAACAACACAGATTTTTAGCTCAAATAGTTTTCATAATACACATGAATAAACATTGTATCGCCAGGCAGATTTGCATGCTCAGCGTGCGAGAGGGAAATATGAAAAGAGTGAGGTTAGCGACCTGGCAACGCAGAGCACATTAACGCATCTCATTCGCTGCAGTGTAGAAATCTTCCTATTTGAAAAACATTTTAGTAACCAGTTTTTCGGTGTGCATTTATCTTAGCCCATATTCAGGAGATCGCAGGGCAGCCTACCTGACTCATCGTTTTTTTTTACTTTCTCTAGCACGTATGTACAATGTGCATATTGGATAGAGAAGATATTTATTCCAGCCAAAATGTCTACATAAAGATTTCACCGAAAATAGATGTTTTGAGGTCCCCTAAGTCCGAAAAAAATTTAGAAGAAAGGTCCATGTGTTTGTGGACAGCATTGCTCATAAATAAAATGTATGTTTTGAATTTTCTGGAAATGTCCTTTGAAGACCACTTTATTCTGGAAAAGTTTTGCAGTATTTTGCATAACGATTAAAGCATAAGAGATAGACAAAAGCTTACTACACAAAAAAAACAACAACTGATTTGTTCCATTCACATGACTTTCTCTACATCTTTGTAACTAATTATTGTTAAAAAGCTTATTCTTCCATCTACTTCATGCTAATTGAGATAAACATTAGCAGAAACTGTCTTTATTACTTGGTTCTTTGTAAATAGAAGGGAAACAAATCTAATGTATTCCATTTTCATGATGTCCTCTAGCTGTTCGGGAAACAAACTTTTTATTCAAAACATTAATCTGTTATCTTCAACAATCTTATCAAGATAAACATAAGCTGAATTAGTCTGATTACTAACTTCCTTGTAAGTAGTAGAGAAATAAGAAAATGCACAGGCTAAAGCGATAGTCTCGTGCTTTAAAAGCCGGTCGCTATGTGAAACAATTGAAATTGCAATCTCTTTGCTTGCAAGGAATAAACAAATGAGAAGAAAGATGTATTCCCATTTGAGAAAAGTTTAAGTGGCCAAATGGAAACCAATAATCCGGAATATCTCGAAAAAGTTTTAACTATACAAAAAAAAAGTATATGACATAAATTGTGTGTTTTAATGAGATCTACATTTTTTCTGTAGTAAGTTTTTGTATATCTCTTACGGTTTGCCAGTTAAACAAAAGCCACCCAGAATGAAGAGGTCATCAGAGGCTATTCCCAGAAAATTCAAGATATACATTTCTTTGTCATATAAATATCTTAAACATAAGGTATTGTAATCAAAATCGTTAGAACCATTTTTTGAGAAAATCAACATTTTCGAAAACTTTTCCATAAAGGGTAGTAGGGGGTGGGGGATTTTGTTGAAAGTATTTGTGTCGCATCCTTGGAAGGCACTGACCTTAAATACTAAAGTTTGATATTTAACAGACTTTTCGTTTTTGGGCTATATTTCTCATACACACAGAAACACGCGCGCGCGCACACACAAACACATTATTCTAAGAATGCTTTTGTTTGGATTCAGGGGGTCCCAAAACATATATTTCCGGTGAAATCTCGGTATCAAATTGTTGAGTGCAATACAATACCTTCTCTATACACTATGAGAAAGTAAAATGCTTCTATAATGGGAACATCGTGAAGGGATTCTGTATAATCTTGTATAACTGGTAAATGTTAAGTGATGGAAAACGTACTACACAAAACATTAGAAGACTTACTCCGTGGTCGACTGGTAAGCGAAATTACGTCTCAACAGGAAATACCGGGTTCGATTCCTGACGGGGGCGGAACATTTTTCTATAACCAGAATTATTCCCTATCCCCCATGTTGTCTTGAAGTATGCATGTAGGAGTGAATGTGTGTGTGTGTGGTTTAATAAAATAAAATGATTAACCTATTGACAATAACCTTCAGTTAATAGAGAAGAATTATTTTACAAGTCAAAGCACTCGACATGGCCATAGTTAAAGGAGCATATATATTTAGAGGATGTATATCTCCTTAAAATATCAACGTCTCTGTTATTAATGATCCAAAGGTTCAATACGTATTCATTGTTTTAAAGACCTTTTTCTTTTTAGTTTCTCCCGATGTCAAGGAAAGAGTATGGACTTACAGTGCCAGAACATTTGACTATCGCTATTCCCCTGGTATCCATAACGTATAGATAAAGCAGCTATTTCCGGAAAGGTCTTGATTAAAATGGAGTAGGTAGATAGGCAAATAAGCTTTTATAAGAATAATTTCTATACCTACTAATAAGCGACGGAGAAAGTCTTGTGGATGTAACACATCAAATGTTTTTACTTTCTCTATTACGTATAGGTGGTAAGTAGGAGATGTATTAAATTCTACCTAAAAATTCAAAATCGAGATTTCACAGGAGATATATGTGTTTTAAACTCCTTGAATTCAAAATAATTTATTTTTTCATAAAGGTTCGTGTATGCATATATGTATGTATGTGTGTGAGTGAGTGTGTGTGTTTATGTGCGTATGTATGTATGTATGTATGTATGTATGTATGTATGTATGTGCGTATGTATGTATGTATGTATGTATGTATGTCATAACTCAAAAACGAAAAACCGGTTAAATGACAAACTTTGTATTTAAGTTCAGTATCTTCCAAATATAGGCGCCATTGCCAAGTGGTTAGACCGCTTGCCTGTCACAAACGCGGATCGAGTTGATCATAGGAGATCCATGTGGGATTTGTGGTAGACAAAGTGGCGACTAGTTGATTTTTCTCCGGATTATTCACTTTCACCCGCCATTTACTTCACCGCGAGCTCCAAAACTATCTTTCATTTCATCCATTTCAATGTAATTTTATGTCATCATGTTCCTCACTCCCATACCAAGCATCGGGCTGATCACCCTGGCTACTCTCTGATTCGGAGTCTGTCTGCTCATTAACAGGCGCTGGTTTGTTAATTCTTTATTCCTCATGAATTTTGCATAATTAGTAAGCCGTAAGAGATACACAGAAACTTACTACACAAAAATGTAGATCTCGTTAAAACATACAATTAATGCTACTAGGTTGACCCAAAAGTACCCGACCTGACGTTTAGATAGCGGTTGTTTCAAACAACAACAATGGTAAAAAATACCAACTTTAGAAAGCTTAAGTTTGAAATTTGACGATTTTACATTGTTTGGCAGCCATCATTAGTGAATGCTCTCAGCGAATTTGTAAACATGGATAAAACTGGTCGTCGTTATGTGATACAATACTTTCATTTGAAAGATATTAGTCCAACTAATATTAAATTTGAGATTCTACTTTGGGGGAGTCTGCTCCTTCCTTTACAGCTGTGAAATATTGGATGGCAGAGTTTAAACGTGGCCGTACGAGCTGCCAAGACGAACATCACAATGGTCCACCAAATGAGGTTACCAGCCCAGAAATTGTAAAGAAAATGCAAAAAATAGTATTGGATGACCGTCGACTGAAAGTGCGCGAGCTAGCAGACGTTGCAGGCATTTCAAAAAGCTCTGTACATCGTATACTGACCGAAAGTTTGGATATGGGAAAGTTGCATGCAGCGTGGGTGCCGCGTTTGCTCACAATAGAACAAAAACAATCGTGAAGATGTTTCAATCGAGCGTTTGGTAATGTTTCGCTACAATAAAGTTGAGTTTTTGCGTCGACTCATAACAATGGATAAACTTGAGCCCATCACTTTACACTTTACACAGTTGATTGGAAGGGGAGAATCGGCTCCAATGAAGACGAAGACAGTTCCATCTGCAGGCAAGGTCGTGGTGTGTTTTCTGGGACGTACACGGGATCATTTTCATTGATTATCTCAAAAAAGGAAAAGTAATCAATTGCGAATATTATGTGAAATTACAGCGTTTGAGTGATGAAGCCGAGCAAAAACGGCCGCATTTAGCGAAAGAGAAAGTTTTGTTTCATCAAAACAATGCACCAGTTCACACGTCCATTATCGCCATGGCCAAAATCAATGAGTTAAAGTTCGAATTGCTTCCTGATACACCCTATTCGCCAGATGTAGATACCAAACTTGAAGAAATGACTTGGTGGAAGAAGATTTGCTAACAATGAAGAGGTGGAGTCTGCAGTTGATGGCTATTCTGCAAACCTCGATAGTTCTCACTATAAACAGGGTATCGAAGCTATTGAACATCGCTGGGAAAAGTGTATCGAGCTGAAAGGAGGCTGTGTATAGAAATAAAGATGCTTTTGCAACATGTTTGTACTTTCTTTGTTAGGTCGGGTATTTCAGGGACAGCCCTCGTAAATACATTTTTTTCATGGAGTTGGCCATTTTTGAGATATTTATTGTTACTTAAAAACTTTTCTCATGCGGGAATTTGCCAACTTCTGGCCATGCATAGAAACAAATTTCAACCACATGGCAACCAGCTTTTAAAACATTTGACTATAACTTTAGTCTGTGTAATCCCTTATTTCCCTCCTACTTACAAGAAAGGAAGTAAAAAGACAATTTCTTCTAATGTTTATCTCGATTAGCCTGAAGTAGATAGAAGAATAAGTTTTTTAACAATAATTTACTAGCGATTAAGAGAAAGTCGTGTGAATGGAACACATCAGACTTTTTGGATTCAGGGGGTCTCAAAACATATATTTCCTGTGAAATCTCGGTATCGAATTTTAGGGTGCAATACAATAACCCCTCTATACACTAAGTACATAGTAGTTGGAGAAAGCAAAAATGGATCTAACGATTTTGATTAAAACACCATAAGTTTAAGTAAGATATTTCATAACACATTAAATGAGCATCTTGAGTTTTATGAAAAAAAAAAAAAAAAAAATGAAATGGCGTTTTATTTATGGACGCTCTTTAACTGCTGTGGTTCTGACCGTCCCGTTCTATGTTGGGCGTGAAAGACGCTTAAGTTTGCTTAGAGACCTCTCTATCAGGCTTGAGGTTCTTTTACGTGCCGTAAATCTACGACACGGGACCCACGGCCTTACTTCCCTTCCGAAGGAAGCCATGCTAAGGATTTTTACGTCCGAAAAAATCTATCGTCCTCCGCCAGGTTTGAGTTTTATGCAATAGTCTCTCAAGTCCTCTTCATTACATGGATAGATAGTTTATTTTAAGTCATTAAGTATGAGACATACATAGGCTGCGTCATGAGAATACAAATTAATGAAACATTCTACATACAATAATGTTACAACAATATATTAAATGTACAGATAAATATTACGAGGTAAACAAATTAATCTTACTACACAAACAATGTAGGTCTGGTTAAATCACGCATTTCATATAACTTTTTTTCTACACGTACTATGTACATAGTGTATAGAGAAGGTATTGTAATGCACCCAAAATATCGATACCAAGATTTCACTGCAAATACATGTTTTGGGTCCCCCTGAATCCAAAAAAGGCATTTTTGGAAAAAGGTCCGTGTATGTGTGCGTGTGTGTGAGCGCGCTAGCTTGTGTGTGTGTGTGTGTGTGTGTGGACAGCATAGCACAAAAACCAAAAGACCGTTAAATACCAAACTTGGTATTTAAGTTTGGTATCTTCCAAGGATGCGACACAAAGATTTTCAAGAAAATCTTCCCACCCCAACTACTCTTTACAAGGAACTTTTTTCGAAAATTTTGATTTTCTCAAAAATGGCTCTAACGATTTTGAGTAAAATATCGTATATTAAAGATATTTACCTGACAAATAATATGTATATCTTGAATTTTCTGGGAATAGCCTCTGAAGACTACTTTATTCTGGATAAATTTTACAAAATTTTGCATAACTGCTAAACCGTAAGAAATGGACAAAAACTTACCACACAAAAAATGTAGAGCACATTAAAACACACAATTTATGTTATATACATTTTTTTCGAGGAGTTGATCGTTTTTGAGATATTCCTTGTTTTTGGTTTCAACTTTGAAAAACTTGTACTTTTCTCATACAGGAATTTGTCAATTTGTGTCCATACAAACAAAGGAACTTCAGTAACCTAGTAACCAGCTTTTGACTTCACTTTAACCTATGGTACTCCCATATTTCGCTTCTATTTACAAGGAAGCACGTAATAAGACTATTTCTGATAATTTTTTCTGGATTAGCATGAAGTCAATAGAAGAATAAGCTTATTAGCAATAATTTGTTACTCAGAAGTAGAGAAAGTCATGTGAATGGAACATATCAGATTTTTACTTTTTCTATACGTACGATGTACATAGTGTATAGAGAAGGTAATTGTATTGCACCCAAAAATTCGATACCGAGAATTTACCGGAAATATATGTTTTGAGACACCCTGAATCCAAAAAAAGCATTTTTAGAAAAATGTCCATGTGTGTGTCTGTCTATCTATGTGTGTGTTTGTGTGTGTGTGTGTGTGTGTCTGTCTGTCTGTGGGCAGCATAGCTCAAAAACGAAAATACCGTTTAAAACCAAACTTGGTATTCAAGTTTGGTATCTTCTAAGCATGCGACACGAAGATTTTCAAGAAAACCCCCCACCCCAAACTACCCTTTACATGGAAAAAATTTCGAAAATTTTGATTTTCTTAAAAATGGCTCTAACAATTTTGATTAAAATCTCGTGTATTTAAGATATTTACTTGACGAATAAAATGTATATCTTGAATTTTCAGGGAATAGCCTCTGAAGACTACTTTATTCTGGATGAATTTTACGGATTTTTTGATAACTGCTAAACGGTAAGAGATAGACAGAAACTTACCACACAGAAAATGTTGAGCACATTAGAGCACATAATATATGTTATATACATTTTTTTTTCGTGAATTGATCGTTTTTAAGATATTCCTTGTTTTTAGTTTCGGCTTTGAAAAACTTATACTTTTCTTATACGGGAATTTGTCAACTGATGTTCATACAAACAAAGGAACTTCATCACATAACAACAAGCTTTTGACTATCACTTTAACTGAATGGTACTCCCTTATTTCGCTTCTACTTACAAGGAAGCAAGTAATAAGGCTGTTTCGGCTAATTTTTTCTCGATTAGCATGAAGTAAATAGAAACTTAAGCTTTTTAACAGTAATTTTTTGCAGAGATGTAGAGAAACTATTACCGAGATATTTTTTATAATTGATTTAAATTATATTCCGATATCTACCCACATGTTTCTCAACTGTGAAGTCATTCGTTTCTTCGCCCTTCTTTTGGTCATGCAAAGAGAAGGAATTTTAAAAGTAGCACATAGTGTCCAGATCTTAAAACATTTAGCTATCGCTTTAGCCTGACGTATTTCCTTATTCCCCGTGTAGCTACAAGGAAACAATAAAATCATTTCTGCTAATTTATTTTGATTAGCATAAAGTAGATTGAAGAATAAGCTTAGGTAAGAATAGTTTTTCTTTCTGTACATGTACTATGTACCTACGCAAGGTATAGAGAAGGTATTGCATTCCAACAAAAATGCAATACTGAGATTTCACTGGAAATACATATTTTAGGTTCACCTGAATCCAAAAAAAATATTTTTGGAAAAAGGTCCCTGCGTGTGTGTGTGCTAAAAACGAAAAGTCCGTTAAACACCAAACTTCGTATTTAAGTTCAGTATCTTCTAAGGATGAAACACGAAGACTTTCAAGAAAATCCCCCACCCCCAACTACCTTTTACATGGAAAAATGTTCAAAAATTTTGATTTTCTCAAAAATGGCGCTAACGATTTTGATTAAAATATCGTATATTAAAGATATTTACCTGATAAATAAAATGTGTATTTTGAATTTTCTGGGAATAACCTCCGAAGTTTACTTTATTCTGGACGAAGTTTACTAAATTTTGCATAACTGGCAAACAGTAAGAGATAGACAAAAACTTACTACACAAAAAATGTAGATCGGGATAAAACATACATTTATGTCATATTCGGTTTTTTCGTGGAGTTGATCCCTTTTGCGATATTCGTTGTCTTTGGTTTCAGCTTGGAAAAATTTACACTTTTCTCATACAGGAATATGTCAACTCCTGTCCATACAAACAAAGGAACTTCAGTCACATAGCAACCAGCTTTTGACTGTCACTTTAACCTAAGGTACTCTCTTATTTCGCTTCTACCTACAAGAAAGCAAGTAATAAGACTATTTCTGCTAATTTTTTCTCGATTAGAGTGAAGTAAATAGAAGGATCAGCTTTTTAACGATAATATGTTGTGGAAATGTAGAGAAAGTCATGTGAATATAATGCATCAAGTTTGTTTCTGTAACAGCGTTTTCCCACACAAAATAAACTCTGATGTGTTCCATTTCCATGACTTTCTCTAGCAGTTCCACAAACAAAATTCCCTTACAACAAAATATTATTCTTTTATCTGCGCCATGCTAACGGAGATAACCATTAACAGAAATGTCCTTGTAAGTAGAAGGGAAATAAAGAAATACACTAGACGGAAGCGACAGTCAAACATTTTAAAAGCTGCCGTTATGTAAACAAAAAAGAATCTGATGTGTTTCATTCACTTGACTTTCTCTACTTCTGTGTAACGAGTTATTGTTAATAAGCTTATTCTTCTATTGACTTCCTGCTAATCGAGAAAAATTAGCAGAAATGGTCTTATTACTTGCTTCCTTGTAAGTAGAAGCGAAATAAGAGAGTACCGTAGGTTAAATTGACAGTCAAAAGCTGGTTGCTATGTGCCTGAAGTTCCTTTGTTTGTATGGACACGAGTTGACAAATTCCTGTATGAGAAAAGTACAAGTTTTTCAAAGCTGAAACCAAAAACAAGAAATATCTCAAAAACGATCAACTCCTCGAAAAAAATGTATATAACATAAATTGTGTGTTTTGATGTGGTCTACATTTTTTGTGTGGCAAGTTTTTGTCTATTTCTTACGGTTTAGCAATTATGCAAAATTCCTCCAGAATAAAGTAGTCTTCAGAAGCTATTCCCAGAAAATTCAGGATATACATATTATTTGTCAGGTAAATATCTTAAATATACGATATTCTAACCAAAATCGTTAGAGCCATTTTCCACGTAAAGGGTAGTTGGGGGTGGGGGATCTTCTTGAAAATCTTCGTGTCGCATTCTTGGAAGATACCAAACTTAAATACCAAGTTTGGTATTTAACGGTCTTTTCGTTTTTGAGCTATGCTGCCCACAGACACACACACACACACACACACACACACACACACAGACAGACCAACACGGACATTTTTCTAAAAATGCTTTTTTTGGATTCAGGGAGTCTCAAAACATATATTTCCGGTGAAATCTCGGTATCGAATTTTTGGGCGCATTACAATACCTTCTCTATACACTATGTACATAGTTCATATAGAGAAAGTAAAAATAAAATTAGGTTCTCTTTTGTATTTCTGGGAGAAAAGCAAAATAGATGAAACAAAAGTTAACTACCCACATGAGAAAAGTTGAAGTAGTTTAAAATTGAAACAAATAACTCGGAATATCTCCGAAACGCTAACTCTAATAAAAAAATCTAATGTGTTCCATTCACATGACTTCCTCTACATCTCTTAACAAATTATTGTTAAAAATGTCTTCATCTATCTACATTATGCTAATCGAGAAAAATTAGCAGAAATGGTCCTTATTACTTGGTCCCTTGGAAGTAGAAGGGAAAATATCTAATGTGTTCCATAGATGTCCTCTGGCTGTTCGATAAACAAACCTTTTATTCAAAAGATTAATCTGTTATCTACATTATGCTAATCAAGATAAACATAATTAGTTTCATTACTAGCTCCTTGTAAGTAGAAGGGGAATAAGAAAATGCACAGACTAAAGTGGTAGTCTCGTCCTTTAAAAGCCGGTCGCTACGTGAAAATATTGACATTTCAGTCTCTTTGCTTTCCAGGAGTAAACAAACGAGAAACGAGAAGAAATAGGTCTTTCTGTTTGAGAAAAGTTTAAGTGGCTAAAATTGAAACTAACAATCCGAAATATCTTGAAAACTGTTAACTCTATAAAAAATGTATATAACATAAATTGTGTGTTTCAATAAGATCTACATTTTTCAGGCAGTAAGATTTTGTATATCTCTTACGGTTTTCCAGGTATAAAAAGTCATCCAGAATAAAGAGTACTTCAGATGCTATTCCCAGAAAATCTAAGATATACATTTGTTTGTCATAAAAATATTTTAAACATAAGATATTTTAATCAAAATCGTTAAAGTCATTTTTGAGAAAATAAACAACTTTTCGAAAACTTTTCATATAAAGGGTAGTTGGGGGTGGGTGGAGGGATTTTCTTGAAAATCTTCGTGTCGCATTCTAGGAAAATACCAAACTTAAATACCAAGTTTGGTTTTTAACGGTCTTTTCGTTTTTGAGCTATGCTACACACACATTTTAAATGCTTTTTTTTTTTTGGATCCAGGAGATCTCAAAACATGTATTTCCGGCGAAATCTGGGTATCGTTTTTTGGGTGCAATACAATACTTTCTCTATACACTATGTACGTGTAGATAAAGTGAAAAAGTGTTTGACATTAATTGTATGTTTTAATATCTACATTTTTGTGTAATAAATATTTATCTGTCACGGTTTACGTCATCTAGAATCCTCAGAGGCTATTCCCAGAATGTTCAACTTTGCTGTATGGGAAATGTATAAGTTTTTAAACCTGAAACAAAAAAACAAGGAATATCTAAAAAACAATCAACACCACGAAAAAAATGTATATAACATAAATTGTGTGTTTTAACGTGCTCTACATTTTTTGCGTGGTAAACTTTTATCTATCTCTTACGATTTAGCAGTTATGCAAAATTCCGTAAAATTCACTCAGAATACAGTAGTCTTTAGAGGCTATTCCCAGAAAATTCAAAATATACATTTTATTTGCTAGTTGAATATATTTAATATATCATGTTTTAATCAAAATCGTTAGAGCCATTTTTCCGAAAATCAAAATTTTAGAAAAAAGTTCCATGTAAAGGGTAGTTTGGGGTAGGGGGAATTTTCTCAAAATCTTTGTGTCGCATCCCTGGAAGATACTAAACGTATATGCCAAGTTTGATACTTTACCGACTTTTCGTTTTTGAGTTATCGTGTTCACGGACACACGGAGACACACGGATCTTTTTCTGAAAATAGTTTTTTTTGGATACATATATTTCCGGTGAAATCTCGGTATCGAATTTTTTGGTGGAGTGCAATAGCTTCTCTATACACTATGTATATAGTACGTGTAGAAAAAGTAAAAAACTTATGCTTCTATCTACTTCATGGTAATCAAGATATATATTAACAGAAATGCTTTCTTGTAAGTAGGTGGGAGATAATAGGATACACTAGGCTAAAACGATAGTCAAATCTTCTAAAAGCCGGTTGCCATGTGGATGAAATCCGTTTGTTTGCATTGCCACTAGTTGACTTATTCCCATATGTAAAACCAATAACAAGGAATATCTCTGAAATGGGCAACTCCACGAAAAAGATGTATATGACATAAATGGTGTGTTTTAACGAGATCTACATTTTCATGTAGTAAGCTTTTGTCTACCTCTTAGGTTTACTAGTTATGCAAAATCTAGCAAAATTCATCAAGAATAAAGAGAACTTCGAAGTCTATTCCCAGAAAATTCAAAATATACGTTTTATGTTTATGTAAATGTCTTTAATATGCGGTATTTTAATCAAAAGCATTAGAACCATTTTTGAGGAAATCAAAATTTTCTAAAATTTTCCATATCAAGGGCAGTTTGGAGTCGGGAGATTTCCCTTAAAATCTTCGTGTCGTATCCTTAGAAGGATTAAAACTTAAACCAAAGTTTGTTATTTTACGGACTCTTCGTTATCGTGTTCACACACACACACACACACACACACACACACACACACGCGCGCGCGCGCGCGCGCGGACCTTTTCTATAAATCTGATGTGTTACACTTAAATGACTTTCTCTAGCTGTTCTACAAACTTCATACATAAGATTCTTCTTCTTTCTGCACCTTGCTAATCGAGGTACTCATTAGCACAATGTTCTTATTATTTAGTTCCGTATAAGTAGGAAGAAAATAAGGGAATACACTAGGCTAAACCGATAGTCAAATGTTTTAAAAGCTGTCGTTATGCGATTGTCATTACAAATCGCTTCTTTTCTTAGCCAGGAGTAGAACAAAAGAAAAACGGACACTCCCGTCTGAGAAAAGTATAAATACTTCACAACTGAAACTAATAATAATGAATACCTCGAAAACGGTAAGCTCCACGAGAAAAGTGTATGACATAATTTGTGTATTTTAACAAGACCTGAGTTTTTTGTATAGTAAGTTCTCAAAATCTTCGTGTCGCATCCCTGGAAGATACCAAACTTAAATACCAAGGGGCTAGAGAAAGTAAAAATGCTTTTTAGGACACTGCGGACCCTAAAACCTGTATTTCCGGTGAAATCTCAGTATCTAATTTTTGGGTACAATGCCAATACCTTATCTATACACTATGTATATTTAGCTTACCTCAGGAAACACATTATTTGCCCCAATACCTCTTGTAGACAAATTTTGCTACTGTTTTGTTGAAAGAAAAATTACCTGATTGATTTCCTGTTTTTGTAACCAAACTCACTTCCCGGAAAGGCAGGTATTTTATCACTTAGTTGGTAGTAAAAATACAAAATAATCCGGAAGTCCTCGAGTACTTGCAATCAGTACGATATCCTTACATCCGGATGTAAGATTGTTTTCGGTTAATTACCTCCAAGAAAGCTAAATAACAAAATTTAGACTGTCTCCATAGTCGAGTGGTCCACGAGTCGACTTCATATCCAAAGGTCTTGGGATTGATTCCTGGTTTAGGCGGGGAAGTTTTCTTTAACTGGAATCATTTCCGGCTAGAGACCCGGAGATCCGTGGATCAAATCCCAGCTGAGGCATTGCATTTTTCAGTCTGACTACCTATCCAACTCCTGTCCTACACATGGCTTGTGTGATAAAACAATTAAATCAATGTTCCCTTAAGTCCACGATCTAATAATGTTGCAACACATAATACATTGTATTCGCTATTAACCACAATTCAAACTTATGTCTTGAAGTCTGAGTTAAAATAAAATCTGTTCGGAGAAGAATTATTGAAGTATACCATTTATAGTGACTTAACGTAGTTTCTTTAGGGAATACATAAAGTGAATCTTAATGGCCTGTCCAACAGAACATCCATACCTATGTTTTACTGTCTTCTTCATTGCGTTTCGGGCACTTCTAGAACCGGTGAGGGGAATTTCATGTAATCTACTACGAGTGGTCATGGTAACACGCACAATTTGAAACCATAAGGATCGGGTTCTAGCTGGAAGATGTTCAAGGAGATAATTTTGCTGTGTTCCATTCACATGACTTTTTCTAGCCGTTCTACAAGCTTCTTACATAAGATTATTCTTCTTTCTGCACCTTGTTAATCGAGGTATTCAGAACAATGTTCTTATTACTTAGTTCCTCATAAGTAGGAAGAAAATAAGGGAATACACTAGGCTAAATCGATAGTCAAATGTTTTAAAAGCTGTCGTTATGCGATTGTCATTGCAAATCGCTTCTTTTCTTGGCCAGGATTAGAACAAAAGAAAAACGGACACTCCCGTCTGAGAAAAGTATAAGTACTTCACAACTGAAACTAATAACAATGAATACCTCGAAAACGGTAAGCTCCACGAAAAAAAAATGTATATGACGTAAATTGTGTATTTTAACAATGCCTACATTTTTTGTATAGTAAGTTTTTGTCTCTCTTACGGTTTATTAGCTATGCCAAAATAAGCAAAATTCATCCAGAATAAACAGGTCTTTAGAAGCTATTCCAGAAAATTCAAGATATACATTTTATTTGTCAGGTAAATATCTTCAATATACAATATTTTAATCAAAATCGTAAGAGCCATTTTTAAGAAAATCAAAATTTTCGAAAAAAATTCCATGTAAAGTGTAGTTTGGGGTGGGGGGATTTTTCTCAAAATCTTCGTGTCGCATCCCTGGAAGATACTGAACTGAAATACCAAGTTTGGTATTTTAGCTACTTTTCGTTTTTGAGTTATCGTGTTCACAGACACACGGACACACGCACACACACGTACCTTTTTCTGGAAATGCTTTTTTTTTTTTTTTTTTTATTCAGGAGGTCCTAAAACATGTATTTCCGGTGAAATCTTGACAGAATTTTTGGGTGGAACGCAATACTTCTCTATCCCGATGTACGAGTACATTGTACATACGTGGCTAGAGAAAGTAAAAAGCATATTCTTCTATCTACTTTACGATAGTCAAGATAAACATTATCAGAAATTGTCTTAATTACTCGCTTCCTTGTAAGTAGAAGCAAAATAAGGGAATACATTAAGCTAAAACGATAGCCAAATATTTTAAAAGCTGGTTGCCATATGTTGGAATCTGTTTCTATGCAGGGCCAGAGGTGAGAAAAGTTCAAGTATTTTGAATCTGAAACAAATAACAAGAATATCTCAGAAGTGGTAAAATCCATGAAAAAGCGTATAAGACATAAATTGTGTGTTTTAACGTAATCTAATTTCTGTGCAGTAAACTTTTGTCTATCTCTTACGGTTTACCAGTTACGCAAAATTCAGCAAAATTCATTTAAAATAGAGGTTTTTAGAGGCTATTCTCAGAAAACTCAAGATGTGTATTTTATTTGCAATATAAATATATTTAATATAAGGTATTTTAATCAAAATCGTTAAACTATTTTTGAGAAAATCAAAATTTTCGAAATTTTTTCCAAGTAAAGGGTAGTACGGAGTGGGGGGGGACTTTTCTCAAAATCTTTGTGTTGCATCCCTGGAAGATACTTAACTTATATACCAGGTTTGGTATTTTTCGTTTTTGAGTTATCGTGTTCACAGACACACGGACACACTAACACAGACCACACGGACCTTTTTCTGAAAGCACATTCTTTTTTATACAGGAGAACCTAAAACGTCTATTTCGGAGGCAAAACCTTCATTATTCTCATCTCAGGCGCATTACAGTAAAGCATGAGCGTACGATAGGTTGTCTTCGATGTACAGCAGGAGGTAGATAACTTCTTTCTTGATCGTAAAGGCGCATGTAATTTAAAGTTGTAGGTATTCTTCTAATGTCTACTGGATTATCTATTCCTACAACATCAATCCAGTATTGTAACTACTTACTAGAAAATACACCATCACTACTTTTACTTTCTCTATACGCACTAGTGTATAGAGAAGGTATTGCACTCCACCAAAAAATTCGATACCGAGATTTCACCGGAAATATATGTTTTAGGGTCCCATGTATCCAAAAAAAAGTATTTTCAGAAAAAGGTCCGTGTGTGTGTCAGTGTGTCCGTGTGTCTGTGAACACGATAACTCAAAAACGAAAAGTCGGTAAAATACCAAACTTGGTATTTAAGTTTAGTACCTTCCAGGGATGCGACACGAAGATTTTGAGAAAAATTCCCCCACCCCCAACTACCCTTTACATGGAACTTTTTTTCGAAAATTTTGATTTTCTCAAAAATGGCTGTAACGATTTTGATTAAAATTTCGTATATAAAAGATATTTACCTGACAAATAAAACGTATATCTTGAATTTTCTAGGAATAGCCTCTGAAGAGTAGTTTATTCTGGATGAATTTTAAGGAATTTTGAATAACTGCCAAACCGTAAGAGATGAACAAAAACTTACTACACAAAAACTGTAGAGCACGTTATGTTATATAACATTTTTTCGTGGATTTAGTAATTTTTGTGACATTCCTTATTTTTGGTTTCTGCTATGAAAAACGTTTACTTTTCTCATACAGGAACTTGTCAACTCCTATCCATATAGACAAAGGAACTTCATTGACATAGTAACCAGCTTTTGACTATCAGTTTAACCTACAGTTGTCCCTTATTTCGTTTCTATTGACAAGGAAGCGAGTAATTAGACTATTTCTGCTATTTTTTTCTGATTAGCGTAAAGTAAATAGAAGTATAAGCTTTTTAAGAATTATTTGTTGCAGGGATATGGAGAAAGTCATGTGAATGGTACACATCAGATTTCTTTTTTTTTTTTTTTTTTGAGTTGATCATTTTTTAGATATTCCTTGTTATTGGTTTCAGTTTTAAAACACTTAAAACTTTTCACATACGGGGATTTGTCAACTCCCGGCAATGCAATCAAAAGGATTTCAACCACATGGCAACCAGCTTTTAATAGATTTGACTATCGCTTTATCCTGGTATATTCCATCATTCCTCTTCTACTTATAAGAAAGCATTTCTGCTAATGTTTATCTGGATTAGTACGAAGTAGACAGAGGAATAAACTTTTTAACAATAATTTGTTACAGAGATGTAGAGAAAGTCATGTGAAAGTAATACATCAGGTTTTTACACTGTAGTACGAGGTATTTTCCACAGTATTTCCCACATAAGGAGCATGCACAGTGTTCATAAGATTCATGAAAGCTCTTGGTGCAGCATATTTTGAAGTGGAATACATGGACAGCAAGTCTGGCCACTAAGTGTCTCAGCTCACAGTCTGCTTCCTTCCAGTCATCTCTGGTCATTGCGTCCGTTTATAGAAGTCTTCTGGTATCTCCTTTTTCTTTCTCTGGTGTTCGGTAACAGCCGCTTCGTACGCGGGTGTGGATGGCAGAGGTAGTTGTAGTCGTAGATCTTCCAGTAGCATAGTTTCTCGGCTCAACTCATACATGAGGCATGACCTTGTGTATTTCGAGAGACTTGGTGCACGTTTCAGGAATGTTGTTTTTGTCCTTTCTAGGTCTTTTAGGCTGCTTCTTGTGAGGTATTGCCAGATTGTGTGTGTAGTCCATAGCGATAGCTGGTATTACTTTAGTTTGAAGGTTTTTAATGCCGTTCGGAGAGAGATTTGGGCAGTGCCTTTTGAGGGGCTCAGAGAGAAGAAATATGCAGAGCCAGAAGCGCATTAAGTCTGGACTGTAGGAAGAATGATCGAGTGTGGTGTCCATTTCATTTCTTCCAATTTACGGCGACATGATGACTCATAGCTTCTCTTATTGCTGGCCAGTTGTTTGCTGCGATAAACAAGTGTAACCTCACTGAAACGGTCACAGTAATATGCCCATTGATGGTGCGACGCTCATGCAGGAGAGCGATAAGCAAAACGGCATATCAGTAAAAGAATGTGTTCTATTCACATAACCTTCTCTAGCTGTCCCACAAAAAACTTTCCTTTCAAAACGTTATTTTTATTAACTCTATACGTACTATGTACGAAGGCTGTCCCAGAAGTACCAGACCTAACAAATAAAGCACAAAAATTTGGGGGGGGGGGTGAACATCTTTATTACATAATCTCCTTTCAATTCCATACATTTTTCCCAGCGATGTTCAATAGCTTCGTTACCCTGTTTATAGTAAGAACTATCGAGGTCTGCAAAATAGCCATTAACTGCAGACTCCACCTCTTCATTGTTGGCAAATCTTCTATCATCAAGCTTCAAGTCTGGAAACAGAAAATAACCAGAGGGGGTTAAATCCGGCGAATAAAGTACATGAGGAAGCAATTCGAATTTTAACTCATTAATTTTGGCCATGGCGATAATGGACGTGTGAACTGATGCATTGTCTTGATGAAACAAAACTTTCTTTTTCGCTAAATGCGGCGGTTTTTTGCTCGATTTCATCACCCAAACGCTGTAACAAGTTCGTATAATATTTGCCATTGATTACTTTTCCTTTTTTGAGATAATTGATTAAAATTATCCTGAGTGCGTCCCAGAAAACTGACGCCTTGACCATTGGAGCCAATTCCCCCCTTCCAATCCACTGTTTCGCTTGTTCCTTTGTCTCAGGTGTGAAGTGAAGTACCCATGTTTTATCCATTGTTAGAATTGAAGCAAAAGCTCAGCTTTATTGCAACCCAACATTGTCAAACACTCGACTGAAATATTTCATGACGCTGTTATTTTTTTTTTTTTTTTTGTGAGCAAACGCGACATCCACCTTGCACACAACTTTCTCATACCCACATTTTCAGTCAGTATGCGATGTACAGAGCTTTTTGAAATGCCTACAATGTCTACTAGCTCGCACACTAATTAGATACCACTTTGTAGATTTTCTTTACAATTTCTGAACTGGTATCCTAATTTGGTCGACCACTGCGATGTTCGTCTTGGCAGCTCGTTCGGCCACAGTTAAACTCTGCCACCCAATATATCACTGTTGTAAACGTAGGAGCAGACTCCCTCAAAGTAGAATCTAAGCTCAGCTTTAATATTAGTTGGACTAATATCTTACAAATGAAAGTATTGTATCACATAACGATGACCAGTTTTATCCATGTTTACAAATTCGCTGAGAGCATTCACTAATGGTGGCTGCTAAACAATGTAAAATCGTCAAACCTCAAAGTTAGGCTTTCTAAGGTTGGTACTCTACCATTGTTGTTGTTGTTGTTTGAAACAACCGCTATCTATACGTCAGGTCGGGTACTTCTGAGCCTGCCTTTGTACACAGTATATGGAGAAGGTACCTATTATATTGCAATAAAATATTCGATAGTGAAATTTCACTGGAAATACATGTTTTGAGGCCCTCTGAATAAAAATCTGATGTGTTTCATTCACATGACTTTCTCTACTTCTGTGTAACAAATTATTGCTAATAAGCTTATTCTTCTATTTACTTCAAGCTAATCGAGAAAAAATTAGCAGAGATATTCTTATTACTTGCTTCCTTGTAAGTAGAAGTGAAGTATGGGAGTATCACAAGTTAAAGTGAAGTCAAAAGCTGGTGACTGAAATTCCTTGGTTTGTATGGACACGAGTTGACAAATTCCTGTATGAGAGAAGTACAAGTTTTTCAAAGCTGAAACCAAACACGAGGAATATCTCAAAAACGATCAACTCCTCGAAAAAAATCATATAACATAAATTGTGTGTTTTAATGTGTTCTACATTTTTTGTGTGGTAAGTTTTTTATCCATTTCTTACGATTTAGCAGTTATGCAAAATTCCTCCAGAATAAAGTAGTCTTCAGAGGCCTTTCCCAAAAAATTCAAGATATACATATTATTTGTCAGGTAAATATCTTTAATATACGATATTTTAATCAAAATCGTTATAGCCATTTTTGAGAAAATCAAAATTTTCGAAAAAAGTCCCATGTAAAGGGTAGTTAGGTTGGGGGGATTTTCTTGTAAATCTTCGTGTCGCATCCTTGGAAGATACGAAACTTAAATACCAAGACGTCTTTCTTCTCGTTTCTCGTTAGTTTACTAGGTACTGGAAAACAAGGAGTTTGGAATTTTAGTTGTTTCACATAGCAAATGGTTTTTAAAGCACGAGACTATCGCTTTAGCCTGTTCATTTTCTTATTTCCCCTCTACTTACGAGGGTCAGCTGATAAGTCCCGGGCCTCACACAGATATGGCGCCACTAAGCCAGTTAAGCGGTAGCATCATATAGTTTAACTCTAGACCAGCTTGTATCCATAGTTACAGGCCAATAGCTTGTTTAGTTTTCGAATGACAGCATTTTAAAGAAGAAAACTTTAGAGTTTTCACGAAAATGGAGGATTTGGAAAAACGAGCAGTAATTAAATACTTCCATTTGAAGTTTGCCTAGAGAAATCAAGAAGGAAATGGACAGTACATTAAAAAAGACTCTGCCCCTTCATATTCAATAATTAAAAGGTGGGTTGGAGAGCTTAAAATGGGACGTACGGGCACTAGTGATGAGCCTCGCTTTGGACACCCTGTAGAAGTGACAACTCCAGAGATCATTGAAAAAAGTCATCGTTTAGTACTGGAAGACCGCAGATAGCATAGGCTGTAAACATAAAAAAAAAAAAAAAAAAACGTGCAGGTAATATTTTAAGTAATGTTTTGGGCTTTCACAAGGTCTGTGCCGCGTTCGTTGACACCTGATCAAAAGTTGCAAAGAAAAATGTTTCTGCTAAGAATGTGTAGCTATACCGTAAAAATCCCACTGAATTTTTGAGACGGCTTATTACCATGAATGAAACTTGGATACTTCACTACACTCCAGAAAGTAATTCACAGTCAAAATAGTGGGTTGCGCCAGATGAACCAACTCCAAAAAAAGGCAAAGTCAATTTTGTCAGCTAACAAGGTTATGGCGAGTGTTTTCTCGGATGCACTACTACGGAATCTTACTGCAACGTTTGAGTGATGAGATGAAAAGAAAAAAGACCTCATTTGGCCAAAAAAAAATATATATATATATATATATATATTGTTTTATCACGACAATGCTCCGGCCTATCGTTCAGTCATTGCAATAGAAAACATTTGCGAATTAAAATTCGAATTGCTTGAATATCCACCCTATTCGCCAGAACTAACACCCAGTGACTACCACCTGTTCCCAAACCTCAAAAAATTCTTGAAAGACGAAAATTTCATTGCAACGAAGAGGTCATTGATGTGGTACACAGTTTTATTTTGAGGACCTTGATAAATCGAACTACAGAGATGGTTTAATTGAATTAGAACACCGATATGACAAATGTATTGGCCTCTCTGGAGATTATGTTGAGAAATAAAGCAAACAAAACTTTAATTGTTGTTTCATTGGGAGGCCTGGGACTTATCAGCCGACCCTAGTACAAGGAAGCTAGTAATAAGACTAATTCTGATTATGTTTATCTTGACTGGCATGATGCAGATAACAGATTAATGTTTTAAATAAAAGGTTTGTTTGCCGAACAGCCAGAGGACATCATGGAATGGAATACATTAGATTTGTTGCAGAGATGTAGAGAAAGTCATGTGATTGTAACACATAAGATATTTTATCTACATCAGGCTAATCAAGATAAACATTATCAATTGGTCTAATTACTTGCTTCTTTGTAAGTAGAAAGGAAATAAGGGAATACACTAGATTAATGCGATAGTCAACTCTTTTAAAATCTCATCGCTCGTATGTGAAACAATTGAAATTCGGTTCTCTTTTGCATTCTCAGGAGTAAAGCAAAGGGGTTTAAACAAAAGTTGACTTCTCGTTTGAGAAAAGCTACGTAGTTCACAATTGAACCGTAACAAGGAGTATCTCGAAAACGGCCAAATCCTCAGAAAAAGAAAGAAAGAAAAGAAAAGACGTATATGCCATAAATTTGTGTGTTAACGAGATCAGCTTTTATGGCGTGGTTAGTTTGTGTCTATCTCTTACGGTTCACCAGTTATAAACATAGGAATTTATTTGTCATGTAAGTATCTTTAATAAACGGTATTTTACTCAAAATCATTTTGAGAAAATAAAAAAAAATAGAAAATATTTTCATGTAAAGGGTAGTTTGGGGAGGGGGATTACCCTCAAAATCTTCGTGACGCATACTTACAGATACTAAACTTAAATACTAAGTTTGGTATTTTTCTCACTTTTCGTTTTTGAGTTACGTTCATAGACACGCGGACACACACACGGACATGTTTCTACAAATGCTTTGTTTTGGATACAAGGACCCTAAAACGCGTATTTCGTTGATATCTGGTATCGTATTACTTTCTCTAGTCCGCATATACAATTTTTATAGTGGATAGGGAATTCCACCCAAAAATTCGATGTCGAGATTACACCGGAAATATATATATTTTTGTGTCACCTGAGTCCGAAAAATGTATTTTTAGAAAACGTCCGCGTGTGTGTATCTGTAGATATAATAGCTCGAAAATGAAAAGTCCATTAAATACCAAACTTGGTATTTAGGTTTAGTATCTTCCAAGGATGCGACACGAAGATTTTCAAGAAAATCCCCCCCTCACATAATACCCTTTTACATGGACAAATTTTTGAAAATTTTGATTTTCTCAAAAATGGCTATAACGATTTTTACTAAAATCCCGTACATTAAAGATATTTACATCCCAAACAAAATGTATACTTTGAATTTTCTGGGAATAGACTCTTAAGGCCTCTTTATTCTGTTTGAATTTTGCCGAATTTTACATAACGGTTAAACCGTAAGAGATAGACAAAATCTTACTTTGCAAAAATGTAGATCTCGTCAAAACACAGAAATTATGTCCCTTACGGTTTTGTTGTGGAGGTAATCGTTTCCGAGATATTCAGTGTTATTAGTTTCAATTGTAAAATATTATCAGATAGGAAGTGTCCGTTTTTTACTTTCTCTACACGTGGTATATATCTGCATAGTATATAGAGAAGGTATTGCACTTCACCTAAAAATTTGATACCGAAATTTCACCGGAAATCTGTTTTAGGGTCCCCTGTATCCAAAAAAAAGCATTTGTGAAAAAATGTCCTTGTGTGTGTGTCTGTGAACACGATAACTCAAAAACGAAAAGTCGGTAAAATACCAAACTTGGTATTTAAGTTTAGTATCTTCCAAGGATGCGACACGAAGATTTTGAGAAAAATTCCCCCACCCGAAACTACCTTTTACGTGGAAAAATTTTCGAAAATTTTGATTTTCTCAAAAATGTCTCTAACGATTTTGACTAAAATCCCGTATATTAAAGATGTTCACATCCCAAGACAAATGTAAATCTTGAATTTTCTGGGAGTAGTCTCAGAAGACCTCTTTATTCTGGATGAATTTTCTCGAATGTTGCATAACGGTTAAACCGTAAGAGATAGACAAAAACTTACTTCGCAGAAATGTAGATCTCGTCAAAACTCACAATTTATGTACCATACGGTTTTGTTGTGGAGATAACCGAGTCCGAGATATTCCTTGTTATTGGTTTCAATTATAAAATAGACTTTTCTCAGACAGGAAGTGTCGTTTTTCTTTTGTTCTATTCTTGACCAAGCAAGGAAGCGATTTGCATTGACGACTGCATAACGATAGCTTAAAACATTTGACTATCACTTTAGCATAACAGCATAGCACATTCCTTTAGTTCCCTTCTACTTATAAGGAACTAATAATATTCTGCTAATGTTTGTCTCAATTAGCATAGTGTAGAAAGAAGAAGAATCTTTTGTATGAAGTTTTTGGGTGAAGTGCAATGCCTTCTCTACATACATAGATACCATGTACAATGTAGAGAAGTAAAAACACAGTCGTAAGCGTCTTGCCTTCTGACAGTCGACACGTGACTCATATTTTCACAGCCTTGCTTGAACGTGTTATGCCAAACAAAACACACCTGCCGTTGAAAGTGTTACATCACCAAACTATGCCAGTCTCTTCAAAATATTTGCCAGTTTTATGCCTCCACAAGCACGGAATTTCGTGATACGTTGTGTAATCTAAACCATGTAGAAGTCGCAGCGTGCTCTGATTATAATAATGCACATAGTCCAATGCCGTTTTAAGGAACGAATATTTCAGTTCTACAACAACAACAAATCTTATATATTCCATTCACATAACTTTCTCTACATCTCAACAAACAGCTAATCTATCTACTTCATGCTAATCGAGATAAACATTAGCAGAAATGGTCTTATTACTAGCTTCCTAGTAAGTAGAAGGGAAATAAGTGAATGCACTAGGCTAACGTGATAGTCAATTGTTTTAAAATGTGGTTGCTATGGGATTGAAATCCGTTTCTTTGCATGGCCGGGAGTTGGCAAGTTCCCGTAAGAGAAAAGCTTTAGAACATTAAAACTGAAGCCAATAACAAGCAATATCTCGAAAACGGTCAACTCTCGAAAAATCTGATGTGCTCCATTCACATGACTTTCTCTACATTTCTTTCTCTACAAATTATTGACAATAAGCCTATTTTTCTGTATATTTCATGCTAAAACATTAGCAGAAACGGTCTTATTACTTTGTTCCTTATAAGTAGAAGGGAACTAAAGTAGTATAAACCGACAGCCAAATATTTTAAAATGTGGTTACTATGGGATTGAAATCCGTTTCTTTGCCTGGCCAAGCGTTGACAAGTTCCCGTATGAGAAAAGTTTAGGTATTTTAAAACTGAAATTAATAACAAAGAATATCTCGAAAACGGACAGCTCCACGAAAAAAAAAATGTATATGACAAACTGTGTGTTCTACAGAGATCTAATGTTCTGTGTAGTGTGTTATGTCTATCTCTTACGGTTCACCAATTATGCAAAATTCCGCAAAATTCATTCAGAATAAAAATGTCTTCAGTGGCTCTTCCCAAAAAATTCAAGATATACGTTTTATTTGTCATTTAAATATCTTAAATATAAGAGATTTTAATCAAAATCGTTAGAGCCATATTTGAGAAAACCAAAATTTTCAAAAAAAAAAAAAGTTCCATGTAAAGGGTAGTTGGGGGTGGGGAGATGTTCTTGAAAATACCTATGTCGTATCCTTGGGAGATACTAAACCTACATACCAAATTGGTATTTAACGGTCTTTTCGTTTTTGAGCTAAACTGTCCACAGACACACACACATACACACAGACAGACAGGCATTTTTCTAAAAATGCTTTTTTGGATTCAGGGGGTCTCAAAACATGGATTTCCGGTGAAATCTTGGTATTGAATTTTTGGTACATTACAATACCTTCTCTGTACACTATGTACATAGTACGTGTAGAGAAAGTAATACAGAATTTCCCTTCTTTATTTCCATAAAGGCCTATTTTAATTAATTTCAATTGTAAGGAAGTCATTACAATGAAAACATTAATAGCATTTCCCATAATGATGATAAAACTGACTCAACGGATGTTTAAAACTATTTTTTACTTTCTCTACTTCGTACACAGTACATAGATAGAGAAGGTATTATTGCATTCCATGAAACATTTTGATATCGCGATTTTACTAGAAATGCACCTTCGAAAGTTTTGTTTTTCTCAAAAATACCTTTAACGATTTTGATTAAAATACCATACACTAAAGATTTACTGACAAAATAATACAATGCATATCTTGAATTTTCTGGAAATAGCCTCTGAAAACCTTTTCATTCTGGATGGCTTTTGTGTAATTGGTAACCCGTAAGCGATAGATAGAAACTTACTAAACAAAAAACAATCTGTGTGTGTGTGTCTGTGCATTACGGAGGGTATTCCACACTGCAACCGTGGGTTTAATGTATATCAGACCCTTGGAGGAAGATTGAGATGAGTGTAATGTCATAGGGCGGCCGACATCTGGACAGGGAGAGAGCGTCGTGGAGGGCCCTAGCAGTTCACAAACAGTTTTTCAATTCGACGCGAGGAGCGCCAGGAGTACGCGGCTCAGTCCCGGTTAGGCCACGAGTCTGCAGACAACCGCTAACCTATCCCTCCGCCGAGAGCTGTACTTCCAGAGCGCAATCACCTCCACGAAATGGCGCCTCTACCACGTCTCATCGACACTTACAATCCTGAAAGAGACCGGTTGGAATGAAATGAAGGGACAGAAGTTCAGGGAATGAAGAATAATCTCCAGAATTCGCCTAGAGGCCTGGGAAATAAAACGAAAAACCCATGGGTCATATCCCTCCATTCTTTGAATGTCAGTTTGGCTCGGTACACAAAAAAATGTAGTTCTCGTTAAAACATGCTATTTTTTTCATATACATTATATATATAGAGTAAACCATTTTGAAGATATGCTTGCTATTGGTTTTAATGTTAAAATAAATACAGTTTTCAAAAACGGGAATTTGGAATTTGACTTATATTTTTCTTTTTCCCTTATAATTATAAGGGACTAAGTAATAAGACCATTTTGTCTAATGTTTATCTCGGTTACCATGAAGTAGATAGAAGAATAAGTTTTTATAAGAATAGTTTGTTACAGAAAAGATAAAGTCATGTAACCAAATTGTAAATAAAACTTGACAATGCTTGAAATTTGTAAAAACAAATCTATGAGCAATAAATATTATTATTATTATTATTATTATTATTATTATTATTATTGTTATTATTATTATTATTATTATTATTATTATTATTATTATTATTATGCAAATGTTACATATCAGATTTTTGTTTTCAACTTATATAATAACTATAATTTCCTTTCCTTATTCCTTTCCTTGTTCATCCCTGACCATGTATTCAATCATTCCTAGTCATGCAATGTTCATACAGAATAGTTTGCATACCAGACGGTTACATAAACAAATTCCACTTACTTCCTTATAAGATCCAGTTTTATTAGTTTTGTCACTCGACCATTGGAGCCACTTTGTAATTATTTACTATTAATAAATAGGAATACTGTTCATATGCAAAAGCTGCCATAAACTTTTAAGTCCCTAAGAGAGAAGGTGTGGTCCAATGTGGCGGGCCATAAGCCTCAAAGCTTAGCTGAGGGATGCTTTGTATAGCGGATTGCAGTGATATGACTGGCTGAGGGATTGTGCAAATAAACACCAATGTTCCCAAGAAGAAATTAAAACCTTGGCAATCTAGCAAATCTAAAATCTGGATATCTCATGTAAGCTTTACCAAACGATTGTGTGTGTGTGTGTGTGGGGGGGGGGGCGCTTCAGTGCATGCTTGTGTATTAGATTTAAACATCGTTTGAGCCATTTTTGAGAAAATCAACATTTTTGAAAGGGAGGGAGTGGGGGGGATTTTCCTGAAAATCTTTGGTTCATATCCCTGGAAGATACTGAACTTAAATACCAAGTTTGGTATTTAACTGACTTTTCATTTTTGAGCTATGCTGCCCACAGATACACACATTCACACAGCATGTTTCTAAAAATGCTTTTTTTGGAATCAGGGAGTCTCAAAACATGTATTTCCGGTGATATCTCAGTATCAAATATCTGGATGAATACAATACCTTCTCTAAACACTATGTACACACTATGTATAGAGAAAGTAACAATTGCAGGCAGAAATTACTCATTTATTGATTCTATACCATTTAGGTTAACCACCATATTGCATTTAAAACATCCTTTTTCTGAACTTCAGTACTTTCAATTTCCTCAACTCCTTGGGCCACAGTTTATGAGTTATTAGATTGATATTTCCCAAAGAGCACAAGAAATGTTCAAAAAAGTCTTCCATAATAACAACAGCCCAGGTTGTTAGGCAGTGATTTAAAACAAAGGATGTTAAATAAATGAATGAGATTAATAAACAATAATTGAAAACTCTTTCATATTTAGGTATAAAAATATAAGCGTGCCATTTGGATGTGATATAAAGTTCTGTGCATAATTGTTAAATAACCCATTTAACAATGGAAAACATTGGATAACTCCATTAATAATACAAACCTTAATGTTTGAATTTATGGCCATTGCTCTAAGGTACGATAGAGGCACCTAACAAACCCAGGATTGTATGATTGGATCCAGTCAAAATGTATGTTCTGCATTCAAGAGAAACTGGAAAAGGATGGGGAGAGCCCATCTAAAGAAATTAGTGTTTTTACTTTCTCTCTACGTACTATGTACACAGTGTATAGAGAAGGTATTGTATTGCACCCAAAAATTCAACACCGAAATTTCACCGTAAATATATGTTTTGAGACCCCCTGAAACCAAAAAATGCATTTTTAGAAAAATGTCCATGTGTGTGTGTGTGTCTGTGTGTGTGTGTGTCTCTTTATGTGGGCAGCATAGCTCAAAAATGAAAAGACCGTTTAAAACCAAACTTGATATTTAAGTTTGGTATCTTCCAAGGATGTGGCATGAAGATTTTCAAGAAAATCCCCCCACTACAACTACCCTTTACATAGAAAAAAATTTGGAAAATTTTAATTTTCTTAAAAATGGCTGTAACGATTTTGATTAAAATCTCTTTTATTTATGATATTTATTTGTCAAATAAATTGTATATCTTGAATTTTCTGGGAATAGCCTCAAAGGACTTCTTTATTCTGGATGATTTTTACTGAATTTTCCATAACTGCTAAACCGTAAGAGATAGATAGAAACTTACAACACAAGAAATGTAGATCATGATAAAACACACAATTTGTGTTATATACATTTTTTTTTTTTTTTTTTTTTTTTTTTTTTTTTTTTTTTTTTTGTAGAGTTGATCGTTTTTGAGATATTTCTTGTTATTGGTTTCAGCTTTAAAAAACTTATATTTTTCTCACACAGGAATTTGTAACTCCTGTCCATACGAACAAAAGAACTTCAGTCACATAGCAACCAGCTTTTGACTATCACTTTAACCTATGGTACTCCCTTATTTCGCTTCTACTTACAAGAAAGCAAGTAATAGGACTATTTCTGCTAATTTTTTCTCAATTAGCATGAAGTAAATAGAAGCATAATCTCTCTAGCAATAATTTGTTGCAAATAAGTAGAGAAAGTCATATGAATGGAACACATCAGATTTTTTATAGTGTTTAACACCCGCTTTTACTACAAATGGCACCGCAGGCAAATTACAATATATTGAATGATGATGGAGCACCAGTGGAATGTGATGAGGGGAAAACTGGAGAAAACCCACCCTGTCCCACTTTACTCACCACAAATCCCACATGCGGTCGCTTGGGATTGAACCAAAGCCATCTATGTGAGAGGCGAGTCACCTAACCACTCAGCCGCGTCATGGCCCCTAGGCAATTTGTGTGATGACATGGTTGGATGCTAAAGATTTGACTACAGATTTAGGCTATGATAGTCCCTTATTTCTTTGTACTTACAAGGAAGCAAGTAATAAGACCTGTTTGCTAATTTTTTCTTGATTAGCATTAAGTAATTAGAAGAATAAGCCTTTAACCATAATTTATTACAGAGGTGTAGAGAAAGTCATGTGAATGGAACACATTAGATTTTTTTATCTATGTCATGTTAATCTAGATAATCATTAGCAGAATTGGTCTTATTACTTGCTTCCTTGTAAGTAGAAGGGAAATAAGTGAATACATAAAGTTAAAGTGATAGTCAAATCTTTTAAAAGCTGGTCACTATGTGAAACAATTGAGGTTCAGTTCACTTTGCATGGTCCTGTTTGAAAAAAGTGAATTAGTTTAAAATTGTGACAAATAACAAGTAATATCTTGAAAATAGTCATATCTATAAAGAAAATGTATATGATATAAATTATGTTTCTTTACGAGATGTACATTTTTTGTGCAGTAAGCTTTTGTCTATCGCTTACGGTTTAACCGTTATGCAAAATTCTGCAAAACTCAACCAGAATAAAGAGCTCTTCATAGGCTATTCCCAGAAAGTTCAAAATATACATTTTATTTGTGATGTGGAGATCTTTAATATACAATATTTTAATAAAAATTGTTAGAGTCATATTTGGGAAAGTAAAAAATTCTGAAACTTTTTCCATGTAAAGGGTAGTTGGGGGTGGGATAATTTTCTTGAAAATCTTTGTCTCACATCCATGAAGATACTAAACCTATATACTTAGTTTGGTATTTAACAGACTTTATGTTTTTGAGCTATGCTGTGCCCACAGACAAACCTTTTTATAAAAATGTGTTTTTCAGACTTAGGGGATCTCAAAACATAATTTTCTAGTGGAAATTTGACATCAAATTTTTGTGTTGAATACAATACCTTCTCTATCACTTTGTACATTGAACATATGGGCTAGAAAAAGTAAAAATACTGAGGCATCATAATATAATAAAACATAATTGTAATTCAAGAAATATTGAATCTGTGTTATATTTCATTATGTTTACCATTGTGCTGTATGAAATAACTATCTCTGCTACAGTATCCAGTAGGGCATGGAATAATCGACTGATAGCACTGATAGCCAGTGGCAGCTCATGGTCTACTGTATAGATGAAGTTTTTATCATACAGAATCACATACTGTGACAGTGCCGCCTTCTGCAGTGGTTCCCACGTTCGTCTTTGTATGTGAGTCACCATATTTGGAGACCTTGGGATGCGTAACAACACATGAAGTCAGCTCACCACTGCCCTGATACTTAGGAAGGCAAGATGTCTTGATTCTTCCAGAACCTTTGGTTTCTACAAGCTTCCAAAAAGTTCTGTGACATCATTTTCTAGCTATAAAAGGGGAAAGAATTGCAAGTCATGTGTAGTGAGTTGTGAATTATAGTGAGTTGCCAGTGACTGGAATGTTAGCTCACAGTTACATTTAAGCCAATAATTGTCTATGCGTCAAAACATCAAATGAATTATTTGTAGCAGTGAATTAAGGCTTTATTTGTAACCAATGTTTAAGTTACCAAAGGCATTTGTTAAAATACCTATTTCTTATATATTAAGTTAACTCTTCTGTCCTTTCTGTTTACATATTTCTGAGTTATGTCATCCTGGAAAAGCTGATAGGTCCAAAAAACTGTTTTTCCATTTAATTACTATTGCATAGCTACTCATTCACTGTATCATGGACAATTAAAGTGTATTTTGTAACATGTTGTGCTGTTTTGTTCCACTTTTTGTGCCAACAAGTTAAGAATAGGACTTGGTCTTCTTGTTAATAACATATCCCTTTTATCAATCAGTCACTGCAAAAATGGTATGTGTAATATACAAAACACTATATCATTTTGCAGATTCATATTTCTGCTAACTTTAACTGAACAAAACAAAAGCTGTAAATAAAAAGTTACAGTGGAGCTAACGTCAGTGAAATAAAAGAACACAATGGACAATTAGACTTATTACCACTTTATACGGATAAACATTTTAGATTGTTCATGCAATTGTAGATTTTTTTGGGGATGCAGAGTGCATCCCTAGGAAAGGGGCTGACTTTCTTTCATGAGGCCAATAAACTGATGGGTTTGCTTCTGCAAGGAGCTGTCTGTGTAGCTAAATTACTGTAGCGTTAGCTGCACCATAACCTCAAAAAAAAGGTATTTTGGTACTTAACTCATGGAACCATAAGTTTTGTTTCATTATCATGGCAATCGGATGTAAACATATGCATTGTCAAAAAATCTTGTGTTACATTCACATGACTTTCTCTACATCTCTGCAACAAATTATTGTTAAAAAGCTAATGTTTCTATTTACTTCATGCTAATCAAGAAAAAATTAGCAGAAATAGTCTTATTACTTGCTTCCATGTAAGTAGAAGGGAAATAAGGGTGTACCATAGGTTAAAGTGATAGTCTAAAGCTGGTTGCTATGTGATTTAAGTTCCTTTGTTTGTATGGACAGAAGTTGACAATTTACCGTATGAAAAAAGTATAAGTGTTTTAAACTGAGGCCAATAACAAGGAATACTTCAAATACGATCAACTCAACAAAAAAAAAAAATGTATATAACATAAATTGCATGTTTTAACGAGATCTACATTTTCTATTCAGTAAGTGTTTGTCTATCTCTTATGGTTTACCAGTTATGCAAAATTGCATAAATTTCATCCAGAATAAAGATATCTTCTTAGGCTATTCCAAGAAAATTCAAGATATTCATTTTATGTCAGGTAAGTAAATATCCTCTCATTTTGAGAAAATAAACGTTTTGGAACATTTTTCCATGTGAAGGGTAGTTGAGGGTGGGGGTTTTTCTTCAAAATCTTTGTGTCACATCCTTGGAAGATACTGAACTTAAATACCAAGTTTGGTTTAAAAACAAAATAATTTGAGTCGGTTTTTGTAACACAAACATCACTTATTTTTACTGGGACCAGTTTCGGGAACACCTGTTCCCATTTTCAACCCTTAATTCTGACTTGGGAATGTTTGCTTCTACACAATTTGTTAATCGGCTTAATTGTAAACTTGCAAAACCGGTCCCAGTAAGTAAAAATAAGTTATGTTTGTGTTACTAAAATCGACTCAAATTTTTTTGTTTTTAATTTAATCACATCACTGTCACAAGCTTTGCATAATTGCAAGTTTTCAAGCAAGTTTGTTATTTAACAGGCTTTTCAGTTTTGAGCTACACCTCCCACTGAGAGACAGACAGATTGACAGTCACACACATGGAAATTTTTCTAAAAATGCTTTTTTTTTTTGGATTCAGGGGTCTCAAAACATATATTTTCCGTGAAATCTTGATATCAAAAGTTTTGGGTGCATTAGAATACCTTCTCTATATACCATGTACATAGAATGTGTAGAGAAAGTAAAAATAGCTGCAAACCCACAGAGCTTTGGGCATCCCGTCCATTCCTTATGTTCCACTTCAAGACCAAAAAGCAAGTATCTCCCACCTCTTACTTCTTGCCTCACAGTTTGGTTCTTGAGTATGCTGCAAATTAAACACTATATTCAGATTTAATCCAGCTAAAAATCAATGAGGTGTAGTTTCACTTGCTTCGCTGGAATAGCTGCCACTATTGACAACTAAAGTCATTAGTTGTATAATTTTGAAGCTGTTTACAGTGAAGGCATAATTAAATTGAATTAATTAATGTGGTAATCATTAACACACTTCACTTACTTTTATTGTGCAGGGCAGTTGTTTCGCGGACCGTTGCCCACATCCTGAGCTGATGAATCACTACTGCTTGGGTTTGGATTCCAAGCTGCAGGTGTGTGAGTTGTGGTGACATCTGTTGGATGGGCAATGAGATCGGTTAAGCAATCCTTAGGTGGGAACTCCATGTTCATCAATGTGTGGCGGTATTTGTGATTGTAGATTTTCTCCCCATAATTCAAATGGATTCGAAAGTTCTTTCAAGAGTTTGATGTTAGGGTTGATTTCGTGGTGTGATTCCCAAAAGTGATGTGCCACTGCACATTTTTCCGGCTGTTTTGACTTGATGTGTCTTCTGTGTTCTTTGTTGCATGTTTCAAGATTTCTTAATGTCTTCCCAATGTATTTCATGTTACAGTCTTGACATTCAATTGCATATATTCCTGATTTTTTCTCTGTGGGTATTTTGTCCTTTAGAGAGAAGTCCAGGGGGTTTTCTATACTGTATTTATTTATCGGTGCTTGTTTGATGTTGAATTTTTTGAATGCTTTTTTGAACTTGTGGGTTGTTTGTAATTTTGTGAAATTTGGGAGGTTTTTCTGTATGAGTTAAGGTGGTAATTTCTTTGATGTGTTTCTGTCTTTTGTATTTATTGATTCCTAAAAGCTCAGCTAACATTTGAATGGTCTCCAAAACTTACTTTCATGCTGCTGGGAGTGTGATCATATACCATCCCAGCTACAACACAATTCCTCCAGAAATGAACCTATAGTGCCACTACTTTGGGATTCCTCCCAGTTCACAAGACACTCCAATCTTCCTCTACAACAGCCACCATCACTAGTTAGTCCTATGACAATCATTCAGGGCTAATTAACTCAGGATCAAGGAAACCAATAGCACAGACACTGACTTACTCAGCAAGAATGAAGATAGAGCAGCAGAGCCTTACAGTGGACTCATAAATTTCAGCAATACATGTCACACATCTTGTTTTATGATTCACAAAATATTTATAATAGCTACAACATACACAGTATTACCATAAGCTGTGTCAGTAAAATTTAAACGCTCTATAACATGGTAATTGTAAATGAAAAAATGTGGCAATGCTGTATATTGTCATCCTTAAGGTCACCTTTACTACTTCATGAGTAACCAGCTTGCAGTGTACCAGAAATAGACAAGAAAGAAAGATGGAGTAGGGAGTATATGAAAATCATATCAGCAATTATGGTGCTATTTCGTTATGGAAAGCAAGCTAAGAACAGTTTTTTGATACTGTAACCTTTTGGCATCAATGAACGATTTGTGTTTTGGACAATAGCATGGTTTAAAGAAACAGGTGCAACAGGTCAGATCTGGCCGTCCTAGATGTGTATGCACAAAAGAAGTTGAGAAAGCTGTTCGTGCAAGATTCAATGCAATCCTTTGCATAAACAAGCAATATGAGATGAACATCTCTCCATGATGTCATGTATTATGAAGGATGATTTACATGTTAGTGCATATAAAAAATACACAAGGCATTTCCTAACTGAAAAATTAAGGAGATATGCCAGGTTTGATCCCAGGCTTTGTTAACAACATATGGGGAGAGCAAAAAGAAAGCAAAAACCACACAGCAGTGGTTGGCAACCAATGTCCCACTGTTCATCACTGCTGCTGACTGGCCTAGAGGAAGTCCAGCCCTCAATCCATTGGATTATTCTCTGTGGAAGAAGCTCGAGAAATAGCATGTCAAAAGAGACACCCAATATTGAGATGCTAAATAATCAATCACATCAGCTGTCAAGAAAATTTCACTGGACACCATTCGTGCAGCTATTGATGAGTGGCCTTCAACATCTTCACTGCTGTGTTGCCACACATGGCAATAATTTCAAATGAGTCATTTTGCAGCATTTTTTGGGTTCTTTCAGAATATATGTATATTAATGGATTTGCATAGTTTTATTTAGTAGTATATGCATTGAAAATACTGACAGAACTTATGGCAGTACTGTGTGTAACCATAAAGAAGGGTGTTCAATACTATCAATTTGAATAGAATGACCATAAAAAGAAATAGACTTAATTGCACAGAAAAAAATCTGATGTGTTCCATTCACATGATCTCTGCCTATTCTGCCACAAACTATTCTTACAAAAGGTTATTCTTCTATCTACTTCATGCTAATCAAGATAAACATTAGCTAATGGTCTTATTACTTAGCCTAAAGTGATAGTCAAATCTTTTAAAAGCTAGTCATTATGTGATGCATTTGAAATTTGTTTTTTTTTTACATGGCCAGGAGCAAAAAACAAAAGAGGTATGAAACTAATGTAAACTCTCCATTTGAGAAAAAGTATTTTAAAGTTGAAACCAATAACAAAGAATATCTCAGAAATGGTTAACTCTACAAAAAATGTATGTAATATAAATTGTGTTTTAACAAGATCTATGTTTTTTGTATAATAAGATTTTGTCTATCTCTTAAGTTTATCAGATATATGATAGTCAACCAGAATGAAGAGGATTTCGGAGGCAATGCCTAGAAAATTCAAAATATGTATTTTAATTGCCATGTAAATATCTTCAAAATGTGGCATTTAAAAAAAAAATTAATACAGTTACTTAGAGTAAATAAACATTTTTGATAACTGTTCCATGTAAAGGGTAATTTGGGGTGGGGGATGTTATTAAAAATATTTGTATTGCATCTTTGGAAGATATAAAAGTTAAATAGTAAGTTTGGTACCTACCCAACTTCATTTCTTGTGTTATGTTGTTTATAGGCACCACACAGACCTTTTTCTGAAAATTATGTTTTTGGAATTAGGTGTTCACAAAACATGTGTTTCCAATGAAATCTCTGTATCTAATTTTTGGGTGAAATACAATACCTTCTCTACCTACTATGTATATGGTACACGTGTGGTAGAGAAAGTAAAAAAGACTACTACTTACCACATTAATAAATTACACATACATAAAACTGAGAACAGTTTAAAAAAATAATATTCTGTATTATATGTTTAGAAATTGGGATGAAATTTTAATGAGGATATTTGAAGTATATTTTCTTTGTCCTTATGAAAATGAAGTTCCTATTTTACAACCAGAGTATAAATTTATTATGAACCTGTACTTCTTTGTTGAGATGTTTTAATTATTTTGTCCTATAACAGTTTTTCAGTATTGGGCATCATGTTCTGACTCACAAACAAATATTGAATTTTATGAGTACGTTATGGTCTGTGGTCTATTTCCTAAAGCTACAAGTCTACAAGTTGTATTTAGCAACTCATGGCTCTACATCTGCAGAGAAATTGTGTTTCATAAAGAGCATTTTTATGGCAGTTGGTTTAGTTTATGTAAGTTCCATTAAGTAAGTACAAGTTAGATTAATATGGAGCTAAACGTGTAGGATAGTTTACTTGTAGCTTAATAAACTAGATCCCTGAGATTTTTTTTGTATAATGTTTAACACCCGCTTTTACTATATAGGCAATGACACTGATGATTGATGGTGGGGGAAACGCAGAGAAAACCTGCTCCTGCACTGCTTTGCCCACCTCAAATTCCACATGCAGCACCGGGAAGCAAACCCAGGCTCCTAAGACCACTGAGAGTTGACTTCTGTGACTTTGTTTACAAGTCTTCATCAGTGAAAAAAAAAAGCTCCTTGTCAAATATGTTGATGCAAAATACTGGGCATTAAAATTATAAAGCCATGGAAACAATCATCAGCAAAACACACACAAGAGAATCAGCAAAAAAGAATTATGTTAGGCCAATGTAGTTTTTCCTAGCTTTAGATTGAAGTTCAGATACATGTGCAAACCTGGATCACCCTCTAAGAATGTGCAGCATCAGCTCTGTGTGTGTGTGTGTGTGTCCATGCAGATGACACTGGATGGATCTCCAGTGAGAGACTTTTCTAACTATGATTTTCTATAACTTTAAAGTCAGTTTAGGAGAAAGAGAGAGAGAGAGAGAGAGAGAGAGAGAGAGAGAGAGAGAGAGAGAGAGAGAGAGAGAGAGAGAGAGAGAGAGAGAGAGAGAGAGAGAGAGAATGCCTTGAAAGACTGCATTTGGGGATCTTTACCCTTTACAATCAGCATTTATTTATGGTGAGCAGAGTTTAGAGGAGGAAGAAGTTCCCTTGAAGATGAAGATTTTGCAGAGCAGCCAGCTTCAACAACAAAATTGAAATTGTGGTGAGAGTAGAGTGCATATTGCACATATATGAGATTCAACATTCAAGAGGCCCTGAAAATTGGATAATCAGCAGGAGAATCCTTAACCCATAATTTGTCTCTATATGAGCATTTTGCTCAGCTTTTGATTTTGATTTTTTTTAACAACTGCTGATAAAATCTTCCTACCCAATCTAGCTGACTTTTAAACTTTCCTGAAGCAGTTGTTTAAGTTAGATTTAAGAACAATCACATTGACAATAGTTTATGCTATCTTTAGCCAGTTGCAGCACAGCTGTGAGCGGTTCCCTCATCAAGCAATAAACCATGCTATTCAATTGTTATGCAGTCCGCAATCATCTTGGCTTGAAGTTGAAATATAGAAACCCTATTCTGTGTTTGTTAAAAATATTCTTTCATTTGAATTATTTTTATTGATACTCAATTAGGTTTTTACAATGAGTCAAACAAAAACAAATCCTTTTGCAAGCCTTACAACAAGATGGAAGAGATTCTCAAGATATATTTATTTTCACTTTTTGTTATAATAAATGTGTATTTAATTACCATATATATAAAATTTCTTTTGACACGGGTTCAAATACATCTGTTGATAATCAAATTTAAATCAATATTAGATACCATAATCAATAGTAGAACATTTTCTAACATGATTTCTAATTTTTATTATTATTATTATTATTATTTTATTTTATTTTAGGCATCCCTGCATGGTTGAGTGAAATTAGTACTTCTGTTGGCCTAGGCAGAGGTGATTTGAACCAGGAAGAAAGATTAGATGAATCTGATTTGCCTTCTGAACATAATAAACATATAACTGATTCATAACAATCTGTAGGAGATGACTCAGTAACCAAAAGTGATTTTCAGTGGACGGGTCTCTCATATATCAGAAAAGCTAAAATACAGCATGGTCCATTCATCCACCACATCCCAAAGTTCGAAGACCTAGGTATATTA
Organism: Hymenopus coronatus; assembly: GCA_030762935.1. NCBI lineage: Eukaryota > Metazoa > Arthropoda > Insecta > Mantodea > Hymenopodidae > Hymenopus > Hymenopus coronatus. The sequence continues at coordinate 48,371,451 of CM060899.1, forward strand.
TAGTTGAAACGCATCAGGGCTGTGAAGGAGAGGCAAAAAATGCAACTTCAGTGGCAGAATTTGTTCCTTCCTGAGTAAACAATTTTACATATTACAAACTATACTAACATATATCTCCAAAAAGTGCATACTAAACATGCATGACTGAGGGACTGCCCTGTTACAACTCTATATGAAATAACTACTCTAATTGGTCTTCTATACATGGCAGGCTTGAAAAGTTGTGTAATTGACATAATGCTATCTCTTGTTATGTTCATGTCACAACAATGATAGCAACAAATGGCAGTTAAAGAAAATCTTCTTGTCAGTAACAGTTTTAACTCCCACCACTTCACAAATGAACAGAAACAGGCACATGCACAATGCTACCAGGAAACGATAGAAAAATTTGAATGGAGAAGATTCAAAAACATATTTAACATTATAACAGGGAATGAAAGCTGGATATACCAATGTGACCTGGAAACCAATTAACAGTCATCGGTCTGATCCTTCTCAAGAGAGGGTCCCCCAACACAAATGAGGCAAACAAGAAGGGTTGGCAAGAAAATGATCTGTTCTTTCTTCTCAACTAGCAACCATTTTGGGGCAGTTCCTCTTGATGGACAAAAGACTGTCACTGCCAGATGGTAAATCACAAAATGTCTGCCTCAAGACTTCAATGTACTGAGAACAAAGCATCCTTAGATTGTCCGCGTGGAAATTTGTTGCAATGCCTCTGTGCACAATGCATGTGAAACACTTCAATTTCTGCATGAGTTAGGATCAAATAGTTGTTCCATCCTCCTTACAGTCTAGATCTGACCCTACACGCTTTTTTTCTATTCCTCAAAATAAAAGAAAAATCTTAAGTCAATAATTTGAATCACCTGAAACTGCAGTAGTTGCTCATGAAGAATATGTTTACACTCTCTAGGCATTTGCAAAATTATTTGAAAGTATGAAATAATGTATACAATGCAATAGAGAGCACTTTGAAAAGATACAATGGTCAAATCCAAATTTTTAAAATGTTATCACGTTCATTTCCAAAAGTTTCAGAGTGACCCTCATAATAATATTACCCACACCTGCAAAAACATTGGTGTTGTTAGCCTTTTGCTCACCTCTGTAGCTCTGACATCATTCCTCTGGAATAATATTAGATTTCCTCACAGCAGTCTCCACAGAATAAACCGTAACTGCATTTACATACTGCTGCTGCAGTGCACATACTCTACCCAATTTCTCTCAGCTCTGATCATGTTGCCCACATAGTCAGTGCCTGCTGCCCTGATATCATTTTGCTGTGTAAGACTAGGTCCAAGATGTCATGTAATATCAAATTGAAAAATCTGATGTATTCCATTCACATAACTTTCTCTAGCTGTTCCAAATACAAAGTATATTACAAAAGAGTATTCTTCACATACTTCATGCTAATAGAGATAAACATTAGCAGAAGTGGTCTTATTACTTGCTTCCTTATAAGTAGGAGAGAAATGAGGAAATACACTATGCTAAAGCAATAGTCAAATCTTTTAAAAACTGATCACTATGTGAAACAACTGACAATCAGTTCTTTTTGCTGCTAGGAGTAAAACAAAGTAGACATGAAGACAAAGATGACTTCCCGTATGAGAAAAGTTTAGGTATTTTAAAACTGAAACCATTAATAATGAATATCTTGGAAGCAGTTAATTCTAAGAAGAAATTTATGACATAAAATGTGTAAATAAGAGTTGAAGCTTTCCTGGCGTCGATGTCTCCACACCATCTCACCTGGCTTGAAGCCCGAGAACATCTAGAGCATAAAATGGTGTTTAACAAAATCTAAATTTTTTGTATAGTAAGTTTTTTTTCTACCCCTTACAGGTTTCCTGTTATACAAAATTAATTGAGAACAAAGAGCTCTTCAGGGGCTATTTCCAGAAAATTCAAGATATACATTTTGTTTGTTATGAAAATGTCTTAAACATATTGTATTTTAATTAAAATCATTAGAGCCATTTTTGAAGAAATCATTATTTTCAAAAAATGTTCCAGGCAAAGGGTAGTTGGGAGTGTGGTAATTTTCTTGAAAATCTTTGAATTGCATCCTTGGGAGATACTGAACTTAAATAACAAGTTTGGTATTTAACCGATTTTTCGTTTTTGAGCTGTGCTGTTCACAGACTTACACATACATGCACATGGATATTTTTTAAAAGTGCTTTTTTTTTGGACTCAGGAGATTTAAAACATGTATTTCTGGTGAAATCTCAGTATTGAATTTTTGGGTGGAATACAAACCTTCTCTACCTGCTGTGTACATACATGCTAGAGAAAGTAATATATAAAAGAAACCTCAATGCAGCAATGTGTATGCTTCAATTCATAGACAATTTCTATGTTACATAGAAATGACTAATGCTGCTCTACAGGCTATAGAAATAATGAAAACCATTCAACCCGTTGAAGCCAAACATGATTCTAACACATGGCTCTGACGATTTTGATTAAAATACTTTATGTTTAAAATATCTTTATGACAAAGGAAATGTATATCTCGAATTTCCTGGGAATAGCCTCTGAAGACCTCATTCTAGAGGACTTTTGTAAAACTGGGAATCTGCAAGAGATAGACAAAAACTTACTATACACAATTTAGGTCATATAATTTTTTTTTTTGTGTAAAGTTAACCATTTTTGAGATATTCCCAGATTATTGGTTTCAATTTTAGCCACTTAAACTTTTCTCAAATAGGAAGACATTTTTCTTCTTATTTCTCATTTGTTTACTTCGGCAAGAAAGAATATGGAATTTCAACTGTTTCACATGAGACTATCACTTTAGCCTGTGCATTTTCTTATTTCTCTTCTACTTACAAGGAAGATAGTAATAAGACTAATTCTGCTAATTTTTACCTTGATGTAGATAACAGAGGTTTGTTAACCGAACAGCTAGAGAACATCATTGAATGGAATACATCAGGTTTATTCCCTCCTACTTATAAGGAACCAAGTAATAAGGACAATTTCTGCTAATGTTTATCTTGATTATCAAGAAGTAGATAGAAGACTAAGCATTTTAAAATAATGTGTTAGAGAGATTAGAGAAAGTCATGTGAATGGAACACATCAAATTTTTTTATCAAGTATGGCAGCTTCTGCATACTCACCTATTGTGGTTTTTTTCATTGCAAATATAATTACATGAGTTAATTTTCTCCATTTTTCTTTGAACATCTATTTCTGGTATAAATTACTCATTTTCTCAAAAATGAGTGAAAGCAGCTAAATAATAATAATAATAATAATAATAATAATAATAATAATAATAATAATAATAATTATTATTATTATTATTATTTTATTTATTATTTGGATCACATTATATGATAAGGGTTTTGTCACGGGAACAATTATACAAAAGTTACAGATTAATTAACAAAGTTTACAATATACATTATTTGCAATGAAAATTTCATGTAACCACTTTTTTTGTGTGTTTAATGCCCAGTTTTATTACAAATGGCACCACAGGTAATGGCACTGATAATAGATGGAATGGATGTTGGGGGAAACCAGAGAACCCAGAGAAAACCCATCCCTGCGCCTCTTTGTCCATCACGAATCCTATATGTGGTTGCTTGGGATTGAACCCGGATCATCTAGGTGAGAGGCAAGTGGTCTAACTATATGACTATGGCGCAGCCTCACTTACTGAATAAAAGGTATGTTGTAACAGTAAGGATATGACTTCTTTATTAAATTGTTCTGTATTACCTATGTTTTACTTTCTCTACATGCACTATGAACATGATGTATTGTATTCCACCAAAAATTTTGATACTGAGAATTCACCAAAAATACATGTTTTGGGACCCCTTGAACCCAAAAAAGAAATTTTAAAAAAAAGTCAGTGGTATGTGTGTGTGTGCGTGCATGTGTATGCGTGTGCGGGGGTGCGTGCGTGCATGTGTGTGGCTCAAAAACGAAAAGACTGTAACAAATTTGGTGCTTAAGTTTAGTATCTTTCAAGGATGCAACAAAAAGATGTTGAGGAAAATTCCCCCACCCCAAACTATCCTTTTCATGGAATACATTTTGAACATTTTGATTTTTTAAAAAATGGCTCTATTCATTTTGATTAAAATGCCATGTACTAATGATATTTACATGATAAATAAAATGCATATCTTGAATTTTCTGGAAATAGCCTCTGAAGACCTCTTCGTTCTGGATGACTTTTGCATAATTGGTAAACCATAAGAGATAGATAAAAACTTACTTCACAGAAAATGTAGATCTCCTTAAAACACACAAGTTATGTCATATACATTTTTTTTTTTATGGAGTTCACCATTTCTGAGATATTCCTTGTTATTTGTTTCAGTTTTAAAATACTTTTATAGGAGTTCCAACCAGCTTCCACTCTGTGGTTTGAGTGGTTTCACTTAGTAACAGACTTCTCTTATGATTTTTTAAGTTCTCTGATTTGGGAATTTGTCAATTCCTGGCAAGCAATAAGACCATTTCTGTTAATGTTTGTCTTGATTAGTATGAAGAGAGAGAAGAAAGAGCTTTTTAACAATAATTTGTTACAGAAATGTAGAGAAAGTCATGTGAATAGAACGCATCAGATTTTTTTTTATATTATATAGTTTATTGCCTAAATTTGTGAGATTATTTTTTTTTTAGAATATTTGTTCTGCATAACTAAAAATGAAGATCCTTTTTTTCTTGTATTTTTAAAGGGATATCTGTAGTTGTGCATAGTTCTCTTTCACATCCCTTAGTATGATTTAGAACTTGTGCTATAAAGACACCTGCTAATGGTAGAATGTTATATTTCCTAAAAGAAAGTCTACAGAACTTACTACTGTCTATTCTACATATTTTCATAGTTCTCTTCTAGATTACATATATTTTCTCTCATTCCCCCCCCCCCCCAAATTTTATATCATACACTGAGCAGCAAAAAGAACAAAAAACAAAAACAATAAACAGGCATTTTAAGGTCTTAAGTCTGGCATAAATAAATAGAAAATCTTTCCAACTGAGAATAACTTAAAGCTGTGAATGAAACACTAAATCAACAGAAAAAATCTGATGTGTTACACTCACATGACTTTCTCTATATCTCTGTAAATTATTATTGTTAATAAGCTTATCTTTTATTTATTTCATGCTAATTGAGAAAAAATAGCAGAAATAATCTTATTTCTTGCTTTATAGTAAGTAGAAGCGAAATAAGGGAGTACCATAGGTTAAAGTGAAAGCCAAAAGCTGGTTGCTATGTGACTGATGTTCCTTTGTTTGTATTGACAGGAGTTGACAAATTCCTGTATGAGAAAAGTGTAAGTTTTTCAAAGCTGAAACCAATAAAAAGGAATATCTCAAAAACGATCAACTACACGAAAAAAATGTATATAACATAAATGTTTTGACGTGCTCTACATTTTTTATGGGTTAAGTTTTTGTCCATCTCTTACGGTTTAGTAGTTATGAAAAATTCATCCAGAATAAAGTAGTCTTCAGAGGCTATTCATAGAAAATTCAGAATATACATTTTATTTATCAGGTAAACAACTTTAATATACGATATTTTATCAAAATCGTTAGAGCCATTTTTTAGAAAATCAAAATTTTTGAAAAAAGTTCCATGTAAAGGGTAGTTGGGGGTGGGGGGATTTTTCTGAAAATCTTCGTGTTGCATCCCTGGAAGATACTAAACTTAAATACCAAGTTTGGTATTTTACCAACTTTTCGTTTTTGAGATATCATGTTCACAGACACACGGACACACACACACACACACACACACACACACACACACACACACACACACACACACACACACACACACACACATGGACCTTTTTTTGAAAATACTTTTTTTGGATACAGGGGACCCTAAAACATATATTTCCAGTGAAATCTCGGTATCGAATTTGTTGGTGGAGTGCAATACATTCTCTATACACTATGTACATAGTGAGTATAGAGAAAGTAAAAAATTGGATTTATTAAGAATTTACAATGGAACAAAAGGAACTATTTTTGATCATCTACAGCAAACAAATGTTCTGTATTTTGAGTTTTGTGACTTCAATAGAATGTGTTGCCACCCCTAGCTCTAATGACATCCTCCAGGCATATAATATTTTCTTGAGGGATATTTTCCCATTCTTCTTCCAGAACAGCTTTAAGTTCATTTATGGTTTCTGGAACAGTTCTTCTTTTTCAAACCCTGCGCATGAGAATGTCCCAAACATGCTCAATAGATTCAGGTTGGGACTACGTGATGGCCATTCCATAACATTGATGCCTAATTGATTAAGTGTAATGGAAACTTCATGCGCAGTGTGTGTCTTGGCGTTATCATGGTTGGTATCTAATGCTGAGCAGTTGGCAGTGAAACCATTCGCTCTCTTGCATTCCAGTATTTTGATGTCATATTATCATGTCGACTCAAGGTTGGGCAGCGCAGTAGATGGTGTATCTTCTTTAAGTGTACAGAATGGACACAGAGGAGATCTCACTATACCAATCCTGAATAAATGTTTATTGAGACAGTAATGGCCTGTTAGGAGTCTAAAAGTTGCTACAGAGGATTTTCAGGGTAATAAGGTGATTCTGGCCGTGCTATTACATAAATTTTCCCATGGTTTTCCTTTTTGTTTGTAATACATTATCTTCTTTAATTTTGTTATTATATGTTGATATAATGATTCTTTTGATAGAGTGATAACTTATTGGATCAGATGAATTTTATGTAATTTTACTCCTCTGGGCTAGAAAGTCTGCTGTTTCATTACCCAGTATTCTGCAATGCGCTGGTATCCATTGAAGTATTAATCTCTTATTTAAACTCATTAGTTGTTTTATGATTTTGCGGCATTCTGCAATATTTAAGTTGTTAGGTGTTACATCAGATGTTATGGATATAACACCTGCTTTAGAGTCAGATAAAAGTTATCATGCAATAGAATAAAATTATTACCAACAAATGGTGCATATGGCTCAACTTTTTTATGGATACATTCTTCTATGTACCTATGAGCTGTCATGGTACCGTTTCATATACAATGAAGCTCTGTGTGGCTTGTGACAGAAACTCCAGCCCAGATTATAAGCGAACCTCCTCCGAAGGGCACTATTGGTTGTAATACAGCTTCCGTGTCATGCTCCTTCATCTTCTCCATACATATAGTTGACCATTAGAAGAATACTGAGTAAAACAGGACTCATCCATAAACAAGACATGCTCCCAGTATTCTGTGGTTCAATTGGTATGTTGATGTGCAAAGTTTAGTCATGCAACTCTATGCTGTGGAAGAAGTTTTGGTACCTTGGAAGGCCTTCTTGATAGCAATCCATGTTCCCTGAGCCTTCTTCTTACTGTACGAGTAGACAGCATTACATCTTGAACCTCTCCTAGGCAATGAATAGCAATTTTTGCAGACAACTGACAATTTCGTAAAGTGGTAAAGACGAGAAATCAGTCATCTCGTTTGCTTGTAGGTCATCGATGACCAGATCCAGGCTACCTTTTGTATTCTCTAGTCTTGTGGTATATTCTGATGGCATTGCTAATAGTGCTACGAGCAATACCCAACACATCAGAAAAGTAATGGACACTGTGACCATCTTTATTTAGACCTACGACCTTTGCGACATCTTCCGGCATCATTTTTAATGTCATGATGGTGTAATGATAAACTTGAGAATCCTCAGAATTTAGTGCAATTGTTTATTCGATTCAATATACATAAACATATAAATTACACAACAGCAGATAAAAACGATGGATCAAATAATGTAGGTTACAACAATAAAATGACAATAATTGATGTTATTATAAGAATGAAACAAATGAATGTAATGGTATTTTCCAGATAAAGTAAACTGAAGTTTTATAACATATGATTTGACAAAACATTATTTTAAAAGAATTAAAAAAGATAAAATATCTGCAATTTTTTTATGCTCAGTATATTTTAATCAACTATGAAAATGAACATAATATATATTTTTCTCTCCTACTAAATTCAATGTACATTTAACATTTGAGCATATAGCAAACAGAAATGAGTTTAGTTGCTGATTGATACGTGTGACTATTCCATTTAAGGTTTGCATTCACATACATACCCATGACTTTCCAGTGAAATCTAGGTATCGAATACCTTCTCTATACATTATGTACATAGTACGTGTAGAGAAACTAATAAGTTTATTTCTTAGCAGATAGAATTTCTTTACAGATGCTAAAGCTTCTTTTGACATCCACAGAAACTAGTGGGGCAAACTTCATATTTCTTCAGAATGGCAACTCTACAGAAGTATCATATTCCCCAATATATAGATTCTTCTGATGACCAGACTCAAGTGGCAAAGCCCTCTAACTGCTCCCTCCTGGAAGTAAAAATATCGTTTTTCCAGACTTTGTTCTTTCAACTGTTTAATACCTGCAGTCAGGTACTTGTAACCATAAACACAAAATAGTTCTGGCTGCAAATTATTACTGTAGCAGAAGTTGTTGGGCCTTGGAAGTCGCACCTGCATTGGCTGGGTCCAATGAACGCAGAAAATCCTTAATCTTCCCAAAAATCTATTAACAGATTAAAAACATATTTTGGCATTGAGTATATTAAAAAAGGAGCTCAACATTTATTTGGATTTTAAAGATTCTGTGCTTTCAGTAACTTATTTGTAGGTACACAATATTGATTAAATTCCACAACTGAGTAAAGTTGGTTAGAAAGCAAGAATTTATTTAAGTCAGCTTTGAATTTTTTAAAAGACCCTATATTCTTCAGACTATATGGTAAATTATTATAGATTTTTAAGCTATTATATTTAAATGAATTTTCAAATAGTTTTGTTTTATGAGTAGGAGTGTACAATTTATTTTTATTCAGTGTGTTATGAGAATGCATCTCAGAATTTTTCGTGAGATTTGAGATTGGATTTAACATATATTAAGGTTTCCTTTATGTTAATGCAAGGAAAAGTTAATTTGTTCAACTTTTTTTTTCTCCCAGATTGAAAATCTGGTTATTATGTACACTATTTCCCCATAATATTATTTCATATTGTAAATGTGAGTGAAAATAGGCAAAGTAGCAACTTTTGAGCACATCTAATCTAATGGATTCACAAACCCACTAGGTGTGTCACATGCTTTAACTTAAGGAACAAAGGTTTCAATTGGTTAGATGCTGAAACCATGTATGGAGCTTGGTTCATAACCACCAGAAATAGTTTTTCATACATTACACCACTTGCCACAGCTATTGACAGAGGTTCATGAGTTTTTGCATTACTGTGCTGGTATTTTCTTTCACCAGTTCATACTTGCTAAACAACATGGGCTTAATTTTCTCCCCTAATAGTTGAAAAACTAAAATGTTAAAAACATATTGTTCCATTGAATTTGAGTTTCATCCAAATGATTCCCACATCACAAAGTCACTTTCTGCTTGATTCTTTGTATGGTTTCTTGCTAACAGCCTACTTGTAGTTTTTTTATATTATTCTCATTGGGCATTGACAACTTTGTGTATTTTTCAAGGAATCCTTTGAAAGCTGGATGGTTTACCTTATTGAATTGAATTTCTGCTTGTGTAAGAGCAGCACATGAAATAATGTTGAATTCTTCAAGTTGAAAGGCATTTCATAACAACGATTATCATGTTCTTTTGATGTTTAGAACTGGAAATGTGGAATCCTGTTTGAATTTCTGAGACAGAGAAAAAATTGGGCTTGGACACCTTCAGCAAAATAGTAAACAACTTACACTTCTGATCAACAGATTGATTCCAGTGAAATTAAGAAGATTGAAGTGAGAGAAAGCACCTGCCTGGGTAGTGTGGTGGTAGCATGTCTGCTGCACATTCAAAAGGTCGTAAGTTCAAATCTCGCTTAGGGTGAGTTACCCGGATAAGGTTTTTTTTGGGGTTTTTCCCTTATCCTGAGAAGACGAATGTCAAGTAAGTTTAAGCTCCATGGACCCCGAAAACATTTGAGCATCATTTCACCAATTTCATTAGCAAGATATTTGGTTCGGTAAAGTGAGAGAAAGAGGATTTGAACACACACAATATTATTTTCCATTGCTGCAGGCTTGCTTTCAGTCCCACATTTACTGGAAGTAAAATGGAATGAAATACACATGACATATCTCATTATAAGTGATAAAATGTATTCTAGAAGATTATTGAAAAGAACCTATAAGAAAAAAAGGGGAAAATAAGCTATTATGGTATTACCAAGAAAAAAGGAATAAAAGTATCAAAAAAGGGAAAAAAGGTGTGCACCTAAAAATCCTAATCCTAGTAATTTCAATAGTTTTTTTCTTTGTTTATAATTAGTTTGTTTTAAACCAGTTGCTGAGGTTTGTCATTATTGTGTTTATTTTATTTTGTAGTGTTTGGATAATTAAAAAAGCTCTAAGCGTTGTTATTAACCCTAGGTAGGTAAGACTCGTAAAAATTATATTGCTAAATTTTATTTTTGTTCACTGATACAGTTTGTTTGTGCATAAATATCTAGTAATCTAAGCACCCTTTTAGGAAGGTGATTGCTTTAACTGTGTATGCTCATGGCATTGAAGACTTTATATTTATCTTAATTTTTACCTCACTCGTAAATATTACAAATATTTACCTATAGTGAAGCTTACTGCACTAGGAGTCAAAATAAGTTAAATTTCACTGTTTCCTGTTGTTTTTCCTTATTGTGATGCTTCACCATAACTTGAAAAAACTACCAAGACTTAATGGTTTATATCTTTCAGAACACTACATAAAATTTTTGGTTAAATCCTTTCTGAATGCACATAGGAACTTACAATGGACAACTAATTCACATCTTTGAAAATTAGCAACAAACCTTCTAAAAAAAACCATGCTGTATCTGTTGTCAATTACAATTAGTGCTTGGCTAAATTGAAGTGCATTGCACGATACTTAAATAATGCTTCTACATTAAAAAAGGCTACTTTTTGTTTTTGGTTTTATAGTATTATTAATGTTTAATAGTAATAAAAATTATGAGCACATACGAGCTCAATATACCTTTAACTGTCTAGGGTTAATCTGCTTTAATGTTATGTGTGTGGCTGGTTATTTTGTAACAAAATAATTGTTGAATAAATTTTAATCAAAATATTGTGCAATTATGACACAAATCTTTACCTTCCTTAATAAACAGTTTAGAAGGCGTACATATAAATAATGTAAAACTTTCAACCTGATTTGTATATCTTCTCTGAGATAACAGGTCATGAGTTTATCAAATTTAACATTGCTGTGATGGGACCGTTAATTTCTCCTTAATGGGAGCAAATAAAAAGCTGTAATATTGCACAATGGTCATAAAATGGTACTGTAAAAATAGTTCCATCATTACAACAAAGACCATATCATTTTTTTTTCCAGATTATACTGCTCGCCAATGGATTTGCAGACATTTATGACAAACAAGATATATTTGCGGAAGTAATGCAAAATTTGGATATAATGAAAATACCAACTTTTACCAGATTTTAGAGGACTTATTTCTTGTTCAATGGTGCAATAATTCCAAAACAGGCAAAGCTGGATTTAGCAACTTTCACCAGGGTGACAATGTTGTATATAGGATTGATGAAACATACATTGGGAAGGGAGAAATAGAAGGGTCATCCAGAAAGTAACAAACGATTTGGCATAACTAAATAATAATGAAAGTTATCAACAGAAAATTTTATTTACAATATTACTCTATTCTCAACATAATCTCCATTCTGTCAAGATATTTACTGTCATGTGGTACCAGTTTTTCATTGCCAATGTTATACTGCTCTACCGCCAAAGGACTTATTCGTTTTTTTTTAAAGCAAAAAATGTTCAGTCAATCGAATGTTATAGGCAGAGAGCACAAATGTATGATGAAAATGCAATGAACAAGTCTTCAGTGAGGAATTGGTGCATAATTTACGATTAATCAAGGAAGGACCAGTGTGCATGACAAAGACCGAAGTGGAAGCTCATCAGTCGCTATGGAGGAGTTGAAAGCAAATATTGATAAAAGAATTCAGAAAAATCTGTGTTTCACTTTGGACTCTGTAGATGACTTTTTGGGTGGAAAAGATTTCCCAAATGATGAATACCTCAAAGTGGCAGTGACATCTTGGCTCAGATTTTTGGCGGTGGAAGAGTATAACATCTGCATTGAAAAACCAATGCCATGTGAAAATAAATACCTTGATAGCAGTGCCGATTATGTTGAGAAATAGAATAAGGTACTGTGGCTTTGTTTTCAAAGTTTTGTGTTATTATTTAGTTATGCCAAATCGTTTGTTACTTTCTGGATGACCCTCTTATATCGATATGGCAGATAAAGAGGAGTGAGAAAGTATTGCCTGAGTAATAGCAGAAATATGGAGGTTAAAAAGCTTAAAAAAGAGTATTCCATGCTAATTGCAGCAGATATTAATATAAAAATTTACTTAATACAAAGAAGCTTGTGACAGTGTTGTGATTAATATAAAATGAAAAGGATTTGAGTTGAATTTTGTAACACAAAACATCACTTGGTAATTACTGGGACCGGTTTTGGGAATGCTTGTTCCCATTTTCATTCCTTAATTCTGACCAGTGCCTATCAACTGGAATAGGGACTTCCGGTGTCGAGTCAAGGTTCCAACAAAAACTGGCTCGAAAGGTGACATTTCGAGCGCTGCACACCAAAATTATCTTGTACTGCTGTCAATAGATGTCTCTTTCTACCAGAGTTCAGCGGAAGTATAAAATGATTTAGTGGTACCAATGGTCATTAATATAGATACATTTTAGTGTGGGGTAAATAAAGGAAAATTCCGAAATAAAATTATAAAGATAGGACTTAGATGGGACTTAGTATCAATTAATTCCATTTATTCACACATTGCGTAACAGGACTGTGAAACAATAGCCCATATTGGCAGTCTGCTTCCTAGTATAATGTTGGCCATCCTGATGGCTTGATGATTTGAATTTGAAAAAGATTTAACGTGGCCGTAATTTCATAACTGTAAAATGCACAAAGTCTTCAGAAAGAAAATATTGCCTTTTGAGGTTGTCCTGCTACAGGGAGGATTAGGGGAATTAAATTGTTTCGTTTCCCGAATTATACTGAAAGGTAAGAAGCTTACAGAACAACACAGGAATAAAGAATTAAGTCATTACCTAACCTGAAAAAGCTGCCGATTGGTTGTAATAACTTTGTGAAACGACACTTTAATAACTGTTTCATATTCTCACGCGGAAAAATAATTCACTACAAAATTAAGTATTGTGTACACTATACATATAATTCTTAATGAAACAATGTCAGATTTGAAGCAATATTTTTATCTTAACCATAACCACCAACTTTGCACCTTTTTCCTGGAGTGTATACTTGACACTGGTTATATAACTTAAACTAACCACATACTGCATTGCAGACTCTTATGTCTAATTTAATGTTTACCTCGGCCATCTTGTAATTAACTGTACAAACTTGTATAAATTTACATTCAATGCACATATTATTTACAATACTTTTCTTGCATTAAACAATCTAAACATATTATGAAATGCTGATGAATGATATATAAGCATATATTTGCACACTTTTCTGTCATTTGTTTCAGGGTAGCCTAAATACATTTGACAAAAATAATGTTTTTAAACAGTCTTTTGTCAATGATGCTATCAATTGCCAGGATGCCAGTACTACCTGTGTGCCAGAATTTCATCATGAGAAGTTCTTTTACATGCAGTAAATTTATAATATGAGGTTGCTTTTAAACACACTTAAAAACCATCAGTCTGGGCTGTTTTAATTTGGCTGCACACATTTTGGGTATCAATCTGTAAACCTCAGTGGTTCAGAAAGACTACTTTGTGTTGTTTGCTGTGCTTCAGCATGCGTTATCTATATTGGAAAAACATTAATATAGAATAAGTGAGGTGAATTGTTAAGGTATGATCACTTAATTTGTTTCCTTAATTTTTTTTGGCAAATAACATTAATGAAACCAAGGGAAAAATGCATTCTATACTATTGGCATATAGATACGTTAAGTGTGGTGGAACTGTTGGTAAACTCACTTGAATTAATTATTTTTAATTTTTTTCATTTCAATAGCATTGCTTTGTTTCTAATGTATTATAAGAATCAGCAAATAAATTTAGCTGTATCATGTCATAGTCACCATGTCTGTCCAATAATAATCTTGTTATCTAATTAATATCTTAGGGTGAGTTACTTGGTTATGGATTTTTACAACTTTTTTCCTTTATCATGCAGTGACAAATGTTTGTAATAATGTGGCAAGTTAGTTAATTCTTTTGGGGAGTTGTTTGGATATGAATTTTTATGTTTGTAATAATGTGGCAAACTAATTAATACTTTAGGGCGAGTTGTTTGGATATTAATTTTTATGTTTATAATAATGTGGCAAACTAATTAATACCATGGGGCGAGTTGCTCGGATATGAATTTTTATGTTTGTAATAATGTGGCAAGCTAATTAATACTTTTAAGCGAGTTGTTTGGATATGAATTTTTATGTTTGTAATAATGTGGCAAACTAATTACTACTTTTGGGTGAGTTGCCCGGATATGAATTTTTGTGTTTGTAATAATGTGGCAAGCTAATCATTACTTTTGGGTGAGTTGCTTGGATATGAATTTTTGTGTTTGTAATAATATGGTAAGCTAATTAATACCTTTGGACGAGTTGCTAGGATATGAGTTTTTATGTTTGTAATGATGTGGCCAGCTAATTATTACAAAATGAAAAATTTGCACTAACTAGGTCAAACTTGTGCATCAATAAACAATCTGAAATAAACTGCTTAAAGAATCCTTTGGTATATCTATGAATATATCACAGTAAAGTTAGTAATTGTCCTATGCAGAACGTCTGTGTGATTTAAGTTTGTAAACACTGCACAATTTTAAGTAATTGTTTATAAATATAAAACAAGGAATTGTTGCTTTTACTTTACAGCTATTATAGATGCAAATTAATTGGTAGTATGGAATTAAACATTTTCATAATCGAGGAGTTTCTACTCCATTTTTGCCCTGATATTATGAGCAGAAATTACTCTTTGATTAATTAATTTAACACAATCTTTTATATGTATTCTGAGATGAAACTGCACAAATTATACACACAGCTATTGTTGCATATGGCTTCCGAACATAATTCTAACATAATTGAAAATAAACTATTACAATGATGTCAGCTCAGTGCTTCAATAGCCAAGGCTTTTGTGACTCATTGTTATACCTTAATGTTCAACTCCTGTATTATTGTGTGGAATGGACATTTTTCTGTTTTACTTGCAATTGCATTCATCCAATTCATATAAAGACAATATATATGAAGGGAAGATATAGGCACTGATATTTTAGTGTGGTTTGTTTGCCATTCCTTTTGAATAATAATCTTCAGTTTTGTAATGTTACAAACTATAAGAGTCATATCAGCTTTATTTTATGCCATAATTTGTTCCACAGGAGTTATGTGCATTGAAATGAAACGGTTGCAGTTGAAAATCCTTAAATGCAATTGCAAATCCCTCACTCTTGGCATAAATGAAATGTGCAGTATTCTCACTTTGAGAGTGTAATCGTTCCCTCAGTTGCTTATATGGCACACATTCTGTTGAGTCCTGCAGCCTGAGAAATATATGCTAAGCAAAGAGCTGAAGCAGCATTGCTTAAACTGTTACCAATATAAATTGGGATATGTACTCAAAAAGATGCTTCACTTGACAGACAGAATACCAAATTTGCCATACAACAAGATATATTGGAGTTTTAAATTTTGTTTCTAAAACTACACGTTTTCTTTGTCAGTGTTGATTACCATGCAAGATATTTGGTCTCAGAAACTGAAGAGTCTAGCATTCCTTGTGTTGTAAAGACAAGTAGATTTTAAACAAATGGTGCATTTTACTACTTTCTTATTTTCATTGTGCAGTATATGTTATTTTAATTGTAATAATTTGCTTTTTCTGTATTTGTGAAAGATACATATTTTAACCAAAGTTATTACAAGAATGCACAAATAGTATGATAAAAGTTATGCCACTAGTTGCTGACATTGTCTCATGTACAACTATTAAAGGTGATGCTAAAACGTTAATACTACAGGAGAGAGTTTCAAATTTGAGGTCCCTCTCTGAGGAACTTCTGTAATCTAATGCAAAAAACGTTTATGTGTATACATTGTAATGGAGCTGCTGCTATTGAAAACTTAATACAAGCATTAACATATCACTTTTGTTTACTTCTTGAAACAGGTGGTGCTGTTTTTTTGTACATAGTTGTTATCCTATCTTCATTTAGAATTTTTGTGTGTGCAGCTATGCTGTTTTTTACACTAGTTTTTAATGGAATTTTTCAATATTATTATTATTAACTTGCTATGTACAAAAAATTTGCATTATATTTAACCTTGTTGGCATCCCTTCCAGTTTTCCTCCCTTTACAGAATGCATTAATTCAATGTGAACTTATAATTGATGTGCTACATATCAAACAGGATTTTAATTCTACTCAATGAAAGGATGAAACATGTATATTTCTGCACAATCCAAATTTCATATAAATACTGTACTTCTCATCTGATTACATAAAAAAAATCTAATTTGTTGTATACAGCAGAAAATAGTTAAGTTAAACGTGAATTTCTTCTTGCTGATTATTTTCTTTTCAGGAATTAGCTACCGAACTTCTTTCTAAGTCACATTTCGGGCACAATGAATAATTTACCGCAATTTTCAATTTCTCACACAGAAATATTAAATCAGCTATTTGGAAATGTTCGGTAACAATTCATTGGTGCGTGAGATGGGACTTCGAAAGAACTTCGGTAGATAATTCCTGCGTTGAATACGCGAGGGAAGGGAGGGTACAGAAGTGCACGCTCGGTCGATATAGAAGTTGGTTATGTTATCGACGCTATGTTAGTTCTCACAACGCCCATGCGAAAGGTTTTAAAAAGCGCCCTATTCGACCCCTTACCCCCACCACGGAGTCAACAATCTAGTAATCTATGATTCTGCATGAATCTTGCTTTGTTGGCATCAACAATGAGGGTGGAGGTGCATCAATTATAGAGGCATCTGATGCTGGGTCTATGAACTTCAAAGGTTGCCTTATGGTAAATTGAAATTCATGAAGAAAAAGAGCCAGACTATGAATTTTGATATTGTATCATGTTGCCATCAGTTTATAATTTTAGGAACAGAAAGCAATCCAACATGCAGACTGCTGATTCCATTCTGCCTGGGAGGAATCTTTCTTATTAATAGAAAATGGGTACATAATGTTTAAGATATTTCATAATGTATCAATTATGAAGAAAAAGAACCATACTATGAATTTTGATTTACCGCCATATAGCAAACTTTGGAAATTCATAGACCTAGCACTAGATGCCTCCACAAGTGATACACCTCCACCCTCATCGTAGATGCCAGTGAAGTGAGTTTCAGTTATCCTGTTCATAGACACATGGATACACATGCACACTCGCATGCACGTACACACACACACACACACACACACAGACCTTTTTCTGAAAATGCTTTTTTTGGATACAGGAGACCCTAAAACTAATATTTCTGGTGAAATCTCGGTATCAAATTTTTGGGTGGAGTGTAATACTTTCTTTATACACTATGTACGTAGTACGTATAAAGAAAGTAAACATTTGCGTGAAGAAACATGTGAAACAATGAAGCTTGAAGTAAATATAGAGAAAATGCAAACTAAATGGTTCATCAAACCAGAAGAAGATGTGCCTTCCAGCTTCTGTTTCTCACTAGGCTCAGATACTCTACTCTAGCTGATGATGAGACAGATATAAACCTAAAATAACAAAGCTTGAGAGTGTTAAATTTGACTCATGTTCTAAACATTTAAATCTTAGAGAAATGTATCCTTGATATATTTTGTTATTTTTTCACAACTCAGACCTGGGCATATGGGTGGGTAGCCACACTACTCATTGTGATTTTGATTTCCATTTATTTTTCTAATATTGTAGCACATTGGTAAATTCTTGCATGAGCTGTCATTCAACACTAACATAGAAGAAGTCTGGAACGAGTCCTTTGCAACTGGTGTTATGATCCTCTAAGGCTGAAAAAGACCGAACTGTGATCTTAGAATGTAATTTTTAAATTAGTAAATTGCAAAACTTATGATTTAAAAATATCCATAGAAAAAATTAAAGTGATGGGGTTCAAAGGATAAATACCAAGTAGTAGACAATAAAATAATTGAGCATGTCTCCAGTTTGAGATACAGTCAAAGCTCAAATTTAAGAAATAATGATTTAGAAAATAAAGAAAAAATCAGAAATGAAAGTATTAAGATCTCTGGCTGGATGGTCACTTCTACATACATACATAACATTGCAATCTGTAGATCCTATTATGAGATTAGACTCAAAGCCCAAGAATGTAGATCATGTCAACAATTACATTTATTCTTATTTACTAATACATTTATTTACAAATAATATCTCTGACAATGAATTTTCAGAGGTGTCAGTTTTGCATAATTTTCAATTACATGTCTATTTCCAAAAGCCTTCTCGTACACTTGCATTTATAAAATATTCATGTTTATTATATTTACAATGTTACATTATTACCAGTATTTTTTGATTGAATGAAATCCTCTGTATAGAAGGTGTGAGTAATAAAGTACCTTTCTAATTCTGATCTAAACTTGTTTTTGTTCATTTGCAATTCTTTTATAGAAGAAGGAAGTGGATTAAACAAAACTATTCCTTTGTAGTAAACCCCTTTTTGGAATAACTGAAAATTATTTGATGGTCTATGTAAGCTCTGCCTATGTCTCTTTGTTATGAATATCTGTATTTTTTGTAAACTTTTCTGGGTTATTTATTACAAATCACAATATGGCTAGAATATATTCACAGGCTAATGGTAAAATTCCAAACATTTTGTAAAGTGGTTTACAGTGAGTTGATCGTCTTTACCCCGCCATTATTCTTATTACCTTTTTTTGCATAATGAATACTTTTTTAGCAATTACTGAATTTCTCCAAAATATTATTCCATAGGTCATCAATGAATGAAAATATGCATAAGGTGTTTTTAGTAAGCTCTTATTTATAAACTGAATTAAAGATTGGATTGTAAAGCATGCAGAGCTTGGTTTGGGTAAGATATAATCAATATGGTGTTTCCAATTCATGTTACAATCAATCATAAGACCTAGGAATTTTGTATTACATGTTTCTGCAATCTGGTTATTTTCATATTCTATCCTTAGGTCTAGACCATAAGAGAAATGATGCTATGAGTACAGAACTAAGTATAACAAACAATTCAGCTATAATAGAACATATATGCCATTGGATGAATTCTATACATACAAATATAACCCCAAAGGAGGAAAAAGAAAGATGAAGATGCCAAAGAAGTGTGACATAGTGGTCAACCAAATGAAAGATCAGTTCCAAAAGTCTCATATATTCAATAATTTTGGAATTATTGCCCCAAAGAATTTTATTACATTCAGAGAAAATTTTCCTGCTGACTCTGCAAGAAAATTTGCATCAGATTACAGTCCCAATATATTGCACGAAAAGTTAAAGAATAAACTGTCAATGATTTATTATAATGATACATTCAATCAGTAAACTCTTCAGTTTTATCACACAACGCTCCTTTGAGGAATCGTTTTCTGAAGTATACAAAACACTGCAAATTGCATAATAACTCCAGTTTCTACAGCTGAGGCAGAGAGAAGTTTCAGTACAGTGATGATGATGATGATGATGATGGTGACGATGATGATGATGTTGATGATGATAATACAATTTTTTATTGTCATTGAGCTGTACAGCAATAGATGTCACAAAATTACAAAACTGTTTAAATACAATATTCTCAATACAAAGTAGCAATAATGTGTATACAAATAAGACTATTACTAAGATATAAAGAGTATTTACAATTTTCTTAACCCAGCGCCTATAAGTGAATAAAATTACATTTCAAAATATTCCTGTACTGAGTAATAAGGTTTAGCTACTAATCATCCATACGGTTATTCTTGTAAGTTGATCTTGAAAATTGTTTTATTTCTACGGGTAAATTATTGTAAAGTTTTGTACCTAATATTCAAAGTTCCTCTGAGATATGGCTAGACTGTGGTATGACCAAATTTTTTTTTTTTTTAGTTTAACATCCTTTAACCTGGTTGGTCATATCGGACGATGAATGAAATTGGTGAAATGATACTCAAAAGATCTTGGGATCCATGGAGTTTAAAGTTACTCGACATTCGTCTTCTCAGGATAAGGAAAAACCCTAAAAAAACCTAATCTGGGCAATTCACCCTAAGTGAGATTCGAACTCATGACCTTTTGAATGTGAAGCAGACACGCTACCACCACACTACCCACTTTGGTTGTTTGTTCCATTCACAAAAAGGAAATTCATGAAATCCCCAACTTCAACAACAGAATGATTGAAATTTTACCGCCTGGAAGAATAGACAACGCGCTGAGCTCTTGTACAAGTAACATGCCACTTGGTGAATTCTATTTTATTTTCTACTACTATTTACTTTATGTTTAAAAATATATACCCAATGCTTTGCCACATTTTTGTTATTGTAGTCTTTTTGGCAGTGCAACTAAAGGTATAACTGCATTTTTACTTTCATTACAATCATCTTCACATCTGGCCCCACCAAGAAAAATGCTCACGAGCTGCAACTGCTCTCCTGCCATTATTCCAGGCTTTTCACATATTTGCAGTACATTTGCTCACTTGGATTCAAAGGGTTCACTATATTACATCCATATTTCAATATTATATACATATATATATACCAACAGTATTGGTGTCATTATCAGAAGAGTTTTAAAATATTACGAATAAAACTTTACAATAACTTACCCTCAGAAATAAAGCAATTTTCAGGATCATCTTACAAGAATAACCTGTATGGATGATTAGTAGCTAAACCTTATTACTCAGTACAGGAATATTTTGAAATGTAATGTAATTTTATTCATGTATATCTGCTTGGTTAAGAAAATTGTAAATACTCATTATATCTTAGTACTAGTCTTATTTGTAACACATTATTACTACTTTGTATTGATAATGATGATAATGATAATTTATTTCACCATTTGGCATACATACAATGCAATAGGTTTTGTCAGCAAGTCATTAAAATGCATTTATATTTAAATATTCTTGTATGTTGCAAAAATTAAGTCATTTAATTCCGTTTTTAAACTAACTTTAAAAGAATTTACATTTACAATTTGTCTTATATTTAAAGGTAGTTTATTATGCAATTTCACTCCAAGATAAAGATGACAGTCAAGAGATGTAACTGAAATTAATAGGTGGTACCATGTTATTTCTAAACCTTGTATAATGGTTATGTATGTCAGAAAAAAGTAACTCATCTGTCTTTTGGAGATGAATAAAATTCAAGCATGCAAATACATACAAAGATGCCACAGTTAAAATTCCTAATTATTTAAAAATAGATCCACAATGTTGGCGAGAATTACAATTTTTTATTATTCTCAGAGCCTTCTTCTGCAGCAAAAACACTTGATTGGCTTCCCGACTGCTACCCCAGAGCAAAATACCAGAGAAGATTGTATTTTTAACACTTTTGTAATTCTGTGACGTCTATTGCTGTACAGTTCAATGACAATAATAATGATGATGAAAGTAATAATAATAATAATAATAATAATAATAATAATAATAATGTTATTATTATTATTATTATTATTATTATTATTATTTATTGTGAGATACAGGACTTTGCCTGATCTAACCTAATTAGATCATAAATCCCAAATTTACCAATACTTCAAAATAGTTCAAGAAGTTATTGTTTATTGTGTTGGCTGTATATTTAGCAACAAAATGGGAAAAATTTGAAATGTTATATTCACTACCTAATGTGCAACAAATTGTTCTTACAAAAGTTTTTTTTTTTTATCCACTTTACACATATCAAGATAAACATATGTGGAAATGCTTTTATTACACAATGCCTTCTAGATACACAGGAACAAGAGGCTAATCTTTTAAGCTGGTCACTATGCAATGGCATTTAAACTCTGTTCTCTTTGCTTGACCAGGAGAAACAAAACTGAATGACGATTTTCCATTTGAGAAATGTAAAGGTATTAAAAAATTGAAACCAATAATAAGAAATATTTTAGAAATGGTTGACTCCAGATATAAAATGTGTTTCACATAAATTGTGTGTTTTAACATCTACATTTCTATGAGGTAAGATTTTCTCTACTTCGTATGGTTTACCAGTTATGCAAATGTCATCCAAATCAAAGAGTACTTCAGAGGCCATTCCCAGAAAATTCATAATATACATTTCATTTGGCATGAACATATCATAAACACATGATTCTTTAATCAAAGTCATTAAATTCATTTTCAAGAAAATCTACATTTTCAAAAAATTTTCAATATAAAGGGTAGTTTGGGGCGGGGAATTTTGTTTAAAATCTTCATGTTGCATCCTTGGAAGATTCTGAACATAAGTATCAAGTTTGGTATTTACCAGGCTTTTTGTTTGTGTTCACACATAGAGACACACACACCCACGCGGACATTTTTCTAAAAATGCTCTTTTTTACTCAGGGGATCCTAAAACGTGCATTTTCAGCGAAATCTCGGTATCAAATATTTGGTTGGAATACCTTCTCTACCTCCTATGTATGTGGTAGAGAAAGTAAAAGTTATTGTTTGAAAATCTAAATTTTAAATCAGACTTATTTTTCTATAATCGGGAACATGTAGGAACATCCTTGCATCTGACTGAAAATGTCACGTAGAACCCGATATGTAAGAAAAAACAATGACTGCATATCATTAAATCACAATTTAAGCTTCAAATAGGTCACGTGAGGCAATAAGAGATCTTTATTGGTCTGACGTCAGCGCATATTTTGGCGCTACTAGCAGAAAGAATTAAACATGTTATACAATGCGAAACAGAGATGCAGTATTTTTTCCCCCTTTTATGTTGGTGTATCGTGTGGTTATGTGTAATTTTTGTGTAGCATATATAGCGGAACGTTAACGTTTCGGGACTAACATGAATTCCGATCAGATGTTGAAACTCAAATTCTGTTTAGTTCCTCTGTGCCCAATACATCTTATATTTACGGCAGATTGTTTATTCATGTGAAAAAAAAAAAGGCCTGAAATCAAGAAAAAAAGGATTTTCCCATGATGAAGAAATGTCAGCGATATCTCGGAGAAATGTGCAATGTATTGTCTCCAGGATCATTTTGACGTAAGTTAAGCATTTGTCTATTGTAACATTTTTCTATGTTTTGTATGCTAATTTTTTATGTCAATTCATTGAAACCACACATTTCCACTCTAATTATTATCTAAGAACAGCATTTAACATTTCATATGACTTTGATACGTTTATAATAAATACGATAGGTATTATCCAAACATAACCTATCTTTTCTCGTCCAAAATTAAAATCATAGGTTAAAAATCAAAATGTTTCTCTTTATTATTACTGTAATTATTACCATCTTCATGTAACAAATTAAAATACCACATGTTTATTTGCGCTTTTCTTCATATCATCCTTGCATCATATGTCATCCTTAATTAAATGAGTCTTGGAGCTTTTAAGCATTACATCTGTGTTTCACAGTGTAAATATATTGCTGCTATTTTCATTATCCCTGTGTCCTTCTATATTTCTGCAGTATAAATTAATAGGCAACAAATCTTAAACACAATTTTAAGCCAGATGCTTGACCGAATACTTTGTTGCGATGAGAAATGCAATTGCCATACTTCTTTATATAATTTTTAATACACATCTTAGATTTTCAACATAAGCATTAAGTTTATTACAATTCAATTACAATACAACTTCAAAACAGAGTGTTTTAGCATTGTATACACTTCTCCAGGCATTCGTGTCTAGGCTGGTTACAAAAATGCACACCTAATTCTTGTTGTTCGTAATTAGCTAGAACCTAATGATCATTCACCTCAATAGGCGATAGTATACAACATTTCAAGGCCATTCTCACCGTTCTTGCACCTTTTACGAATGTTTTACAACTGAAAGGGTCACTAATAGATATCAAGAGCGCCACCTAGCCCGCATGGGCAGTGTGGTGGCGGTGTGTCTGCCTCACGTTCAAAAGGCCATGCGTTCGAATCTCGCTTAGGGTGAGTTACCCGGATAAGGTTTTTATCGGGGTTTTCCCTTATCCTGAGAAGACGAATGTCAAGTAACTTTAAGCTCCATGGACCCCGAGATCATTTGAGTATCGTTTCACCAATTTCACTCATCATCCGATATGACCAACCAGGTTAAAGGACGTTAAAAGCTACAAAAAAAAAAAAAAAAAAAAAAAAAAACCGCCACAATTCCTCTCCAATTCCAGATATATTGACAGATGTGCCATTTCCAAGGGAAGGGTGCATAACTTCAGGATTTTGGCATCTATTCCTATGGAATCTACTATATATGGTATTCCACCCAAAAATTTGATACCAAGATTACACTGTTGAGACTCCCTGAATCCAAAAAATCTTGTGTCCCATTCACATGACTTTCTCTATCTGTACTGCAAACACACAATGTATGCAGAATATCACTTTTATCTACATTAAGCTAATCGAGATAAACATTCTCAAAAATGGTCTTATGACTTGTTTCCTTCTAGGCAGAAGGAACTAAGGGAATCCGGAATACACTAGGCTAAAGAGATAGTCAAATCTTTTAAAAGCTTGTCGTTTCGTAATTGTCAGTGAAATTCGGTTCTCTTTTTATAGGCGGGAGTAAAAGAAATAAGATATGAAATGGGTGAGGACTTCCCGTTTGAGGAAAGTTTAAGGATTTTAAAATTGAAACTTATAACCGGGAATATCTTGGAAATTGCTCTATAAAAAGCTGCCTATGACATAAATGTGCATTTTGACTATATCTACATTTTTACATTCTCTATACGTACTATGTATATAGTGTATAGAGAAGGTATTGCACCAAAAATTCGATACCGATATTTCACCGGAAATATACGTTTTGGGTCCCCTGAATAGAAAAAAACATTTTTGGAAAAAGGTCCGTGTGTGTCTGTGTGTCTGTGGACAGTATTGTTCAAAAATGAAAAGACTGTGAAATACCAAACTTGGTATTGAAGTTTGGTATCTTCCAAGGATGCGACACGAAGCTTTTCAAGAAAATCCCCCCAACCCCAACTACCCTGTACATGGAACTTTTTTCGAAAATTTTAATTTTCTCAAAAATGACTAACGATTTCGATTAAAATATCGTATATTAAAGATATTTATTCTACAAATAAAACGGATATCTTGAATTTTCTGGGAATAGTTTCTGAAGGCTACTTTATTTTGGATGCATTTCACGGAATTTTGCATAACTGCTAAACCGAAAGGGATGGACAAAAACTTACCACACAAAAATGTAGAGCACGTTAAAACACACAATTTATGTTTTTTCGTGGAGTTCATCGTTTTTGAGATATTCTTTCTTTTCGGTTTCTTTAAAAAAAACTTATACTTTTCTCATACAGGAATTTGTCAACTCCTTTCCATACAAACATATCAACCAGCTTTTGACTATCACTTTAACCTATGGTATTCCCTTATTTCGCTTCTACTTACAAGGAAGCAAGTAATAAGACTATTTCTGCTATTTTTTTTCTCGATTAGCATGAAGTATATGCAGGTTATCATAAGCCTTTTAACAATAATTTGTTGCAGAGATGTAGAGAAGGTCATGTGAATGGAACCCATCAGTTTTTCTTTTTTTGTTTTCCATCCCGGTCATGCAAATTTGACGGCATTTCAGAGTAGTCACATAGCGACCAACTATTAAAAGATGTTATTGTCCCTTTAGCCTAATGTACTTCCTTATTCCCTTTGAACCTATAAGAAAAGGTAGTAAAATATTTCTGTTAATATTATCCTAACTAGCATGAAGTAGTTAAGAATAGCTTTTTGCAGAATAGGAAGAGAAAGTCATTTGATTGAACTCATCCGACTTTTAAGTGTACATTACCTGACATGACCAATATTATTCGCTTAGCATAAGAAAGACAGTTCTTCCGCCAGAGATTACTGTGCATGCACTTTTTTTTTCTTTTTCCCTAACATTTTTTACTTTTTGTTTGATTACACACGAAGCACCAAAGCGAGACACTTTAGCGAGCGCGGCCACAGTCGGAGCGCTAGTTTATCGGGAAAGCGAGGGTCGTCCGTTTCTTTTTGCAGTGTTGTCAACCAAAGAAAGTTTATTTCTTTGAGGCCCTCGGCCATTTTGGTGAATAGGTTATCTAATTTAGCGCGAAATAACTGAATTATTAAATGAAACACAGCGCACATATATGTGCGTGAACTCTGAGTTCTACAGACGGAATAAAACTAGCATTGAAGTCATTAGATATCAGGGTGTATGGCGTACATGTCTTTATGTTGTCGCTCTACTCGCTTCGAAATTGCACGAAACCTGCCGAATGAAGACGGAGCCGAGCGCCCAAGAAAACGTGCCTCATTGTAGTTGGTAAGCTCCCTCAAGCAAGGTCCGTCATAAGGTCGCTGGGTACAAGATGGGGCGTGTTCCGAGTTTTGCAGTGTTTTGGCATGAAAACTGGAATTTTGAAATTCTAGTCATGATCATCTTCGTGCAGTACGTGCTGTATTAACATCCAGGTAACATCCATATCGAAATTCCTCTTCCTCTTCTTATTTTCTGACGCTCTTTGCCTCTTTTGAGTGCCTTATAGTTTTACTTACTTACATTTATTAACTTATTATTCTTCTTTCTTCTTAGTTAATTGCAATTTAGCACTATTGATGGTATTTACTTATAGCATCACATATGTATCTTATTTTAAAACTAGAAATGAAGGAGAGTATATAACCTAAATATGTTTTTATTTACGTATTATCTTCTTCCTTATCGTCTTTCTTTAATCACTTATACATTTCTTATGCTATATTTAATGTTTTCATTGTTAGGACGTCTATTCTTTTTAATTGTATCCTAATGCTTCTAGCATCAGCAGTCTTGTATTTTATAAATAAAATTATTTCTTTTCCAAATAATACTACATTATCCTTTAAATAATTACTTTCTTTACACGTATGAAGTACATAATGTATAGAGAAGGTATTGTATTGCACCCAAAATTTGATACCGAGATTTCACCGGAAATACATGTTTTTGGATGCCCTAGACAAAAAAAAATTAGTAAAAGGTTCAAACGTGTATCTGTATGTGTGCTCAAAAACGAAAAGACCGTTAAGTACCAAACTTGGTATTTAAGTTGGGTAGCTTCCAAGGATGCGTCACGAAGATTTTCAAGAAAATCCCTCCACCCCAAACTACCCTTTACATGGAACATTTTTCGAAAAGTTTGATTTCCTCAAAACTAGCTGTAACGATTTTGATTAAAATATTTTTATGACAAACGAAATGAATCTTCTGAGAATAGCCTCTAAAGACCTCCTCATTCTGGTTTACTTTTATATAACTGGCAAACCATAAGAGATATACAAAAACTGACCGCACAAAAAATGTAGATCTCATTAAAACACGCAATTTATGTCATATACATTTTTTTTCAGTTAACAGTTTTCGAGATATTCCGGATTATTGGTTTCAATTTTAAGCCACTTAAACTTTTCTCAGACGGGAACACCCGTTTGTTTTTACCTGGAAAGCAAAAATATTGGAGCTTCAATTGTTTTACATAGCGTTTGGATTTTATAGGACGAGACTATTGCTTTAGCCTGCGCATTTTCTCATTTCCCTTTTAGTTACAATCAAGCTAGTAATAAGACTATTTCTGCTTATGTTTATATTAATAATCATGAAGTAGGTAGAAGAATAAGCTTTTTGACAATAATTTGTTACAGAGATGTAGAGAAAGTCATGTGAAAGGAACACATTAGATTTTTTTTAACTTGTTCAATTCTTCTTGCTTATGTATTGTACCATTTCAGAATTTAGAAAACCAAATTAGTACGTATGTTTCAAAACATTATTCACATCCAAAAATTTCATCTTCTGTCAAGGCTTTTATATCGAAATTCACGAAGCAATTCATTTTTATTCAGTTATATGCAATATAAATATTGTGGCATTTTATTGTTTAGGTCAACTTCTAACTTATCTAAAGGTATAGAGTGCAAGTAGTAAAATGGGCCAGTAACGGCTGCTACCACTACTGCCAGAATTTTAATTACGCTAAATACTGGGAGTTGCCTAAAAGGTATTTAGATGTATTCACAATGGATTTGAATTTAAACACGTTATTGCATCGTAAACTAAATTTTGAGAGACTCATTCTGGGTCCGTAAAATAATGTACAGAAAAGTCTAGAGTAACAAAGGAGAAGGAACCAAATTATAGGTTTATCGTGTTTATTTTCTTTAGCACGTATGTACAATGTAATAGAGAGAGAAGGCATTGTATCCCACTCAAAAATTCTATAGCGCAATTTCATTGGAAATACATGTTTTGGGACCTCTTGAATCCAAAAAGGAAAAAAGAAAAGCATTTTTAGAACAATGTCAGTATCTGTTTGTGTGAGAATGTGTGTGTGTGTGTGTGTGTGTGTGTGTGTTTAGATAGTATAGCTCAAAAATGAAAAGACCGTTAAATACCAAACTTGTATTTATGTTTGGTATCTTGCAAGGATGCGACACGACGATTTTCAAGAAAATTCCACATTATAAACTTACCTTTAGATGGCAAAAGTTTTTAAAATTTTGTTTTTTCAAAAAAAGACTAACGATTTTGATTAAAATACAGTGTATTAAAGTTATTTACATCACAAAGAAAATGTATGTTTTTAATTTCCTGGGGATAACCTATCATGTATGTTTTTCTTGTAGAGTTGACCGTTCTCAATATATTCCTTGTTATTGGTTTCAAATTATTTTAAACTAACTTTTGTCAAACGGGACCATGCAAAGTGAACCGAACCTCAATTTTCACATACCGCCCAGCTTTTAAATCATTTGACTGTCGCTTTAGCCTAGTGCCCCTTATTTCCCCTCTACTTACAAGGGAGTAAGTAATACGACCATTTCTGCTAATGTTTATCTTAAAGCATGGTGTAGATAAAAGAATAATATTTTGTAAGAATGGTTTGCATTTAGAACAGCTAGAGAAAGTTATGTGAATGGAACACTTCAGATTTTTTTTTTTAAAATCAAACCCAGGCTTTCTTTACTCCAAACCCAGAACACACAAATGCAGGATGTTAATTTTCCACTGGTTATCATTTTTGTGTTTCCCAGAAACAAATAATTACGCGCTTTATAGTGTTTGAGCTTGCTGTTCATTTTTGCATAATAAAAAATCTGATGTGTTCCATTCACATTACTTTCTCTACATCTCTGCAATAAATTACTTTTAAAAAAGCTTAAGCATCTATTTACTTCCTGCTAATCGAGAGAGGGGAAAAAAACTGAAATAGGCTTATTATTTGCTTCCGTGTAAGTAGAAACGAAATAAGAGAGTACCGTAGGTTAAAGTGGTAGTCAAAAGCTGGTTGCTATGTGATTGAAGTTCCTTTGTTTGTATGGATAGGAGTTGACAAATTCCTGTATGAGAACACTAAAGTTTTTTTTAAAGCTGAAACCAAAAACAAGGATTATCTAAAAACCGATCAACTCCACGAAACAAATGTATATAACATAAATTGTGTGTTTAATGTGATCCACATTTTTTGCGTGGTATGTTTTTGTCTATCTCTTACGGTTAACCAGTTATGCAACATTCATCCAGAATGAAGAGGTCTTTAGAAGCTATTCCCAGAAAATCAAGATATACCTACATTTTATTTGTCATGTAAATATGTTTAATACACAATATTTTAATCAAAATCGTTAGCGCATTTTTGAAAAAATAAAAATTTTCGAAAATTTTCCATATAAAGAGTAGTTGGGGTGGGGAGATTTTCTTGAAAATCTTCGTGTTGTATCCTCTGAAGATACTGAACTTAAATATCAAGTTTGGTATTTAATGGACTTTTGTTTTAGAACTATGCTGTACGCACATAATATACAAACTGACCTTTTTCTAAAAATGCTTATTTTTTTTTGGGATTCAGTGGGTCTCAAAACATACCTATCCTGTGAAATCTCGGTATCCAATTTTGGGTGCAATATAATATCTTCTCTATACTCTATGTACATAGTACGTGAAGAGAAAGTAAACATGTAAAATGAAACTCTCTAAAGCCCACCTGGGTAGTGTGGTGGTAGCGTGTCTGCCTCACATTCAACAGGTTGCGAGTTCAAATCTCGCTGAGGGTGAATTAACCGGATAAGTTTTTCTCGGGGGTTTCCCTTACCCTGAGAAGACGAATGTCGAGTAACTGAAGCTCCATGGCCCCCGAGATCATCTAAGCATCATTTCACCAATTTCATTCATCGTCTTATATAACCAACCAACGTTAAGCTAAAAAAAAAAACAAAAAAACCCCCAAAAAACAAAAAAAAAAAAAACTCGTTCGACAGATAGCTGTAATTTGTTGTGAAACCTACTGGATACTAAATCGAACACTCATCAATTAAATACCAAGACTATATGTACAATACAGTATGCACATTTAACAGTTAGTTTCTCATTGTGTAGTTTTCATAGTTAAGACAGTGGTAATGTTGCTGCAGAGGTCAACGTATCATCGCGGGACCGCGAAACGTCAGGCAGGCTACCTTACAGAAATAAATCTCGCATAAAAATCCGCGAATATATGTCATTATGCCTTTTAAAAGTTTAAATGCACCAACGTTGTTATATCGGTTACAGTTACCATTTTGGCGCGCTTTGTTCTATTCTGGATATTTATTGTTGCAAGAATTGTTCAGCATTAAATATAGAAAACAATTTTGGATAATTATGCAGTGCTGAACAAAAATTGGGACTTAGAAAGGCTTGCAGATGACCAACTATGCGCGCACCTTTTCTTGGAAGCAAGAAGGCTGGAGGAAGCAGAAAGAGCTCGCCCATCAGTCTTTCCGCATATTGTTAACCAAAGAAAGTTTATTTCTTTGAGACCCTCAGCCATTATGGTGAATAGGTTATCCAATGCACCGCGAACTGGCTGAATAATTAAAGAAATACAACGCATTTGTATGTGCATGAACTCTGGAATATACAGACATTGAAACCTTAGCATAGAAGCCATTAGATATCAGGGTGTTTAGTGTACTTCATTTCTCAATGTTGTTGCTCTGCTATATTTCGGAAATTACGCGAAACCTACCGAATGAAAATCCCCCGATTTCAGATAAGAATTATTAGTAAAATATAAGTGTGCTATAAGTAGGTATAACTCAAAAACTAAAAGTTGGATAAATATCAAACTTGGTACTTAAGTTAAATATCTTCCAAAGATACGACACGGTGATTTTCAATTCCCCCACCTTAATTACTCTTTATATGGAACATTTTCTAAACTCTTTTATTTTTATTTATTTATTTTCTACCGAGTATTAAAATTATTTCCATAAAATATAAAATGTATATCTTGAATTTTTTGGAAATAACCTGTGAAGTCCTCGATATTCAGAAGACATTACGTTAAATTGTAGACGAAAACGAACAACACATTTTTGTGATGTCAGTTTCTCTTAAAATCACGCTATTCATTTCAAATAAGTTTATGGCATAAGCCTTTTTCGAGATAATCCATGATTAATGGCTTGAATTTTTACTTTCTCTAGCTGTATCTACATACAATGTTGTACATGGTAGCTAGAGAACGTGCATGTTCTACTTCAACAAAAATTCGATATCAAGATTTCACCGGAAATATATGTTTTGACGTACCCTGAGACCGAAAAAAAAGGTTAGAAAAAAGATCCGCTTGTGTATGTATGTGGACAGCATAGCTCTAAAACGAAAAGACCGTTAAATACCAAACTTGGTATTTATGTTTAGTAACTTCCAAGAATGCGACACGAAGATTTTCTAGAAAATCCCCCCTACACAAACTACTGTTTATATGGATTTTTTTTTTAAATTTTTCATTTTCTCAAAATGGTTCTAACGATTTTGATTAAAATGCCGTGTATTAAAGATATTTACAAATAAAAGTTATATACTGAATTTTCTGGGAATAGCCTCTGAGGACCTCTTTATTCTGGATGAACTTTGCAGAATTTTTTATAACTGGTAAACCGTAAGAGATAGACAGAAACTCACTACACAAAAACTGTAAATCACGTTAAGGGATATACTTTATGTTAAATGCGTTTTTCTTGTAGTATTGACCGTTTTCGAAATATTCCTTATTATTGGTTTCAATGTTAAACTACCTAACTTTTCTCAAACGGGAACATGCAAAGCGAATATAACCTCAATTGTTTCACATATGTTTGCTTTTAACGTATTTGACTACAGCTTTAACCTAACGTATTCCCCTATTTTTGTTCTACTTACAAAGAAGCAAGTAATAAGACCAATTCTGTTAATGCTTGTCTCGATTAGCATGAAATAGATAAAAATAAACTTTTGTACTTTATATGAGTAGACAATATTAAATTTTTTAATTTTTTGGCATTCTTTTTAAGTCCTATTGATGTTAAATTGTTTCTTGCAATTACTTTGAAAGAGAACGAATTTTACATAGATACATATATTTTATGTCGTACTTAGGTCACTGTTGTGTTATGCATATATCATGTGTATATATTTCTCTTAAGTGTATTTGTCTATTATATTAGGGTACATTAATGCATCTGAGTAAATTTATGCTCTAAATTTAAATTGCTGCATTTGAATATCTTTGTCTTTTTATTTTGTGTTTACTGTTTTAATTCTTTGTTTTTTTTAATATTGCTTACTATTTTGTGTATTGCAAAAGTACTTACGGCCTGTAGACCCATGGGATTGGTTAAGCTCAATTTAAAATACTGTTATGCCAATAAATATACTATTCATTCATTAATTATTACTTGGGTTATTATAAGTAGAAGGGAACACTTAGAATGCGCTGTGTTATAGTGATAATCAAATGTTTTAAAAGCTGTCGCATGCAATTGTTATTGCAAATCGCTTCTTTGCTTGGCCAGGAGTAAAACAAAAGAGAAACGAACACTTCCTGTCTGAGAAAAATATAAATATTTTAAAACTGACACCGATAACAAGGAATGTCTTGGAAACGGCTAACTCTACAGCAAAAAAACGTAAAGGACATAAATTGTGTGTATTAATAAAATCGACATTTTTGTGTAGTAAGTTTTTGTCTATCTCTTACGGTTTAGCAGTTAAGCAAAATTCGGCAAAATTCATTCAGAATAAAGAGTTCTTCAGAGGCTATTCTCAGAAAATTCAAGATATACATTTTATTTGGGTTGTGAATATCTACGGAATTTTAATCAAAATCGTTAGATCCATTTCTGAGAAAATCAAAATGTTCGACAATTTTTCCATGTAAAGGATAATTTGTGATGGTGAGATTTTCTTGAAAATCTTCGTATCGCATCCTTGGAAGATACTAAACTTAAATACTAAGTTTGGTGATTTACCGACTTTTCGTTTTTGAGTTATCGTGTTCACAGACACACGGACACACACACGGACCTTTTTCTAAAAATGTTTTTTTGGATACAGAAGGCCCTAAAACATAATTTCCGATGAAATCTCGGTATCGAATTTTTGGGTGCAATACAATAACTTCTCTATACTCTATGTATATAGTACGTGTAGAGAAAGTAAAAATATGGAGGGCTGGCAGGCAGGTCCTATGGCATTGCCAAAATACAAATAGATTATGTTAAATCAGTGTTTGCGCATTCAAAGGTTTTGTAAATTTACCGCCAAAGTGAGGCTCCTTTCTACTTTTGCAAAATGGGACCTGAAAAGATAAACACAAAGGGGCAAGTACCTGAGCAAGAGAAATGTGGTTGCTAAGAGAGTATGATAATAATGAGTAGGGGAAAGGTGCCTAAAATGACATACTTTTATTAGGACCCTCATTTTTAGTACATTATGTAATTAAAAATTAGAGAAATCTGTTGAATGATTACAATAATTTATGAGTGACACTATGCACATTCAAAATAGTCCCTAGCATAATACGGGAATTCAGAAATTTTGATTTTTGAAAATGTGGTTAGCATGTCATTTTAGGATGCCTGGGAGGGCAAATTGACATAATATATTTTTTACTTGGAATTAGTAAATGTAATTAAAAAGTATACACATATTGGGTAAAACCAAAATAATGTGAGATATTACTTAACAAACGTATAGAAATTAAAACACATTTAAATCAAGGAAAATACAAATAATTAGATTACAAAACTTGTCTTGTAGTTTGAAACACTCTTTTTAAATTTAAGGCTCTGCAAATCTCACATTAAAAAGAAATAAGTTAGTAATAGAAGAACACAGGATGTTTGCCAACAAAATTCTTGATTCATTTTGATCAAAACTGATAGGCTAATAGAAAAAAAAAATAATAGGCACAGTTCAGCTACAAAATTCTTGGTTCGTTGTCACACTCCTGCACAATCTTCGTAACTCCACTTCAACACTTCCCCAGACTTTGAATGGCTCAATAAATCGCTTCAGTAGATGCTTGAAGAAGCAACTTCACCATGTTCACTACGAATACCATCAATTGGATCTGAATGGACTTCTTCACTGAGTTCTGACTACACGAGCAGTTGGCACTTGACAGAATCTCGTAGTTCCAGAGTTGTTATCTGCATTTATTTTTCTTTTACCAACTGCATATTGGGCGTTACTGTCCGTTACTGACTTCCTTGGCTTGTCCCCTTTCGGTTAGCTTCAAGCTTGAAGATGAGATTGCAGTACTGTAGTAGATCAAGCATTGTAGAATAGGAGGAATGTGCTGGTTGAAGGTATGTGATGGGTGTTAGAAGGCTGATCTGTTGTACTCTTGGCTTATACAAATGATCTGCGATTTTGTCTGGGTTCAGTGGGAAAATTCCTGAAGCATCGAAGCCTGATACTGCATTTTTTGGTTTGCAGCTAACAGATAGGCTTCATGGAAAAGTTTTGAAATCTGGTAGAGAGACATTGTTCTACCTGGATGGTTCTTCAACCATTTCCTGACTTCCTCGCTGTACTAGGTATCAAGTGGTCATAAAAAGATAAATGAAGAGGCTGTAGTCTGTGTGTGAAATGCGAAGGAAGACATAACACAACTCCAGACTCTTTGGCAATCTCAAGTGCTTGAATACTACATTTATGACTACTATGCCCATCCAGGATGAAAACTTTGTCAACTACAGATATGAAATGTAGTCATTTCGCGAATAGTTCCGAAGTCATATAGCCACTCTCGTTGCCGGGGCTTCATCATGGAGTGTTGGATTCAACTTCTTGCACGGAAATAGCATCGCTGGAGGTAAGTACATGCCATAGGAACTAATATAGGCCACCACTGTAACATGAAGTCCAAGTTCAGCACTAGTTAGGGCACCAACTTGCTTCTTTCCCCTTGCAGCGAATATCTTCGGTAGTTTCTGCACAGCTGTTAGTGCAGATTCATTCACGTTGAAAACTTGCATAGACAGAATATAGTGTCTCTCAATAGTTGTTGAAAGCAAAGGGAAAAATCTCTGCCTCTGGAGTTTATTAAAGGCCTGTGCGCGTGCTGCTGATGTGGGTTCTGGTTGGTGAAGGCTATTAGATTTTCGTTTTTATTTGTTCATCATGTTCTACAAATATATAGCATTTGAAAAATTAATGGAAATGATATTTATTTTTAAACAGAAATAGGGTAAAATGACATATTAGGAGGGCAAAATTACATACTGTATGTCGTTTTACCCTTCATCACATTGCTTCATATTAGTCATTATAACCTCAAATGTTACAACCATATCAATAAAATACTAGTGTAGAAGTAAGAACGTACCTTTGTTATATTATCTTTTACTGGGGATGTATTCCAGAAGTTATAAATATAGTAGTAATTACATAAAATTCAGGACTTATTTCTTGAATCGCCTGCCTGCACAAACACGTTTCCCGCTCTGAACGCGCCAAAACTAACCGAAGCGCTATCGAGCGACAATGGAAATAGTGTAATGGTGGCACTAACTATGGGAAGCAATGTTCAGCTTCCATCTTTTGTATCTATTCGAAAATAATAGAGGTGTGTCGTTTTACCCACCTATGTCATTTTTGGCACCTTTCCTTCAGATCCAAGTATTCATTAACAGTTTGTGGTAAATCACTTTTGAGATGGTTCTTTATGGTTGCTCTAATTTTTATTTTCTCTACATAGTACGTATGCCACCCAAAAATTCGATACCGAGATTTTACCAGAAATACCGTCTTAGGGACACCTATATAAAAAAAAATTAAAAAAAATCCACGTGTATGTCTTTGTGAGAAAACAATTCAAAAACGAAAACTCGGTAAAATACCAAGCTTAGTATTTGAGTTTAATATCTTCCAGGGATGAGACACAGAGATTTTGAGGAAACTCCTGCCATTCCAAACTACCCTTTACATGGAAAAAATGTCGAAAGTTTTTATTTTCTCAAAAATGGTTATAACGATTTTGATTAAAATACTCCATAATAAAGATATTTGCAAGACAAATAAAATGTATATCTTGAATTTTCTGGGAATAGTCTCTGAAGACTCCACTCTGGATGACCTTTGCATAACTGGTAAACCCAAAGGCTTACAGGGGTGTGCTCTGACCCGGTGACTAGGTCCTCCGCGTAATTCTATATTCATTTCAATCAACGCAAGTGGTACTGCAACACGTTCGGTGAAGTTGCTGCGTAAAACAAGATCTGCGATTCTAGCCACCTTGAGTTGCTCATTCGTTTGAAATCAACATGACTCAAGACAATTCTTCCTGTTTGGAACAAAATAACCACTCGGACCAACTAGGGTTTACACACAAAATCATCACATATCTCTTACTTGAATTGTTGCAGGGGATTTTATGTGTGAGCATTATCGTGAAAGAAATCAACCCCAGAAGTCTACCTATATCGTGTATACATGCATACATATATGTATTACCTACCTACCCACCCACTTACTGACACCCATTCATTCAATGACTTTATATATTAAGATCAATAAAGTATCCAGACATTTTCAACAAAGAAACTCATTGGCAACTGTTTTTGGCCCAAGCAAAGAGTAGTAGGAGTTATTGAAATGAAGCACAACAATACAAATGAGGTATATTGTAGATATTCATGGAACGAGGCACAACAATACAAGAAGAATGTATTGTAGCTATTCATGGAACGAGACACAACATACAAGAAGAATGTACTGTAGATATTCGTGGAATGAGGCACAATACAAGTAGAGTGTTCTGTAATACTTATGGAATGAGGTACAACAAAACAAGCAGAGTGTGCTGTTGGTATTCATGGAATGGGGGGGTACAAGTAGAGTGTACCTAGGTATTCTTAGAGTGAGACATAACAATACAAGCAGAGTGTACTGTAGGTACTCATGGAATGAGGCACAATAGTACAAGCAGAGTGTACTGTGGGTATTCATGGAATGAGGCACAATAGTACAAGCAGAGTGTACTGTGGGTATTCATGAAATGAGGCACAATAGTACAAGCAGAGTGTACTGTGGGTATTCATGGAATGAGGCACAATAGTACAAGCAGACTGTACTGCTGGTATTCATGGAATGAGGCACAATAGTACAAGCAGAGTGTACTGTGGGTATTCATGGAATGAGGCACAATAGTACAAGCAGAGTGTACTGTGGGTATTCATGGAATGAGGCACAATAGTACAAGCAGACTGTACTGCTGGTATTCATGGAATGAGGCACAATAGTACAAGCAGAGCGTACTGTGGGTATTCATGGAATGAGGCACAATAGTACAAGCAGAGTGTACTGTGGGTATTCATGGAATGAGGCACAATAGTACAAGCTGAGTGTACTGTGGGTATTCATGGAATGGGGCACAATAGTACAAGCAGAGTGTACTGTGGGTATTCATGGAATGAGGCACAATAGTACAAGCTGAGTGTACTGTGGGTATTCATGGAATGAGGCACAATAGTACAAGCTGAGTGTACTGTGGGTATTCATGGAATGAGGCACAATAGTACAAGCAGAGTGTACTGTGGGTATTCATGGAATGACGCACAATAATACAAGTAGAGTATATTGTATATTCATAGAATGAGTCACAACATATAAGCGAAGTAGATAGAAGAATAAGATTTTTTTAAAGAATGTTTTGTTACACATAGATGAGTGGAACACAGTTGTCTCTCTCTCTTTCTCTCTCTCTCTCTCTCTTCTAAGAGTTTTTATGTGAGATGGTCCTACACCAATTCGATTCCATACAGTACAGGCGATATCCTTAATCTTTTGTGATTTAGTAGCATTCTTGTGTTCCCATGCTACTGTCTTTTTTCCATCCATCCATCCCATTCCATTACATTCCATCCATTCCATTACATTCCATCCATTCCATTACATTCCATCCATTCCATCCCATCCATCCATCCATCCATCCATCCATCCATCCATCCATCCATCCATCCATCCATCCATCCATCCATCCATCCATCCATCCATCCATCCATCCATCCATCCATCCATCCATCCATCCATCCATCCATCCATCCATCCATCCATCCATCCATCCATCCATCCATCCATCCATCCATCCATCCATCCATCCATCCATCCATCCATCCATCCATCCATCCATCCATCCATCCATCCATCCATCCATCCATCCATCCATCCATCCATCCATCCATCCATCCATCCATCCATCCATCCATCCATCCATCCATCCATCCATCCATCCATCCATCCATCCATCCATCCATCCATCCATCCATCCATCCATCCATCCATCCATCCATCCATCCATCCATCCATCCATCCATCCATCCATCCTTTCTCTCTGATATTTACGTACCGAACTCACGTCTCATATCTCGTGATTTTGGGCTTCAGGCTGACATTTCGGCACCCACCGAGCACAAAACCTGAGATACCTTAAACTTTGTGTCACTACTTTGTGCAGAACAACCCTACTAATTTGTGAAAGATGCTCATGACTTCTGAAACTGTGAAGTGGTGATTTTATATAACCACCTCATCCACATTTGAAACAAGTTTGTCGTTCACAACCGACGGTCGCCCACTTAGTTCATTATGAATTGACAAATTGACAACAGTAAATACGTTTGGATATGCACAAAATAAAAGCACAATAAAACGTTTACCAGTGAACTTTATTTGTATGTACAACACTGAATGATGGGAGATTCCTCAGCCCACATCATGACCCCCATACATAACTCATAACGCAGATGCAATTCAGTCCATGTCCGTTGCAACATTAAGAGGGTGATTTGCTGGAAAGCTTGAGTAAGTTTTACGCTCAGATCATCAATGCCCCTGGGTTTCTGTGCACAGAGAGTGTAAAAAAACCGCACACGAAGAAGTGAGTTTGGGAGCCAAGCAGTGGATCAACCACGACATCACATACCATTGATAGAGGCATTTAGAAAATTACGTACGTCCGATGCCCAGCATGTTCATCTTGCTATTCTTACAAAAGCTGTTTCATGTAAGTCGGGATAAACATTAGCAGATGCAAGTACAAGAGGAATAAGTAAATACATTAAGACAAACATTTTAAGAGCTGATCGCCATATGATTGTATTAAAATTAGGGTAAAATATCGACATAAAAATTGAAGTTTTACAATAAATGATTTTTAAAATAGACCTATAACATCAGATTTTTTATATTAAACCCTATTTGTTTCTTTTTGATTTTTAAAGTGTAATAATTTATCATAATTGGAGTATTATTTCAAATAAAAGTGTACGACCATTTTTGTTAAATGTACTTCGGAGTGGCGGGAAACGTATGAAACAAATTAGTAAAAAGCTAATCATGCGGAGCATTTGAGATAGAGCATATTTAAACAAATGTTGAAAAAACAAGTTTCAAAAATAATAATAATTATTATTATTATTTATGTTATTATTATTACTATTATTAGGCTTAACGTCCTTTTACCTGAGAGGTAATGCCAGACAATGAATGAAATGTATTGAATAATACTTAAATGAGCCCGGAATGCATAGAGCTTAAAGTTACCACACGTTCGTCTTCTCAGGATAATGGAAAACCCCAGAAAAAGCCTCATCCGGGTGACTCAGGTTAACCAAGATTCGAACTCAAGACCTCTTGAGTATTAGACAGACAGATGATGATTTCACAGATGACCTTAAATACACGCGTTTGGTATTTACTCAACTAGTAGTTTTTACTTTCTCTAGCCCCATATGTACAATGTACATAGGGATAGAGAAGTATTGTATTCCACCCAAAAATTCGATACCGAGATTTCACCGGAAATACGTGTTTTAGGACCCCCTGAATCCAAAAAAAGCATTTCCAGAAAAAGGTCCGTGTGTGTGTGTCCGTGTGTCCGTGGGTCTGTGAACACGATAACTCAAAAACGAAAAGTCGGTAAAATACCAAACTTGGTATTTAAGTTTAGTATCTTCCAGGGATGCGACATGAAGATTTTGAGAAAAATCCCCCCACACTCAACTACCCTTTACATAGAACTTTTTTAAAAAAAATTGATTTTTTCAAAAATGACTAACGATTTTGATTAAAATTTCGTATATTAAAGATATTTACCTGGCAAATAAAATGTATATCTTGAATTTTCTGAGAATAGCCTCTGAAGAGTAGTTTATTCTTAAAATAAGAACTAAAGCTTTCCTGGCGACGTGTTAATTCAAAATCTTCTCGGGCTTCTAGCCAGGTAAAAACTTGGCTTGACACCAACTTTTCGAAGAAGTGCATCTTCCTCGTCTTCAGATGCACTTCTTCGAAACGTTGGTGTCAAGCCAAGTTTTTACCTGGCTAGAAGCCCGAGAAGATTTTGAATTAGTTTATTCTTGATGAATTTTACTGAATTTTGAATAACTGCTAAACCGTAAGAGATGGACAAAAACTTACAACACAAAAAATGTGGAGCACGTTAAAACACACAATTTATGTTATATACATTTTTTTCGTGAGTTCGTCGTTTTTGAGACATTTCTTATTTTTGGTTTCTGCTATGAAAAACTTATACTTTTCTCATATAGGAACTTGTCAACTCCTATCCATATAAACAAAGGAACTTCATTGACATAGAAACCAGCTTTTGACTATCATTTTAACCTATGGCAGTCCCTTATTTCGCTTCTACTTACAAGGAAGAAAGTAATAAGACTATTTCTGCTCATTTTTTCTGATTAGCATAAAGTAAATAGAAATATAAGCTTTTTAAGAATAATTTGTTGCAGGGATATAAAGAAAGTCATGTGAATGGTACACAAGATTTTTAGCTTTACGAGTCATCAAAACATACATTTCCGATTAAACCTCAATATCGAATTTTTTGTTAGAATAGAATGCCTCTGCTTACCAGAAATACATGGTAGAGAAACTAATAAATGAATTGACAGTCACATTTAAAGCGGGTGTTTTTTGTAATTTAAACACACTGAAAATTGCTAGGATAAATTAGCATAATTAACAAGGCAGAATTTTGGCATCGACCGAAACAATGAACTGACTCGTGGCGCCATCTCTACGTTGTTCACACACATACTTTTCTTTAAAAATCCTTACTATGGTTTGTGGGGCTTCAAAACACACATTTCCGGTGGAAACACATCAAACTATTAGATAGAATAGAATACAGCTTCTATTCACGTAAGCTGGAGAATAGTAAACGAAAGTAACACAAAACATTTAAAGCGGATATTTTTGAGATTTATATAAAAATAATGTGACCCACAAGTTCGTGTGAAATCCAGGTTGTGCTTTCAATTTCTCTCTGAGTAATACGACGATCGTCCTAAATTAATCTGATGTGTTCCATTCACATGACTTTCTCTACATCTCTGCAACAAATTATTGTTAAAAAGCTTATGCTCCTATTTACTTCATGCTAATCAAGAACAAATTAGCAGAAATAGTCTTATTACTTGCTTCCTTATAAGTAGAAGGGCAATAAGGTACCATAGGTTAAAGTGATACTCAAAAGCTGGTTGCTATGTTACTGAAGCTCCTTTGTTTGTATGGACAGGAGTTGACAAATTCCTGAATGAGAAAAGTATAAGTTTTTTAAATCTGAAACCAATAACAAGGAATATCTCAAAAGCGATCAGCTCCACGAAAAAATGTATATGACATAAATTGTGTGTATTAAGGTGCTCTACATTTTTTGTATGATAAGTTTTTGTCCATCTCTTACGGTTTAGGAGTTATACAGAATTCCGTAAAATTCATGTAGAATAAAGTAGTTTTCAGTGGCAATTCTCAGAAAATTCAAGATATACATTTTATTTGTCATGTAATATCTTTAATATAGGATATTTTAATCAAAATCGTTATAGCCATTTTTGAGCAAATCAAAATTTTCAAAAAAAGTTTTATGTAAAGGGTAGCTGGGGGTGAGGGGATTTTCTTGAAGATCTTCGTGTTGCATCCTTGGAAGATACCAAACCTAAATACCAAGCTTGGTTTTAAGATTATTTTTATTTTTGAGCTATGCTGCCCACAGGCAAACACACACACAGACAGATAGACTCATGCACGGACATTTTTCTAAAAATGCTTTTTTTGAATTTAGGGAGCGTCAAAACCTGTATTTCCGGTGGAATATCGTATCGAATCTTTGGATGCATTACAATACCTTCTCTATACACTATGTACATAGCACGTGTAGAGAAAGTAATACAATTGCTAGAAATAATTAGTGTAATTAACAAGGGTAAGATACCCGCCTGGGTAGTGTGGTGGTAGGTGTCTGCTTCACTTTCAACAGGTCGTGAGTTCGAATCTCGCTTAGGGTGAGTTACCCGAATAAGGTTTTCTCGGGGTTTTCCCTTATCCTGAGAAGACGAATATCGAATAATTTTTAAGGTCCATGGGCCCCGAGATCATTTGAGCAATTTCATTCATCGTCTGATATGACTAACCAGGTTAAAGGAGGTTAAGATTATAGTAACTGAAAAAATGAAATGACGCATGGCTTCATCTTTAAGTGTTGTTCTCTCTCTCTCATAAACAAATATACAACGCTTTTCTTTAAAAATCTGATGACTTTCTCTACATCTCTGTAACAAATTATTGTTAATAAGCTTATGCTAATCGAGATAAACATCAGCAGAAATGGTTTTGTTACTTGTTTCCTTGTAAGTAGAAGGAAAGTAAGGTAGTACACTAGGCTAAAGCGATAGTCAAACATTTTAAAAGCGGTCGCTATGTGATTAAAATTAGTTTCTTTGCATGACCAGGAGTTTACAAATTACCATATGAGAAGCGTTTTAAGTATTTAAAAATCTGATGTGTACCATTCACATGACTTTCTCCATATCCCTGCAACAAATAATTCTTGAAAAGCTTAAACTTCTATTTACTTTATGCTAATCAGAAAAAATTAGCAGAAATAGTCTAATTACTCGCTTCCTTGTAAGTAGAAGCGAAATAAGGGACAACCGTAGGTTAAAGTGATAGTCAAAAGCTGGTTGCTATGTCAATGAAGTTCCTTTGTCTATATGGATAGGAGTTGACAAGTTCCTGTATGAGAAAAGTATACGTTTTTCATAGCAGAAACCAAAAATAGGAATGTCACAAAAACGACGAACTCCACGAAAAAAATGTATATAATATAAATTGTGTGTTTTAATGTGCTCTACATTTTTTGTGTAGTAAGTTTTTGTCCATCTCTTACGGTTTAGCAGTCACTCAAAATTTAGTAAAATTCATCCAGAATAAACTACTCTTCAGAGGCTATTCCCAGAAAATTTAAGATATGCATTTCATTTGTCAGGTAAATATGCTTAATATCCGAAATTTTAATCAAAATCGTTAGAAACATTTTTGAGAAAATCAAAATTTTCGAAAACAGTTCCATGTAAAGGGTAGTTGGGGGTGGAGGAATTCTTCTCAAAATTTTCGTGTCGCATTCCTGGAAGATACTAAACTTAAATACCAAGTTTGGTATTTTACCGACTTTTAGTTTTTGAGTTATCGTGTTCACAGACACACGGACACACACACACACACACACACACACACACACACACACACACACACACACACACACACACACACACACGCACACACACACACACGGACCTTTTTGTGAAAATGCTTTTTTTTTGATATTGGGGACCCTAAAACATATATTTCCGGTGAAATCTCGGTATCGAATTTTTGGTGGAGTGCAATACTTTCTCTATACACTATGTACATAGTGCGTATGGAGAAAGTAAAAAAATCAAACCAATTACAAGGAATATCTCGGAAACAGTCAACTTCA
The DNA here is from genome assembly GCA_030762935.1 of Hymenopus coronatus. Lineage (NCBI taxonomy): Eukaryota > Metazoa > Arthropoda > Insecta > Mantodea > Hymenopodidae > Hymenopus > Hymenopus coronatus. Next base: position 48,415,867 of record CM060899.1, read on the forward strand.
CGAAAAAATATGTGCGATATAAATTTTGTGTTTTAACGAGATCTACATTTTTTGCTTAGTGCCTTTTTGTCTATCTCTTACGGTTTATCATTTATGCAAAGATCACTCAGAATGAAGAGGTCTTCAGAGACTATTCCCAAAGAATTCGCGACATATATCTATTTGTCATGTAGATATATTTAATTTACGGCAGTTTAATCAAAATCGATAGAACTATTTTTGGGAAAACCAAAATGTTCGTTATTTTTTCTGTGTAATTAATTAGCAAGGTATTTTACTGAATTTTCGTTTTTGATTATCATGTTCACAGACACACACACACACACACACACTCACACACACACACACACACACACACACACACACCTTTTTCTGATTTTTTTTTATTTCGGGGAGCCTAAAACGTGTATTGCTGTGAAAGCTCGGTATCACATTTTTGTGTAGAATCCAATATCTAAATAGAGAAAGTAAAAATGCTTTGTATAGGTTTAAGAGCCTCAAAACAGCATTAAGGTGAAGACAGAATTTTTATGTACCGAATGGTAGAGAATAATAAACGAAAAGAATAACAGATATTTAAAGAAGACATTTTTATAATTTAAATAAATGTTAAAACTGCTAGAAACAATTAGCATAATTAACAAGGCAAGATTGTGGCATGGACTGAAACAATAGACCGCCTCGTGGCGCCATCTCTACAAGTGGCCGCGCATTAACTTGTATCGAACACACGTCACATTCGATTGCAATACAAGGTGCAAGATGGCTCTGACATCGATAATTGAGGCCGCTATTAAATGGGAGGTCTTTCTGAGTTTCATGGCTGGCGTAGAGAGGGAAAAAAACGCTGGAAAATAAAAACAAAAGGGCGGCATAATAAAGGTGGGAGGAGGGGGGAGTCAGTGGTGGAGTGATGTTGTTCTGGTGGGCCCTTCAGTTTGCAACAACTGCACTTCAACGTCGTTACATTTTAACTGTTTCGGGGGAAAAAACGTGGCGTGCGTGAAGGATGTGGTTTCTCATTGTTGTCGCGGGGTGTGTGGGTGTGTAGGTGGTTATTGTTGTGTTACTTTGTTGTCAACGGCCCGGACACCCTGGAGGATCGAGGCGACCAGAAGACGGCGGTCGCTTCCGTCGTCGACAACATGAACGTAAGTGTGGAGGAAAACTGCGGAGAAAGTAAATCTTCCAAACAGTCCCCCTTCCCCGCTTGTCTTGACGTGATGTATTAAGGACCCTTGCCCGCCCCACCCCCCTCCTGTTCCGGACCCTCTTCTGATACGTCTTCGGCATTATTAAAAATATAATGAGAATTAATCAACGTTGACAACTTTCCTCTTATTTTCCATAGGTTTGCGTCTCGTACCCCCCTTACCTAAACAAGACACTACCACTTTTATTACTATGCTAATTTTAATTTCTCTACTACTTAACAGTAAGTAGAGGAAGTTTTGTATTCCACCGAAAAATAGATGTCGAAATGTCACCAGAAATGTATGTTTTGAGGTCCCCTTCCTCCTGCCTACCCCCGTATCTCCAAATACAACTGTGAATAGGACAACTCAAATTAAACATCTTCCATAATTGCAACACGGGAATTTTAAGAAAAGCCTCCATCCCAAACTACACTTTACATGGATTTTTTTGTTTTAATTGCCTCTAATTTTGATTAAACTATCACATGTTTTAGATATTTTAATGACAAGGAAAATGTATACCTTGGAATTTCTGGGAATAGCCTTAGACACAGTCTTCATTCTGAATGAATAAACCGTAAGAGATGGATAGAAAAAGAAAAAGAAGAAACAATGCAGATCTCATTTAAGTACACAATTAAACAAAACTTTATTCTTTTTAATTTATTTGTTTAAGGTCACTTTATAACAACAAAGATCATCAGCGACCACAATATTCTTACATATCAAGCTCGTATATACAAAATTTAATACAAATACCTTACAATGGCGGTCATAAACTTAACTATTTGAACTTTGGTAACAGTTGATTTAGTTAACCACGTCAAATTTAATTTCAACGTCTTCCAAGGTTGCATAATGGGGATTTTCAGGAACTATCCCTTACATGAAATCTTTTTTAAAATACCTCTAAATATTTTGGTTAAAATATTACATGTTTTAGCTATTCTAATGACAAGCAAAATCTAATCTTGGAATTTCTGGGAATAAACTTTGACGTCCTCTTCATTCTGAATGAATTTTGTATAGCTGTAAGAGATAGACATACTTTTACCACAACAACATAGAAGAAGAAAAAAATGTAGATCTCACTAAAGTGCAGAATTTCTCACAACTTACAAAGTCAAATTTAATTTCAACGTCTTCCAAGGTTGCATAATGGAGAGTTCCAAGAAAAGCCCCCAAACCAAAATACCCTTTACATGATTTTTTTTCTTCAAAATTGCCTCTGAATATATTGATTAAAATACCAAATGTTTTAGACATTTTAATGAGAAAGAAAATGTGTATCTTTGAATTTCTGGGAATAGACTTTGAAGTCCTCTTCATTCTGAATTATTTTTGTATAACTGGTAAACCATAAACCACAAAAAATATAGATCTCATTAAAGCACACAGTTTATCACAATTTTCTGTAGAGTTAACATATCTGAAGTATTCTTTCTTATCGGTTTGAATACTTACCATTATTTTCAACTAGAAAGTCGTGGTTTGTTTGTTATCTTTTTATTTTTTCCTCCTGCTCTTGCAAAAAGCGTGTATTTTCTAAACCATCACAAAAGATACACTGTTTAAAACTCTGAATATCACTTCACCACTGTATCCTATAACGCAATGTGTAAATGTGAACTAAAAGTTTGCAGAAGAGTGGGAAGAGAAACTCATGTGATTGCAATCCATCAGAATTGTTATATGTTTTAACATTTTAAAACAATTACAGGTTATGTGAGACAATGTATCTATGAACATAACATATCTATTTTTCTTCTGATTATTTTGACTTTTTACCATTTTCTCAGAAAATAAAGCACATACATAATTGCCACAAAATTAAAAAAAAACTGTTTTAAGATATTAATTGTTTAATTCATAATTTATCTCATTTTGATATTGTAATACAAAATACTCCACGAAGCATACAGTTTATCCAATCACTGTCAAATTTTTAATTCAGCTTGCTATACAGAAATACAGAAATTGTAGTACAAGCATTTCTTGAAATTAACCACTTAAAACATATATAATTATTATTGCATTTTTGGATCTTTTCAATATTTATTATTGAAAATAACTTTAGTTGAACTATTTAATATTTTCTCTCTAGTGCACATATTTTTAATCCATAATTTCTGAATTACTTCTGAAATTTTCAAGCTAGTAATTTATTAACCTTGGTTCCAAGGAGCATATTGAATAATGAAAATTATTGAAAAAAATTAGATCAATGAAGTTTTAAGTTCAATATAGTAGTTTATCTAAATGCTACTGGACAAATTAAATAGTCATTTATGTCTATAATTCTTGATATTAAACAAGCAATTCTACAGAATTTAAGACAATTTATAACTATAATAACAATGTCAATAAAATAGAAACTGTTCATATTTTTTTACCAAACTTCTTGGATACATTTTTTAAGGGTTTCAATGCAGGGATTTATCAGTAACTTCTGGCAAACCGGCTAACAAAAGAACATAACCCGCGATCGTTTTATGTTTTTATGTATTAGGGTATAACATTTGCTAATCTTTTAGTTCAGTCTTGCTGTTAAAATCATCCACGGAAAAATGAAACGACCCAAGATTTCAATCCTCTTGTCTTCATAATCTTTTGCCTACTTTTGGACGTTATAGATTACTTTTTAGACTTTCGGGAAATAAAGCAACGCTAATAATTATTAAAACATAACCTAATGAGTATTAACAAAAGGTGGTAGTTATTTTCTCTGTCACCTATTTTCAATGTACATAGTAGATAGAACATTTATTATATTCCATTAAAAATTCGATACCGACATTTCACTGAAAGGTTTTGTTTTGAAGTCTCTTGAGTAAAAGAAAGAAATAAAAACAATTAAGAAAAATTTTCGGGTCTGTCGGTGTATTCCTATGGGCAGCACAGCTCAAAAACGAAAGGTCTATTAAATACCAAATTTGATATTTAAGTTCAGTATCTTCCAAGGATGCAACACGAATATTTTCAATAGCATTTTTCATGGAGCATTTTTCGAAATTGTTTTTTCTCAAAATGGATCTGTAGATTTTTATTAAAATACCATATTATATTAGGGATATTTTTATTACAAAAATGTACATAGTGAATTTTCTGGGAATAGTCTCTGAAGATCTCTTCATTCTGGATGACTTTTGTATAACTGGTAAACCGTAAGAGATATGCTAAAACTTATTTCACAGAAATGTAGATCTTGTTAAAACACACAAGTTATGTTATATACATTTTTTGTAGAGTTAACTGTTTCCGAGACATTCCTTGTTAAAGTTTGAATTACTTACAACTTTTCTCAAACTGGAAGCTATCTTTCATTTCATATCTCTTTTGTTTTACTTCTGGGTTTTGAAAGAGAACCTAATTTCAATGACAAATGCATAGAAATAACTTTTAAAAAGTTTGACTATGTCTTTAGCTTAGATAGTACATTCCCTTATTTCTCTTCTAATTACAAGGAAGCAGGTAATAAGACCATTTCTGCTAATGTTTATATGAATTAGCATAACGTAGAGAAAAGAATAATCTTTTGTAAGGAAAGTTTGTTTGTGGAACAGCTAGAGAAAGTCGATTGAATTTAATAGATAGTAATAGTTTTCAATTGGCTAGTAACAGTTTTAGCGGAAGAGTAAAATAAAATCCTACATCTACAAAATAAATTTCCTTGTAAGCTCTGTGTGTTAAAATAAAATGTTAATGCTGCTAGATATATATCGCATATTAACCAACAAAATAAATTTAATTTTTGTCAGAGATATTGTTTTAACTATCCTAGATCCATGAATTAGAATACTGAGAAACGTTGGGCTGTGCATATTTTGAAACACTATTTAAGTTTTAATAACTAATTCACGTCTGAAATGACAGTAATGATATTACCATCGGTATAGAGTCTGAATAATGAGTTCTATTTCTATTATTCTACATTTAGTTATTGAATTTACATTTCTAGATAGTTAAAATTTGGTAATGTAGCAGATAATTTGACTTGGTAATAATAATGGCAGGGGCAAGACAATAAACTCGCTATAAACCACTATTCAAAATGTTTGGAATTAGCCGGCGAATATATTCTAGCCGTGTTGTTATTTATAATAAACCAGAAAAGTTTACAAAGGGACATAACAAAGGGACTAGGCATACACGACTTACAAAGACCAACAAATAATTTGCAGACATCCCAAAAAGGGGTTTTCTACAATGCTATAGAGTATTTAATTCACTTCCATCTCCTATAAAGGAATTGCATATGAACAAAAACAATTTTAGGTCAGAATTAAAAAGGTACCTCTTTACTCACACCTTCCATACAAAGGAGGATTTCATTCGATCAAAAAATACTAGTAATAATTAATGCAGTGTTGTAAATATAATATACATGAATATTCTAAGAATGCATGATGTACAAATTGGTTTTTGGAAACAGAGATATAATTGTAAATTATGCAAAATTGACACTTCTGAAAAATTTAATATCAGAGTTAATCTTTGTTAATACATGTATTGATAATTATCAAGAATAGTCAATAAATCACATTTTTTACTTGATCTACTACCTAGAGTAGGAATTTGTGTCTAATCTCAAAACAGGAAGAGTAAAATAATGTAATGCAATATAAAATTACAGCATAATGGACACACTTGTAACTTTAATGTAATACTTTTACCACAAAAATTATTGCAATCTCTCTTGGAAAACTAAATTACAACCATGTGAGAAAGCCTAATTAGGTAGTGATTTTCTGTATTTTAACCACAGAATATGTGAAAATAAAACGGAAGCATTACGGTTTTACATGCTTCTAGGAAATTCCATAATTTCACATATAAAATAAAAATTTGAACATTTTCAATTTGAATACAAATAAATCGTAAATGAGAATTTTAGTGAAAAGAAATACCCAGGAAGGATCCGTTTCATTTTACTTTCTCTATACGTACTATGTACATAGAGTGTAGAGAAGGTATTGTATTGTACCCAAAATTTGGTACCGAATTTTCTCCGGAAATACGTGTTTTGAGACCAGCCTGAATAAAAACAATATTTTATAGAATTAAACCCGTGTGACGTCTGTAGACAGCATAGATCAAAAATAAAAATTACATTAAATATCAAACTCGCAAGAATGTGTCACGATTTTAAAGAAAATCACTCAAACCAAACTAAACTTTACATGGAAACATTTTCGAAAATGTTGATTTTCTCAAAAATGGCTCAAATATTTGTATTAAAATATCTTATAGAAAATATATTTACATGCCAAATCAAATGTATATCTTGAATTTTCTGGGAACAGCCTCTGAAGACCTCTTCATTCTGGTTGAACTTTGTTGAATTTTGCATAACTGGTATACCGTAAGAGATAAATAAAAACTTACACAAGAAATGCAGATCTCGTTAAAACACACAATTTACCATTTACATTTTTTTTATAGCATACCGTTTCTGAGATGTTCCTTTGTTGTTGGTTTCGGCTTTAAAATAGTTGTACTTTTCTCATGCGGGACTTTGTCATTTTCCGATCGTACAAGGAAAGGAATTTCAATCACATAGCAACCAGCTTTTAAAACAATTGTCTATCGCTTTACCCTAGTGTGTTCCATTATTTCCCTTCTACTTATAAGGAAGAAAGTAATAAGATCATTTCTGCTTTTTTATCTCGGTTAGTATGAAATAGATAGTAGAATAAGCTTTTAATAATACTTTGTCACAGAAATTTAGAAAAAGTCATGTGAATGGAACACATCGGATTTTTTAGGGGTGTCATTTAGATTAAGAGAAATAATTAGGATAATTGTTATTATTTGTCTACGAAATTTGACATTTCAAGTGTTCTTTTAATAAGAATATTTCAAAATTAAGAAATACAATTTTTCTTTTATGCTAAATGTGCCGTTAAATTAATATGCAAATTCAGGAAACTGCTTCAGACAATCTTGTTGCCCCCTCACCAATCAGAAACTGAAATAAAACTCTTGGTTTTAAATAATGCTCCAACATTTGTCCTTCCCGTCTTTCTTCTTTTTCTTCTTCTTATGAGGGAAAAATCCAATAATTACGCTTTTAGATAAATGAAGCATACCTGTGTTTAAAACATTAATGCGGTTCTTCTGGAAAGGTTGGGACTTAATCTTTCTTTTAATGGAAGAGTTTGCTCTTATTTTTACTTTCTCTACACGCACATTGTACATAGTGCATAGAATTCGATACCGAGATTTCACCGGAAATTTATGTTTTAGGGTTCCCTGTATCCAAAAAAAGCATTTCAGAAAAAGGTCCGTGTATAAATGTGTGTGTGTCCGTGTGTCTGTGAACACGATAACTCAAAAACGAAAAGTTTATAAAATACCAAACTTTTTATTTAAGTTTAGTATCTTCCATGGATGCGTCACGAAGATTTTGAGAAAAATCCCCCCACCCCAAGCTACCCTTTACATAGAACTTTTTTAAAAAAAAGTTGATTTTCTAAACAATGACTCTAACGATTTTGATTATACTATCGTATATTAAAGATATTTACCTGACAAATAAAATATATATCTTGAATTTTCTGGGAATAGCCTCCGAAGACCACTTTATTCTGGATGAATTTTACGGAGTTTTGCATAACTGCTAAACCGTAAGAGATGAAGAAAAACTTACCACACAAACAATTTATGTTATGTACATTTTTTTCGTTGAGTTGATCGTTTTTAAGGTATTCCCTGTTTTATGGATTCAGCTTTAAAACACTTAATACTTTTCTCATACATGAATTTGTCAACTCCTATCCATGCAAATAAAGGAACTTCGCCACATAACTTATGGTACTCCCTTATTTCGCTTCTACTTGCAAGGAAGCAAGTAATAAGACTATATTTTTCTGGATTAGCAAGAAGTAAATAGAAGCATAATCTTTTTAACAATAATTTGTTGTAGAGATGTAGAGAAAGTCATGCGAATGGAACACATCAGATTTTTGAGGTTAGATATTTTCTCATCACACGCTTTATTTATAAATGCATCCCAAATATCAACGCTCATTTTAAGCGACTTATGCAATTGAGGATACGTGCAATAATAAAGATCATAAAAGATACATAATTATGTAACAGAAAATAACACAATGGTTAATAAGGACAATAAAAATGTTTAAAAGGTTAATACAACACAGGAACAGAAATAAGATCTTCCAAATGTAATAACAATGAAATTAACTGTCAAAAATAATGGTAATATAAATAACGGAAAGCTATAAAACTAGTTATGTTTGGTTTAATGTGCCACATTCTAATCAGTTCCATTTTATTCATGAAATCAAACAAATACCACTCGACTTTCTGTTTAATTGAATAAGTTTTCTCATGAAAAAGCATTCTGAAAGTTTTCAATATATGGAAAACCTTTTGTGGTTGCGAGTATCTTACATTATAAATGAATCTTATTTCCCTCATAATTTGAAGATTGAATTGAGTGTTAGAGTGAAAACAAGATAGCATTACATCGTTTGCTGTGTGTATTCCTTGCAGAAATAAAATAATATAGCCCATAAAATTCACACATTTTAACTTCTATATTATCAAATATGATGTAACTGGCAATATTGCTACAAATAGATTCACTTTCTCCACACGTACTATATAGGTTATGTCTAGAGAATATATTGTATTGAACCCAAAAATTGATACCGAGATTTCACAGAAAATACATGTTTTGGGACCTCCTGAATCCAAATGAATCTGATGTGTTCCATTCACATGCCTTTCTCTATATCTATGCTAATCGAGAAAACTTAGCAGAAATAGTTTTATTTCTTACTTCTTTGTAAGTAGAAGTGAAATAAGGGAGTACCATAGGTTAAAGTGATAGATAAAAGCTGGTTGCTATGGACTGAAGTTTCTTTGTTTGTACGGACACGAGTTCAAAAAGTTCTATATGAGAAAATTATCTGTTTTATAGCTGAAACCAAAAACAAGGAATATCTAAAAAACAATCAACTCCACGAATAATATATATATATATATATATATATATATATATATATATATAACATAAATTGTGTGTTTTAAAGTGCTCTACATTTGTTGTATGGTAAGTTTTTGGCAATCTCTTACGGTTTAGCAGTTATGCAAAATTCCGTAAAATTGACCCAGAATAAAGTAGCCTTCAGAGGCTATTTCCAGAAAATTTGTCAGGTAAATATCTTTAATATAGGATATTTTAATCAAAATCGTTAGAGCCATTTTTTAAAAAATCAAAATTTTCGATGGAATATACTAAACTTAAATACCAAGTTTGGTATTTTACCGACTTTTCGTTTTGGAGTTATCGTGTTCACAGACACACGGACACACAAACACACGGATCTTTTTCTGAAAATACTTTTTTTTGGATACAAGGGACCCACCCTAATACATATATTTCTGGTGAAACCTCGGTATCGAATTTTTTTGGTGGAGTGCAATACCTTCTCTATACACTATATACATAGTGCGTATAGAGAAAGTAAAAATAATTGTTATAAGAAAGTCCGTGTGGGTGTGGACAGCATAGCTCAAAATCGAAAAGTCCTTTAAATACTAAACTTGGTACTTAGGTTCCGTATTTTCCAAGGATGCAACACGCAAATTTTCAATAAAAGCCCCCCACCCCAACTACCTTTACATAGTAAATTTGTCAAACATTTTGATATTCTCAAAACTGGCTCTAACGATTTTGATTAAAATATAGTATATCAGATGTTTACATGAGAAATAAAATGTATATCTTGAACTTTCTGGGAATAGCCTCTGAAGACACCTTTATTCTGAATGAATTTTGCGGAATTTTCACAACTAGAGATAGAGATAGACAAGAACTTACTACACAAAAATGTAGAGCTCGTTAAAACACACAATTTATGTTATGTGAATGTTTTTCGTGGAGTTTATCATTTTTTAGATATTTCTTGTTATTGATTTCAGTTTTAAAATACTTATACTTTTCTCATATGGGAACTTGCCGACAACTGACATGAAAAGAATTGGATTTCTATACCATAGCAACCATATTTTAAATCACTTGACTGTCGGTTTAGCCTTATGTATTCCCTTATTTCCCTTCTACTTACAAGGAACTAGGTAATAAAACCGTTTCTGTTAATGTTTATCTCGATTAGCATGAAGTAGAAGAATAAGCATACTAACAATAATTTGCTACAGAGATGTAGAGAAAGTCATGTGAATGAAGCACACCTGATTTTTTGTTTTCTGTTTAGGTAATACAACGATTCAACACTTGTTATGTAGAAGTTAAGAGTTTAGAAAACATAGATTCTATTGAAACAAACTGAAAAGTGGAAACTGGTAAGAACTTGTTAAGAAAAATTCTTAATAAGCTTTTAGGGTAGTTACTGAACATATAAATAAGAAAGTAACTTTGATTTTGGCGAAACTTATAGGGTATATTTATTTCTAACTGAACCCTGTTGTTGAATTTGTAGTTTTAAATTACAATTAGTTGTATTAAACTATTAGTTTTACTGGATAACAAAACGGGTTTAAACTTTCATCATTATAAAGGTTTATTAATTATAACTAGATAGAAAGGCAAAATATAAAAACTGATTTCTGTGGATGAACAACATTTTTGGGGGGATAACTACTGTATTAAAGAACAATCCTGAAAAAGGTTATGTTTACTATAATTATGAAAACAAGTATTCTTTCATTCTGCAATGAGTAGAATTAAATACACGTGATAAAAATCTGATGTGTGTAATTCACATAACTTTCTCTACGTGTTCTGCAAAACAACTACTTTTAAAAAAGTTTATTCTTCTATGTACTTCATGCTAATCATCAAGATAAACATTAGCATAAATTGTCTTATTACTTAGTTCCTTGTAATTAAAAAGAAAATAGGGGAATACACTAGGTTAAAGCGATAGAAAATTCTATAAAAGCTGGCCTAAGTTTGAGCAATTGAAGTCAGTTCGTTTTGCATTGCCAATTAAACAAAAGATAGATGAACAAAAGGTGATCCCGTTTCAGAAACTCACGGAGTTTAAAATTGAAACCAATAACAAGGAATGTCTCGGAAACGGTCAACTCTACAACAAAATTGTATATAACATAAATTGTGTGCTTTAACGAGATCTACTTTTTGTGTCTATTTCTAAAGCAAAATTCAGCCACAATGAACAGGTTTTCAGAAGCTATTCTCACAGCATTTAACATTTATATTTAACATTTACATATCTTTAATATACGGTGTTTTAATTCAAAATCGTTAGATCCGTTTTTGAGCAAAATATACTTTTCAATAATTTTTACAAGTAAAGGATAGCTCGGGTGGGAGGACTTTGTTGAAAATATTTGTGTGGCATCCTTGAAAGATACTAAACTTAAATACCAAGTTTGGTATTTAATGACCGTTTCGTTTTTGGGCTATGCTGTCCACGGACACAAGACTCAGGGGAACTCAAAACATATATTTTCGACGAAATCTCAACATCGAATTTTTGGATGGAATATAATACCTTCTCTATACACTAAGTTAATAATTTTAATATTTCACTAAGGTCTTCATATTTCTCCATATTTTGTAAGATGGATTTTTCACTTTAAAAATAATTTGTATGTGCAAGAAACTGGGGTTTTCAGATAATATATTTGGGCAGTTTTCATTGAAACACACTTAGAAAATTCAAAGCATTCTTTCAAACAAGTGAAGTATATTGAGAAAATGTACAGTTTCTTTTATTAAAGTCACGTGCAAAATTAAACGTCCTCTAATCTTGAAGGGTTTTTATTTTCGCAAACCGATTCTTTTAATGACTCATTTTATTACCAAACAAGGAAAAAGCAATCAGCAACTTTGTTTTATTTTTTATTTTGGGTTTAAGGTTTCTGAATGTTTTAGGCCTGTAAACGCTCTGTAATTGTTGCATTTCATTTGATGCTTTAATGAAGTGAACGTGTGTCAGATAGATATTTAAAACTTAGGGGTTTTGCTTCGTAGTTTGGTAAAAAGGGTTTAATATTTTTCTTCTTATTTTGTCCGTCTCTACTTATTGCACATTTAGAAATGCTGCCATGTATTAAAAATATGATGTACTACATTCACAATTCACATTTTCTTTACCTTCTAAAAATGGGTATAAATAGCTACATTATCATAAATTTCCAAACAAGTACAAAGGGAATAGCGGCAGTCAAGTGTTAAAGAACTGGGAGCTATATGCCGTCGTTAAAATCCCATACCGTTTCAATGCAATTGCGGGAAACAACTCAATATCGAAAGTATTTAAACGAATGAAAACAATTGAACAAATCGAATGATATCTCGGCAATGGCTATTGCCACAAAAAACGTTATTTGAAATAAAGTGTGCTTTAAAGAGATTTACCAGTTATACAAGATTCTTTCCGAATGAATAGTACTTTATAGGGTATGCCTAAAAACTCAAGATATACATTTTATTTTTTATTAGAAGGTCTTAAATATATGGTATTTTAATCAAAACCGTTATAGTCATTTTTCATAAAATTAAGCATTTGAAAAAATATTCCATATAAATGGTATTTTAGATTTGGGGATTTGCTTGAAAATCTTTGGAAGATGCTGAACTTGAACACCAAGTTTGATGTTTAACAGACCTATGAGTTATGCTATTCAGATATACGACACACACACACTTGGAGATATTTATCAAAAATGTTTATTTGGATAGCCCAAATAGATGTATTTCCAATGAAACCTCGGCTTAAGAGAAATTACTTGGTAGAGAAATTAATACAGTGAAATGAAAAGAATATATCTGAAATACTCATAGTGCCTATTACTTTAGAACATATTCTTCCGTTTTGAACTGTTTAACTATAAATTACATGTACTGCACCTGCTTATCAGTATGCACACCATTCTATTACATTTTAAAACATACGAGATGTGATAAAAAAATAACGGGATTTTTTTAATTTCACGGGCTTCAGTAGGTACACATGTTCTGTTTTCATTTTCAGCTGTTTTGAATGATTAGTTTATTGTTGACAGTTGAAAAGGTTATATGTGTTTTCGAAGGCTCAGCGATTTTGCATTAAATTTTGCTTGAAAAATAGAGTAAAGTGTTTGAAATTTTGGCTGCGGCTTTTGGAAAATCTACTATGAGTAATAGAAGGGGTTTCGAGTGGTATCGACGTTGGATCGAGAAGACTGGACGTCCTAACACATCAATTATTGACGACAATGTGGAAGATGCAAAGAAATGGTTATACAGTCAATAAGAAATACTGCCTAGAAGCTATGCGCCGTTTGCATGAAGTAATCCGAAAGAAATTCCTGAATTTTCGCAACACCACTCTTAGATGGGCTCCCGCTCATACTTCAACGCTTGTTCGTGATTTTTTTTTTTTGTGACAAAAATCAGAAAGGTTATGTTGCTTCAGCCATCTTATTCACCGGACATAGCCCCCTGCGACTTCTTTCTATTCTAGAGCCTGAAGAGAACATGAAAGAACACCGCTTAGCCACTATTGGTGAGGTAAAAACAGAATCGCTGAAGTAGTTGAACACCGTAAGGAAAAGTGAATTGTATTATATTTGAGGTAGTTTATTTTGAAGGGCACACTGTTGATGTAGATGCATAAATATTGCTTAAGAAAAACAAAAATTCCCGTTGTTACTTTATCTACACGTACTATGTACATAGTGTATAGAGATGTTCCATTCCACCCAAAATTCGATACCGAGATTTCACCGGAAATACATGTTTTGGGTCCCCTTGAATCCAAGAAAAAAAAGCATTTTCAGAAAAAGGTCCGTGTATGTGTCTGTGGAAAGCATAACTCAAAAACGAAAAGACTGTTGAGTACCAAACTTTGTATTTAAGTTTAGTATGTTCCAAGGATGCGACACGAAAGTTTTCAAGAAAATCCCCCGCGCCCAACTACCCTTTACATGGAACTTTTTTCGAAAATTTTGATTTTCTTAAAAATGGCTCTAAATATTTTGAGTAAAATATCATAAATAAAAGATATTTATTTACCTTACAAATAAAATTTATATCTTGAATTTTCTGGGAATAGCCTGTGTAGGCTACTTTATTCTGGATGCGTTTTACGGAATTTTGCATAACTGCTAAATCGTAAGAGATGGACAAAAACTTGCCACACAAAAGACAGAGAGCACGTTAAAACACACAAGTTATGTAATATACATTTTTTTCGTGGAGTTGATCCTTTTTTAGATATTCCTGGTTTTTGGTGTCACCTTTGAAAAACTTATACTTTACTCATACAGGAATTTGTCAACTGCTGTCCATACAAACAAAGGAACTTCAGTCACATAGCAACCAGTTTTTTACTATCACTTTAATCTATGGTGCTCCCCTATTTCGCTTCAACTTACAAGTAAGTAATAAGACTATTTCTGTTAATTTTTTTTTCGATTAGCATGAAGTAAATAGAAGCGTAAGCTTTTTAACAACAATTTGTTACAGAGATGTAGAGAAAGTCATGTGAATGTAACACATCCAATTTTTTATAACACCTCGTATGGGCATCAAAACTGATGCAGAGCCTCGAGAAAGCTACAACGAGCTATTTATAGGTGGCCATTAAACGAAGTCGCTAGATGGAGCTGAGTCGGCGGTTTCCAGCGAGAATGAATGGAATTTATCATGAAAAATCTGATGTGAAATATATGTTTTAGGGTCCCCTTTATCTATAAAAAACATTTTCGGAAAAAGGTCGTGTGTGTGTGTGTGTGTGTGTGTCCGTGTGTCCGTGTGTCTGTGAACACGATAACTCAAAAACGAAAAGTAGGTAAAATACCAAACTTTGTATTTAAGTTTAGTATCTTCCAGGGATGCGACATGAAGATTTTGAGAAATATCCCTCCACCCCCAACTACCCTTTACATGGAACTTTTTTGAAAATTTTGATTTTCTCAAAAATGGCTCTAACAATTTTGATTAAAATTTCGTAAATTAAAGATATTTACCTGAAAAATAAAATGTATATCTTGAATTTTCTGGGAATAGCCTCTGAAGAGTAGTTTATTCTGGATGAATTTTCTAAATTTTGAATAGCTGCTAAACCGTAAGAGATGGACAAAAACTTACTACACAAAAAATGTAGAGCACTTTAAAACACACAATTTATATTATATATATTTTTTTCCTGGAGTTCGTCGTTTTTGTGACATTCCTTTATTTGGTTTCTGCTATGAAAAACTTATACATTTCTCATACAGGAATTTGTCAACTGCTATCCATACACACAAAGGAACTACAGTGACATAGCAGCCAGCTTTTGATTATCACTTTAACCTATGGTTTTTTAAAGTATAATTTGTTGCAGGGATATGGAGAAAGTCGTGTGAATGGTACACATCAGATTTTTTTTTTTAATTTGTACCGAAATTGTATCCAGCTAAACAATTGAGGTTCAGAAGATAGCTGATTATACTAAGGACAAGCATGTAAAAGTGTGATTGTGTATTGCAAGTAGTATCATATGTTTTAAGACTAAATTGTATTAGAAAGAAATTCTTTTTATAGACTCAACCACATAAGCTATCAATGCTGGCAAACACTTGAAATAATTTTCATGATTTATAGAATAATCCATATAAATTTTGGAAAAAACAATTGAATACTTTAAGAGCAGTGGTAATTCAACTCACTTAAGGTGTAATTTCCGTATGTTCAGACTACCTTGTCCCCTTAAAGGCTCATCGTTATGTGATACAATTGAAAATGGGTTCCCTTTTGCATTCCGGGAGCAAAACAAAAGTGATGAAACGAAAGTTGACTTACCTATTGAGAAACATTTTAAGAAGTTTAAAATTGAAACCAGTAACAAGCAATATCACGGAAATGGTTGACTCTGTAAAAATGTATATGTGATAAATTGTGCATTTTAATGAAATCTGCATTTTTGCGTAGTAAATTTTTGTCTATCTCATACAGTTCAGAGCCTATTCCTAGAAAATTCAAGATTCACATTTCGTTTTTCATGAAATTATCTTAAGCATATGTTATTTTAATTGTAATCGTTCAAGCTATTTTCTGAGAAATTCAAAATTTTCGAAAAACTGTCCATGTCACAGTAGTTGGGGTGAGGAGGATTTTCTTAAAAATCTTCGCGTTGTATCCTTGAAGGCTACTGAATTTAAATACCAAGTTTTGTATTTTATTTTTCTAATTTCTTTTAAATACCTGGGGTCTCAAACACGTATTTTCGGTGAAATCGGGGTATCGAATTATGTTAGAGAAAGTAAAATTGGTTGGTTGGTAAATCGTATGGACGCATTCAGATGTTGAAGTGTTAGAGGTTACAAAGAACAAACAGCTTACAACCACAGTTGAAGCGTAATAACATAATTTGGCCATTTACATTTTCCAAACTAAAACGGGGGCAAATGACCCTACAAGTAGAGTATTTACACAGCCCGGGGACCGCGATTAGTTCCAGTTATAGGAGGAAGAAGAAGAAGAAATGGCGCTAAACGATTTACATTTTTACGCCGGAAAGTTATTTCCATATCAAACAGGGCAAACTCGATACGTATATAAAAACATGTAAATCCATCACAATGGGTTCTAAATCACCAGTTTGGGCCCGCGGCCCATGACGCATTCTAATATTCAATTATTCCTTGTTATTGTAACTGAAAACCCCGTAGTTAGGGCGCATTAGTACATCATTTCTGTTGTGGGGTACATAACATGAAAACCTGTATTGCTAAAGTTCGATGAATTGTGAAAAAAACATAATTATTAACATTTATTCGTAGTTACGAAAACAACCCTGAATTTAAAGGTTGCCACTTGGACAAGGTAAACACTACAATTAAGATACTTGCAAACCGTTGTAAAATTACATAATAGATTAACAAGAATAAAGTAAACATCAAATGACTTTCTCTACATCTCCGCAGCAAATGATTGTTGAAGCTTATGCTTCTATTTACTTCATGCTAATCGAGAAAAAAATAGCAAAAATGTAGAAGCGAAATAAGGGAGTACCATAAGTTAAAGTGATAGAGATGGTTGCTATGTGACTGCAATTCCTTTATTTGTGTGGACAGGGGTTTTTCAAGGCTGAAACTAAAAACAAGGAGTATCTCAAAAACGATGAACTCCACGAAAAAAATGTATCTAACATAAATTGTGTGTTTTAACGTGCTATACCTTTTTTGTATGGTAATTTTTTGTCCATCTCTTACGGTTTAGCAGTTAAGCAAAGTTCCGTAAAATTCATCCAGAATAAAGTAGTCTTCAGAGGCTATTCCCAGAAAATTCAAGGTATACGTTTTATTTGTGATAGAAATGGCTTTAGTATGTGATACTTTAAACAAAATTATTAGAGCTATTTTTAAGAAAAACAAAATTTTCGAAAATTATTCCATGTAAAGGGTAGTTATGGGTGGGAGTATTTTCTTGAAAATCTTCGTGTCGCATCCTTGGAAGATAGCAAACTAGACAGACAGACACACGGACCTTGTTATGAAAATGTTTTTTTTTTTTGGATTCAGAGGTCCTAAAACATGTATTTAATTATACATTCTCGAGTACAGTTGACACAGGTTTGAAGCGTTGCAGCTCTATTTTCCACTCTAGCTAGGATACAAGCCAGATATTTCTAGCTCTCTTGTTTGCCGACAAAATTGTTGGCTAGAGATCTGAAATGACCGTTACGTTTCAACCTTATCATTCAGAACAAAGAAAACAGCTGTTTAGTGGTATATCGTTAATCTGCCATATTTCGAACAACCGCCCATCACAGCACAATTTCTACCAATACCAATAACATAGCAATGGTTTAATTTTATAGTTTTTCTACCACTCACCTATTATAAGTTTAGGAAGTATTTTATTCTAGCCAAAAATTTGACCCAGAGATTCCCCGAATAAATAAATGAATAAAGAAAAAATCGAAGAAAAAAATCTGATGTGTTCTATTCGCATGGCTATTTCTACATCTCTATAACAAACTATTAATACGCTTATTCTTATATCACTTCATACTAATCGAGATACACATTAGCAGAAACGGTGTTATTGCTTAGTTCCTTATAAGTATAAGGGAAGTAAGGGAATACACTAGGCTAAATCGATAGTCAAATGTTTTAAAATATAGTTACTATAGGATTGAAATCCATTTCTTTACGCAGCCAGGAGTTGGAAAGTTCCCGTATGAGAAAAATTTTAAGTATTTTAAAACTAAAACCAATAACAAGGAATATCTCGAAAACGGCCAACTTCACGAAAAAATGTATTTGACATAAGTTGTATGTTATAATGAGATCTACATTTTTTTTATGTAACAAGTTTACCAGTTTTGCAAAATTTCAGAAAAATTAATACAGAATAAAGAGATTTGCAGAGGCTATTCCCAAAAAATTTGAGATATACATTTTATTTGTCATATAAATATCTTAGATATAAGAGATTTTAATCAAAATCGTTAGAGCCATTTTTGAGAAAACAAAGATTATCGAAATTATTTCCATGTAACGGGTAGTTTGGGGGAGGGGGTGCTTGAAAATCTTCATATCGCATCCTTGGAACTGAACGTAAATGTCAAGTTTGATTTTTAACAGACTTTTCGCTTTTTCTGTCCACAGACACACAAACATTTTTCTAACCTCCTTTTTTTTATACAGGGTGTCCCAAAACACATATCTTCAGTGAAATTTCAGTGTCGAATTTTTTAGTGGAATACAGTACCTGCTATACACATTATGTACACAGTAGTAGAGAAAGTAAAAATCCGTATATGTATATGAAACGTTTCTAGAAAAAAATAAGTGCAAAAATGGCTTTAACGAATTTGATTAAAATACTACTTTAAAATACTTATTTGATAAATAAAAGGTATATTTCAATTCTTCATTCTGTATGTCTTTTGTATAATAGATAAATTGCAAGATGCAGACAAAACGATGTTACACAAAAAATCAGATCCAGTTAAAGGATATAATTTATAAAATAAGAACTGAAGCTTTCCTGGCGACGTATTAATTCAAACTCTTCTCGGGCTTCTAGCCAGGTAAAAACTTGGTTTGACTTGGTGTCAAATATTTTTGTGAAGCTGACAATTTCTTATTTATTCTTTTTATTGGTTTATATTTCTTAATATATATACTTCTGTCAAATGGGAATTCATTCTCCTTTTTACTTTCACTAATGAGTATAAAGTAGAGACGATATTGCACTCCACCCAACATTTCAACACCAAGATTTCTTCACCGGAAATGTAGGCTTTAGAAGCTCCCACATCCACAAGAGGAAAGTTTTAGAAAATGGTCAGCGCGCGAGAGACCTTGTGCCTATGAACACGATAACTCAAAAACGAAAAGTCGCTTAAACAATAAATTTAAAACCACTTAAAACCAAAGCTTGATATTTATGTACAGCATCCTCCAAAAATGCGAGACGAATATTTTCAAAAAGTTCCTCCCTCCGCGAACTACCATTTATATGGAAATATTTCGAAAGCTTTGATTTTCTCAAACATGGCTCTAAAGAGATTTATACACCAAGAAGTGTGGATCTCGTTAAAACACACAATTTATGTCATATACATTTTCTCATGAACTTGGCCATTTCCCGTCGCCCTTCGTGGAGTAAAGGTTACCATGCTAACTTCAGATACGCAAGGTCGCGGGTTCAAACCCGGCGGAGGACGGTAGATTTTTTTCGGGTGTAAAAATCCTTAGCATGGCTTCCTTCGGAAGGGAAGTAAAGCCGTTGGTCCCGTGTCGTAGATTTGCCTCAAGTCTGATAGAGAGGTCTCTGAGCAAAATTAAGCGGTCTTTCACACCCAGTATGGAATGGGACGCTGAGAACTACAGCAGTTAAAGAGCGTCCATAAATAACACGCCATTTACATCAAAACTTTTCTCATAGGGGAACTTGTCAACTCTTGGACGTGCAAAGAGAACGGTTTAAATCACATTGCAACCAGTTTTTAAGAGATTTGACTATCGCTTTAGCCTAGTGTATTCCTTCATTTCCCTTCTACTTACAAGGAAGCAAGTAATGTTGATTAACATGAAGTAGATAGAAGAATAAGCTTTTCAACAAAATTTTTTTACAGAGACATAAAGAATGTCATGTGAATGGAGCACATCAATTTTTTTTTCTGGTCCTCCAAAAAAGAATGTAATTTCAAAACCATAACTTAGTGACACGGTCTTAAATATTTACTGTATTCTCATACCTACTGCAAAAAAAAATTATAATGACGGCTTTTTTCTGAATTAACAAGAAATATAGAGAAAAAAAATCTGATGTGTACCATTCACATGACTTTCTCTATATCCCTGCAACAAATTATACTTAAAAAGCTTATACTTCTATTTACTTTAAGCTAATCAGAAAAACATATCAGAAATAGTCTTATTACTTGCTTCCTTGTAAGTAGAAGCGAAATAAGGGACTGCCATAGGTTAAAGTGATAGTCAAAAGCTGGTTGCTATGTCAACGAAGTTCCTTTGTTTATATGGATAGGAGTTGACAAGTTCCTGTATGAGAAAAGTATACGTTTTTCATAGTAGAAACCAAAAATAAGGAATGTATCAAAAACGACGAACTCCACGAAAAAAGTGTATATAACATAAATTGTGTGTTTTAAAGTGCTCTACATTTTTGTGCAATAAATTTTTGTCCATCTCTTACGGTTTAGCAGTTATTCAAAATTCAGAAAAATTCATCCAGAATAAACTACTCTTCAGAGGCTATTCTCAGAAAATTCAAGATATACATTTTATTTGTGAGGTAAATATCTTTAATATACGAAATTTTAATCAAAATCTTTAGAGCCATTTTTGAGAAAATCAAAATTTTCGAAAACAGTTCCATGTAAAGGGTAGTTTGGGGTGGGGGGATTTTTCTCAAAATCTTCGTGTTGCATTCCTGGAAGATACTAAACTTAAATACCAAGTTTGGTATTTTACCGACTATTCGTTTTTGAGTTATCGTGTTCACAGACACACGGACACACACACACACACACACACACACACATACACACACACATGGACCTTTTTGTGAAAATGCTTTTTTTGGTATTGGGGACCCTAAAACATATATTTCCGGTGAAATCTCAGTATCGAATTTTTGGGTGGAGTGCAATACCTTCTCTATACACTATGTACATAGTGCGTGTAGAGAAAGTAATAAGCTTTTGGTGAAATGATTAGAGCAAATCATGTTAATGCAAAATATCATTTTGTATTCTAATTTTCTAATAGAAGGTAAATTTTAACCATTTAATTTGCAAAGGTGTATTCACATCTAACTGAATAATCTGTTGAATTTATAATATTCATTAGACAAAGATTTATTCGTTTATCGAATTTCCAAAGTTGCTATGAGATTGAAATCCGTTTCTTTGCGTGACCAAGCGTTGACAATTTTTTGTATGAGAAAAGTTTTAAGTGTTTTAAAACTGAACTCAATAACAAGGAATATCTCAAAATCGGCCAACTCCACGAAATAAATGTATATGACGTAAACTGTGTGTTTTATCGTGTTCTTCATTTTTGGTGTAGTAAGCCTTTGCCTTTCTCTTGCTGTGTACCAGTTATGCAAAATTCAATAAAAATCATCCAAAATAGGGAGATCTTTAGAAACTATTCCCAGAAAATTCAATATATATATATATATATATATTTATTTGGCACGTAAATATCTTAAATATAAGAGGCTTTAATTAAAATCGTTAAATAAATTATTGAGAAAATTGAAATTTTCGAAATTTTTCCCATAAAAAGGGTAGTTTGGGGAGGGAGGATTTTCTTGGAAATCTGCGTGTCGAACCCTTGGAAGATATCAAACTTAAATACCAAGTTTGGTATTTAACGGTCTTTTCATTTTTGAGCTATGCTGTCGACAGGCACACACACACACAAGAACGAACCTTTTTCCAAAAATGCTTTTTTATTATTCAGGGGGACCCAAAACATGTATTTCCGGTGAAATGTTGGTATCGAATTTTGTGTGCAATACAATACCTTCTCTATACACTATGTATATAGTACGTGTAGAGAAAGTAAAAATGATTGGAGCGTCATGTTAATGCAATATATCTTTTGTTTTATAATTTTCTAACAGAAGGTAAATTTTAACTCATTAAATTGGCAACGGTGAACTCAGATCTTATAATAATCTGGGTTAAAAGTTGAAATTATCAATAACCTGGTGAGTTTATAGAATTCATTAGTCAAAGGTTTATTTGTTTATGGAATGTCCAAAATATGAGTCCTATTTTACAAACGTGTATTAGGACTAAAGTTTAAATGCAATATAAAGTATATAAACCTTGTATAATTTTCTAAGTATAAAAGCATTGATTTAATTCCGGAAATAGGATGCAGATTTCCAAAGATTTATATCAGAAGTGTACAAAAGATTAATAAAAATCGCCGATATTAAACTCAGTTGTTTTAAACATTTAAAACATCGTTTTTAAGGGCTATCACGTTACAAAATGCACCACCTAAGGCGGCCGGTGAATATTAAGTGTACAAGACGCTCCGGAAGACAAGATTTTGAACGAGCTTGCTAATTTCTAGTGATGTAATAATCGCATCGGATAGGAAATGACGCCAATTTATAAAAATTAGACAACGTCCGCTCGGGCAGAATGCCGCGCTCTGCGCCACTATTAACAAGTGACTGACAGCTCCCGCATTCCCGTTCATTTGTTCACTCGCGACACCATGTAACACTCTTTTATCGATCCTCATGGATATGTTATTGATTTTAGTGTTGTTAACCACACACTTTTTAAATTCTCTAAAAAGTATCGTATTGCACCCAAAAATTTGATACCAAGATTTCACCGGAAATAAATGTTTGGGACCCCCTGAATAAAAAAAAAAAAAAAAAATTAGAAAAATGTCCATGTGTGTCTGTGGGCAACATAACTCAAAAACGAAAAGTCAATGAAATATCAAACTTGATATTTAAGCTCAGTATCTTCCAAGGATGCAACA
Source organism: Hymenopus coronatus (assembly GCA_030762935.1). Lineage (NCBI taxonomy): Eukaryota > Metazoa > Arthropoda > Insecta > Mantodea > Hymenopodidae > Hymenopus > Hymenopus coronatus. The sequence goes on from CM060899.1 coordinate 48,439,038, forward strand.
CCAAGATTTTCAAGAGAATCCCCTCAGCCTAAACTACCTTTTATATGGAAAAAAATTCGAAAATGTGGATTTTATCAAAAATTTCTCTAACAATTTTGATTATAAAAGTTTGATTTGACAAATAAAGTGTATATCTTGATTTTTAGGGAATATTCTCTAGACCTGTTTATTCTGGATGAATTTTTTGCATATATGTCATATATCTTTAGCCTGGAGTTGACCGTTTTCGAGATATTCCTTCTTATTGGTTTCAGTTTTAAAATACTTATAGTTTTCTCTTGCGGTAGCTTATCAACTTCAGGCCAAGGAAAGAAACGGCTTTCAATCCTATTTTAAAACATGTGGCTGTTGGCTTAGCCTAGTGCATTTTTTATTTCTCTTCTACTTACAAGAAACTAAGTAATAAGACTGTTTCTGCTATTGTTTATCTAGATTAGCATGAAGAGTACAGAAGAATAAGCTTGTCAACAATAATTTTTTACAGAGATGTAGAGAAAGTCATGTGAATGGAACATCAGCTTTTTAAGACTTGCTCGCTTCTCCTGAATTTTAAAGACACCCACATTTTTGTTGTTGGTGTTAGGTCTACATATTAAAAGGCATTAGAGTCGCATTTTTCAAGGATGCGACACGAAAATAGTCAATAGTATCCTCACTCCAAACTACCCTTTACCCGAAAAATTTTCCATTACTTTTATTTTTTAAAAAATGGCTATAACGATTTAAAATGCCATATGTTTAAAATATTTCACGAGAAATAAAATCCTTCATTATAAATGCTAATTTTATTAATTTCTCTAGCACGTTTGTGCAATGCATATAACAGATAGAGAAGATATTGTATTTCATCCAAAATTTCGATACCGAGATTTCACCGAAAATAAATGTTTTGGGATCCTCAGAATAAAAATAGAGCACTTTTAGAAAAACATTAATGTGTGTCTGTGAACACGATAACTAGGTTAAAATCAAACTTAATTAAGTTCAACATTTTCCGAGGATGCGACACGAAGATTTTCAAGAAAATACCCTACCCCAACTACCCTTTACATGGAAAAATTTTCGAAAATTTTGATTTTCTCAAAAATTTCTCTAACAAGTATTTGCATGACAAAATGACTGTCTTGAATTTTCTGGGAATAGCCTCTAAAGACCTCTTTATTCTGAATGATTTGTTTTTTTAATTTTGCATAGCTAGTAAACCGTAAGACTTACTACGCACAATATGTAGATCTCCTTAAAACACACAATTTATGGCATATTCGAGATATACTGGAGTTGGCCGTATTCGAGATATTCCTTGTTATTGGTTTCAGTTTTCACCCAAAAATTCGATATTTCATTGGAAGTACACATTTGAGGATCCTCTGAATGAAAAAATAATTTTTTTATAAAAAGGTGTAGGTGTGTGAACACGATAACTCAAAAACGAAAAACTTAATATATAAGTTCAGTATTTTCCAAGGATTTTTAGCAAAACCCCCCTACCTCCAATTACCCTTTACATGGAAACACTTTCGAAAATTTTGATTTTCTCAAAATTTCCTGTAACGGTTTTTGATTAAAATAACGTATTTTAAATGTATTTACATCAAAAACAAAATGGATATCTTGAAATTGCTAGGAATACCTCTGAAGACCTCATTCTTGATGTCTTTTATACAGGTAACTGGTAAACCGTAAGATGTAGAAAAAAACTTGCTAAACAAAAAAAATTAGATATCGTTAAAACATTCAATTTATGTCATACACATTTAGTTGTTTAGAGTTAACCGTTTCCGAAATATTCCTTGTTATTTGTTTCAGTTTTAAATTAATAAAACTTTCCCCAAACGGGAAGTCATCTTTTGTTATATCTCCTGTTTGTTTTACTTCCTGGATACGCAAACAAAATCAAAGTTCAATTGTTGTGAAACAATTGAGGTTCGGTTCGCTTTTCATGGTCCCCTTTGAGAAACGTTAGGTAGTTTAAAACTAAAACCAATAACAAGGATTATCTCGAAAATGGTTAATAGTCAATTCTACAAGAAAAATTTATATGACATTAACTATGTGTATTAACGAGATCTACATTTTTAAGCTATGCTGTGCACAGACACACACACACACACACACACACACACACACACAATAACTTTATTTCTAAAACTACTTTTTTTCGGACTCTGGGGACCTCTATATATCTATATATCGAGTTTTTGGGTGGAATACAATACTTTCTCCACACTCTATGTACATAGTACGTGTAGAGAAAATAAAAATGTTTTACAAATTTCAGAAAATCCATAAAAAAATTATATGATTTGGAACTTTTATTTTTGAATTGTGTTTATGCCTTGGGTTTTGTGTGTATTTCTTTTATGTATTATCGTTTTGTATTAGTTTTTTTCAAATAGATAATATTGTAACAATGGTTAGAGATCATCGTGATTTTAATTGTTATTATTTTGAATTGTTTCATTTAAAGAACCTTCATTAACTATTCTAGTCAAATCGGCGGCTCTGACTTCAGCAATTAGCGTTAACTAGTTTACTTTGGGCATCTACACTATGTTATGTTTCTTTTACTTTGAAATCCATAACACTCAATCACGTATTCATACTTTCAGAACTTGTGTGGAAAAGGGGCATATGTCCCCATTTAATGAAAAATTTTCTCTTCCCAGTGGGTGTTAACCTTGGGTTAAGCTCACTAATTAACTACGCAAATAATAGTTGTAGTTTTATTCATATCGTCCATTTTGCGCAGATGGGTTTGATCTGCCACAGCTATCATTTGAAAGTTTTATTATTTGTTGGAAATTTATGAGCATTAAAAGCTTATGTATTGCTTTACACTTTATTTTTCTGTTTCTCTTCTTAAAATTATGATCATACAAAAGCTTTTTCTTCTATTTATTATGAAGCGAGGTAATCTTTAATTATACGACAGCCGTTTTTTTTCAACCTCCGATAGGCTATAAATTAAAGACAAATTCATAGAAAACAATTATTTTATTACTAACAGTTTTGTACACTTATGGTTACTTTTCAACATAATCACCGAAAAGATTGAGACATTTATCATACCTGTGCACAAATTTTGCATTGACGTTGTTTTGAAGATTTTCGTATTTTACGTTTGCGGAGAGCCATTCAAAACAAACGAAGAGGAATGCTGACTTCAGGAATTGTGTTGATCCATGACAACGCTCGTCCACACACTGCTGGCACAACCCATCGGCTCCTTGAACAATTTCAATGGGACACTTTCGATCATTCGCCGTACAGTCCTGACCTGGCACCCAGCAACTTTCACCTTTTCTCTGAACTGTAGACGTGGCTAGGAGGGCAGCACTTTCAAACCAACGAAGATATTCAAAACAACGTCAATGCTCATTTGAAATCATTGGCGGCATCATTTTTTGAAGCGGGCATAGCGGGATAAATGTCTCAATCTTTTTGGTGAGTATGTTGAAAAGTAACCATAAGTGTACAAAACTTTTAGTAATAAAACAATTGTTTTCTATGAACTTGTCTTTTATTTATAGCCTATCGGAGATTGAAAAAAAAAAAACGGTCCTCGTGCATATCGTTACAGGTATAAGAATAGAGAGCATATAGATTTTAATAAAATGGATTGCTTTGAAAATTCATGCTCTTTGCATAACCCCAGAGAAAAAATCTGATTATCCATTCACGTGCATTTCTTAGCTATTCAACGAACAAACTTCTCACAAAAGATGCTTCTTTCTACTCTATGCTAATCATTAGCAAAATGGTCTTATTAGTTAGTCCTTTTAAGGAGAAGGTCACTATGCTAAATATCAAATGTTTTAAAAACTTCGCTATGCAGTTGCTATTAAAATTATCTTCTTTGCATGGCCCGGAACAAAACAAAACAAACAAAACAAACAAAAACACGGAAAACTTACTGTTTGAGAAAATTATAAGTGTTTTAAAAATAAAACCAATATTAGGGAATATCTCTGAAATGGTTAGTTTTACTTGACAATTGTGATTTTAATAAAAATCTACATTTTTGTGCAGTAAGCTTTTGTCTATCTCTTATGGTTTACCAGCTATGCAAAAGTTATACAAAAGTCATCCAGAATGAAGAGGTCTTCAGAGGCTACTTTCAGAAAATTTAACATGTTTGTCATGAAAAAATCTTAGGGGTATGTATGACCGACATTTCATAAAAAATAACAAAATAATTGACCTTTTATTTTAATTCCATAAAATAATTGAAACATACATAATTGACCATCAGGAACCATTTTAAAAGCCTTAACTAGAGCTAAAGCAAACAATTAGAGGCGAAACTTTTCTGGACTTGGCAAGAAAAACTTCAGTTCGACAAGATCCAATTCACATCAGACAAAGTAAAAGTTATGCAGAAGCTAAGCAGCAATGCAAGAAGAAAATCCGATGTTTACACTCACATGACTTTCTCTAACTGCTCTACAAACCTCCTACAAAAGATTATTCTTCTTTGTAGACAATGCTAATGGAGATAAATATTAGCAGAATATTATTACTTAGTTCAATAAGTAGAAGAGAATAAGGTCTATGCTAAAATGATTGTCAAATGTTTTAAAATCTATCGTATGCGAGTGTCATTGCAAATCACTTCTTTGCTTGGCCAGGAGTAGAACAAAAGAAAAGCGGACACTTCCTGTCTGAGAAAAGTTTAAGTACTTGAAAATTGAAACGAATAACAAGGAATATCTCAGAAACGGTTACCTCTACAACAAAAACGTAAAGGGCATAAATTGTGTGTTTTGTCGTGATGTACATTTTTTGTATAGTGAGTTTTTTCTATCTCTTACGGTTTAGCAGCTAAGCAAAATTCATCCAGAATAAAGAAATCTTAAGAGACTATTCCCCAAAATTTCGAGATATACATTCTATTTTGGACATAAATAGCTTTAATATACGGGATTTTAATCAAAATCGTTAGAGGCATTTTTAAGAAAATCAAAATTTTCAAAATTTGTTCCATGTAAAGGGTAGTTTTTAATAGGGGGATATTTTTGAAAATCTTCGTGTCGCATCCTTGGAAGATACTGAACCTAAATACCAAGTTTGGTATTTAACGGTCTTTTCGTTTTGGGGCTATGCTGTCCACAGACACACACAGACAGACAGACACACACACGGACCTTTTTTTTAAAAATGCTTTTTTCGGACTCGGGAGACCCCAAAACATATATTTACGGTGAAGTCTCGGTATCGAATTTTTGAGTGCATTACAATACCTTCTCTATCCCTATGTACATTGTACATATGGGGCTAGAGAAAGTAAAAATACAGAAAAGACAGGAGTAGAGCAGAGGAGAGGAAAAGGAAAGCTGAGGGTCCAACCTACCAACCTGGTGGATTTTAATGCATTGCAATCTTTCCTTGTTTTCTGCTATTTTATATTTTCATCACTTTTCTTCCTGTAAAATGCTCCTTGCTAAGCAGTTTTTCTGTTACACAAGTAAATTTTTCTGTATATGCTCACAGAGATACAATGAATAAGAATTGTCTTAGGTTTAGGTTTCACTGTCAGATTTATTTAAGCATTGCTTTTTTTTTTTTTTTTTTTTTTTTTTTTTTTTTCAATTTTCAAACACACAAAAAAAAATACACATTTATAACTTTTGAAATTTTAGAGCCTAAATTAAATGAGTCACAGAGAAAGCTAGAAAAGAATTGTATGTATTTTGAACCTAGGTTTAAAATATTGGATCATAATTTTAATTTTTTGTAGCAAAGGATTTTTTTAGTGACGTTACAAAACATAAATAAATTTGACCATTACTACCAAACCGTTAGAGCAAAATTGATGAAATTTTCAGTGTGACTTATTTGCATTACATTGCATCTGCGGTATAAAATTAAAAAAAAATCTAGCATTATTAGTTTGAAATTTCAAACTTTCAGTCATACATGTTGCTAAACTTATGAAATTTTAATCAAAATCGTTAGAGCCATTTTTGAAGGGGAAAAAAAAAGAACAAAAAAAAAAAAAAAAAAGAAATGTGTTCTAAGTAAAAGGTAGTTGAGAGTGGTTGAATTTTTTGGGAAAATCTTCATGTAGGGTCATTGGAAGATACTAAAGTTAAATACCAAGTTTGGTATTTAACTGACTTTACGTTTTTGAGCTATGCTACCCACAGGCACACACGGACCTGTATCTAAAAATGCTTTATACTGGATTACAAGGCATACACTTCCAGTGAAATATCGGTATCGAATTCTTGAGTGGAATTTACGTTTTTGAGCTATGCTACCCACAGGCACACACGGACCTGTATCTAAAAATGCTTTATACTGGATTACAAGGCATACACTTCCAGTGAAATATCGGTATCGAATTCTTGAGTGGAATACAATACCTTCTCTTTCTGCTATGTAGAGGTGTAAAGTAAAACTTGTATGTCGTATAAATTGTGTGTTTTAACAAACTAAACATTTTTAGTAGACATTTTTATCTATTCTTTTCGGTTTACCAGTTATACAAACGTACTTAAGAATGACTTTAGAGGCTATTCCAAAAAAAGCGAAAGATACATTTTATTTGTTTTAAGTATCCTTAATATACGGTATTTTAATCAAAGTTGTTAAAGCCAGAATTTCTGGAAAGTTTTCGTGTCGCATTCTTGGAAGATGAACTTGAGTATCAAGTTCGATGTTTTATTATTATTATTATTATTATTATTATTATTATTATTATTATTATTCAGGGAACCCTGAAACGTCTATTTTGAATGAAATCTTAGTAGAAACTTTTTGGATGGAATGCAATACGTTCTATATATATGTGCTAAGTAGAGAAAGTGAAATAGTTTTAAACACCTGTAAGGTATTTCTAAGCCAAGGAATGCTCTGCATTTGTTTCTGCCTCTCCGAAAAGTAATTAATGGAAAAGTTAATTGGTTTAAGATTGCAGCTTTAGGACATTAAATTAGGTATATTCCAAGTAACCCTGCGCTGGAAGTTATTTGTTGTACTTTGTTGGCTTTGTAAGACAGAACTTTGCCTTAAAGACGTTTTTTTATTTAGATAAAGAGAAGAGTTAGTCCGTCTGACGCGCAGACCTTGACCGTGTCTTACGCAACTCTTTTGTTTCCTGCTTCACACTCCATTTTCTTCAAAACCAGCAGTTGTTAGACGCTTCCGTTTCCAGTTTCTGCCAGTTCCATTTAATCACACGGTAATATAGAAATTATCTCAAGAAAATCTTAAGTGTGATGTGTTACATTCACATAGCTTTCTCTACACACTATAGTTCGTTCTTATTTTCTCTACACGTACTATGAACATAGTGTATAGAGAAGGTATTGTATTCCACCCAAAAATGTCACCCAGATTTCACTAAAAATACGTTTTAGGACCCACTGAACCAAAAAAAAAAAAAAAAAAAAACATGGCTAGAAAAATGTCTGTGTGTGTAAATAGAAATAGTTTTATTTATGGACGCTCTTTAACTGCTGAGGTTCTCAGCGTCCCATTCTATATTGGGCATGAAAGACAGCTTAAGTTTGCTCAGAGGCCTCTTTATTAGGCTTGAGGTTGTTTCACGTGCCGTAAATATACGACACGGGACCAACGGCTTTACATCCCTTCCGAAGGAAGTCATGATAAGGGTTTTTGCGCACGAAAAAATCCATCGTCCTCCGCCGGATTTGAACCCGCGACCTTGGGTATATGACGTTAGTGTGGTAACTATTGCACCACGGAAGACGACTCTCTGTATGTGTGTGTGTGTGTGTGTGTGGGCGCGCGCGAGCAAAAACGAAGAGTCCGTTAAATACCAAACTCGGTATTTAAATTCAGTATCTTACAAGGATGCGGAACGAAGATTTTCAAAAAAGTTCCCCCACCTCCAGCTATCCTTTAAATAGAAAAAAGATTAAAAAATTTTTTGATTTCCTCGAAAATGGCTCTAATGAATTTGATTAAAATCTCATATATTTAAGATATTTACATGACAAATAAAATAATTTTCTAGGAATAGCCTCCAAAGATCTCTTTATTCTGGATGAATTTTTCTGAAGTTTGTATAACTGGTAAGAGATAAACAAAAGCTTACAAAAAATATATATATCGTTAAAACAAACAAACAATTTATGTCATATTTCTTTTTTGTTTTTTTTTTTCGTGGAGTTTGCTGTTTTCGGATATATATTGGTTTCAGTTTTAAAATACGTTTCTTATATGAGGGCGCTTCGGCTACTAGCCACGTAAAGAAACGAATTTCAAACCATAGCAACCACGTTTTAAAACATTTGACTGTAGGTTTAGTCTAATGTATTCTCTTATTTCTCTTCTACTTACGAGGAAAAGTCCTAAGACCATTTCTGGTAATGTTTATCTGGATTAGTAAGAAGTTCTTAGAAGAACAAGCCTATTAGTAGTATTTCATTACAAAGATGTAGAGTATTTAAGTTTAGTATCTTCCAAGGATGCGACACGAAGATTTTCAAGAAAATCCCCCAATTACCCTTTACGTGGAAAAAGTTTTGAAAATTTTGATTTTCTCAAAATTGACTAATGATTTTGATTAAAGCACTGTATATTAATATTTATTAATTATTGCATACAAATAAAATATATATTTTTTATGGAAATAGTCTCTGAGGAGTTCTTTATTCTGGATGTATTTTGCTAATATTTGCATAACTGGCAAACCGTAAAAGATAGGCAAACACTTACTCAACAAAAAATGTATATCTCGTTAAAAACACAAAATATGTCATTTCATTTTTTTCGTGTAGATAACCATTTTTGAGATATTTCTTGTTATTGGTTTCAGTTTTAAAATAGTTTAACATTTCTCATGCGGGACTTGACAATGCAAACAAACGGATTCCAAACACATGCTAACCAGTTAAGATTTGACTATCAGTTTAACCTATGGTACTCCATTATTTGCCTTCTACTTACCAGAAAGCAAGTAATAAGACCATATCTGCTAATGTTTATCTCGATTAGTATAAAGTAGATAGAAGAATAAGCAATGATGCGTTACACAGATGTAGAGATAGTCATGTGAATGGAACACATAATATTTTTACTTTCTCTACAGGTACCATGTACATAATGTATAGAGAAGGTATTGTAATATACTCAAAAATTTGATACCGAGATTTCACCGGAAATACATGATTTGAGAAACTCTGAATATTCGCACGTGTGACTGTCTGTCTCTGTGTGTCTGTGGGCAACATAGCTCAAAAACGAAAAGACCATTAAAAACCAAACTTTCTATTTAGGTTTGGTATCTTCCAAGGATGCGACACGAACATTTTCAAGAAAATCTCCCAACACAAACTAGCCTTTACATGGAACTTTTTTCGAAAATTTTGATTTTCTCAAAAAATGGCTCTAACAATTTTGACTAAAATATCGTATATTCAAGATATTTGCCTGACAAATATATATATATTGAATTTTCTGGGAATTTCCCCTGAAGAGTACTTTATTCTGTATGCATTTTGAATAACTGCTAAACCGTAATAGATGGACAAAAACTTACCACACAAAAATCTAGAGCACTTTAAAACAACAGTTTATGTTACATATACTTTTTTCGTGGAGTTGATGGTTTTTGAGATATTCCTTGTTTTTGGTTTCAGCTTTAAAAAAAATTATACTTTTCTCATGCAGGAATTTGTCAACTCCTGTCCATGCAAACAAAGGAACTTCAGTTACATAGAAACCAGCGTTTGACTATCACTTTAACCTATAGTACTCCCTTATTTCGCTTCTACTTACAAAGAAGCAAGTAATAAGACTATTTCTGCTAATTTGTTCTCGATTGAATGTGAATGATACACATCAGATTTTTTAATTACATATGGACGCTTTCTAAAATGTATGTTCTAGTTTTTGCCCTCAAAACATGTATTTCTGGTGAATCTCAACTTTATTTTTGTGTGGAAAACAGCATTTTTCTTACCCGTTATAGGTAGCTGGTAGTAAAAGTAAAAACGAAACGAAATAATCAACAAATTTGTCAGAGCAACAATGACGCAATTCTTTACGTATGCTGGAGAGTAGAAAGGGGTATAATTTTGGTCGGTTTGCTTTGACAAGTAATATTTTATTTTTAATAATAATAAGTTACATTATAAATTACTTGTTATCTTTGTAATGTAATTATATTATAATGTTGACTGTTAAATTAATTACTCAGAATGAATAAATGAATAATGTGTTAAATAAGTAGGTGGAATATTTTATCTCTCACGTTGCTAAAAATGATGAGGGTACCGCCATTGTAAGCATTGCATCAGCAAGTCGTCGTTACGTTGGCATGTATGAATAGCACCAAATTTAGATCATGTATATACGTGGACATTTAAGTTGATAAATTATACAAATATAATGGTTAAATTTTTTTTATAATCCCCCATTTTCCAAGATTTAGGTTTATTTTTACTTCCTCTACACGTACTATGTACATAGTTTATAGATAATTCGATACCGAGATTTCACCGGAAATACATATTTTGTGTCCCCCTAAATTTTCAGTGTGCGGCCGTGCGTCTGAGAACACGATAACTCAAAAACGAAAAGTCGGTAAAATACCAAACTTGGTATTTAGCTTTGGTATCTTCCAAGGATGCGACATAAAGATGTTCAAGAAAATCCCCCCACCCCAAACTACCCTTTACATGGAACTTTTTTCGAAAATTTTGATTATCTCAAAAATGACTGTAATGATTTTGATTAACATATCGTATATTAAAGATATCTAAATGACAAATAAAATGTATATCTTGAATTTTCTGGGAACAGCCTCTGAAGACTACTTTATTCTGGATGAATTTTACGGAATGTTTGATAACTGCTAAACCGTAAGGGATGAACAAAAACTTGCCACACAAAAAATGTAGAGCACATTAGAGTGCACAGTTTATGTAATATACATTTTTTTCGTGGAGTTGATCGTTTTTGAGATATTCCTTGTTTTTGGTTTCAGCTTTGAAAAACTTATAGTATTCTCATACAGGAATGTTTCAACTCCTGCCCAAACAATTAAAGGAACTTCAGTCACATAGCGATCAGCTTCTGACTATCACTTTAGCCTATTGTACTACCTTATTTCCCTTCTACTTACAGGAAGCAAGTATTAAGACTATTTCTGCTAATTTTTTGTCGATTAGCATGAAATAAATAGAAGCATAAGCTTTTTAACAATAATTTGTTGCAGAGATGTAGAGAAACTCATGTGAATATAACACATCAGATTTTTAAATATGAAATGTCAATTAAAATTGGTAGTCCAATAAACAAAATTGTGGAATATGATAACGCTTAATGGGAGTTGCACACGAATTTTGAAAAGAAAAAAAATCCCTTTTTAGTTTCTCTAGCACGTATATATAATTCACATAGTACTTAGAGAAAGTATTATATTACACCCAAAAATTAGGCACAGAGATTTCACAGAAATATATGCCTTGAGGACCACTGAATCCAATAACGTTTTTAGAAAAACTGCTCATGCGTCTTTGAACAGCATAACTCAAAAACGAATGGTCGGTTAAATACCAAACTTGGTATTTAAAGTTAATATCTTCCAAAGATGCAACGCACCACAAACTGCCCTTTACATGGAAGATTTTTTTTGAAATTTTCAATTTTCTCAAATATAGCTCTAACTTTGAATGTCAAAATGCAGTATATTAAAGATATGTATTTAAATGACAAATAAAATGTATACATTTAATTTTCTAGGAATAGTCTCTGAAGACCTCTTCATTCTGGATGATTTGCATAACTGGTGAAGCATAAGAGACAGACAAAAATGTAGATCTCGTTAAAACACACAATTTGTTACATACCTACATTTTTTTCGTAAGTTAGCATTTTCTTAAGTATTCTTTGTTATTAGTTTCAATTAAGATACTTAAACTTTTTTTCAAGTGGGAATTTTTAGTTGCTGTTTCTGCTTACTCTTGGCCATAAATAAACTGAATTTCAGTCAAATAACGAACAAATTTTATAACATTTGAAAATCGCTTAAGCCTAGTGTATTTTCTAATTTCCCTTCTACTTATTGTAATTAGACTATTTCTGCTAATATTTATCTCGACAATCAAGAAGTGTATAGAAGAAGAAGCTTTTGTAGAAATAAGTTATTAAAGAATAGTTAAAGAAAGGCATGTGAATGGAACACAAACTTTTTTGTTGTGCTAACCATTTCTGAGATGCTCCTTGTTATTGGTTTTAAAATGTCCAATATTTAGATCTTTTTTCATTCTGCCCATGCAAAGAGGACAATTTCAGCACATAGGAATCATAGCTTTTAAAAGATTTGACTAAAGCTTTAGCCTAGTACATCATTTCCCTTCTTCTTATAAAGAGTTAACTAATAAGTAAATTCTGCCAATGCTTATCTGGATTAGCATGAACTAGATAGAATAATAGTTTTGTAGGAATAGTTTATTACAGATTTATAGAGAAAGTCATGTAAACGGAACATACTATTTCTTTTTTCAAAGACCATTGAATTACCGATAGGCTTTTTAAAAGTCTGAGTAACGTTTTCCCTACTGCATCCTGCAACAAAACGTGCAAATGTGATTTGAAATTTAACAATAAGTGGAATAATGACATTTTGCAAGAATAGTTTGTAGAGGATTGAGTAGAAAATCATGTGAGTGCAACACAATTTTTCTACGTATGTTTGAGATTATTTATTGCAAAACTAGTATTTCACCACGTAAAAATTACTTTTGCAAAGTTATAGAAGCAAAAATTCTTATTATAAAGCATATAAAAACTTCTAAAGCAAAAATTAAGCTCCTTCTATGTAGCTAAAGTGATAGAAGAACAAAATGAAATCCGGAAAGGAAGATCATGTACCATGGTTACTTCAGTTTAGATTATCATCGAGAAACAAAGAGAATTCAATAAAGAAACACATTTAGTATTTATTGATTTCACTAAGGCTTTTGATAAATTAGACAGAGAAAACTATTTGGAATTTTGGTAGAAGATAATGTTCCAAATCAGCTAGTAGATGTAATCTTTAAATTATATTGTGAAAATTACATTTCAGTACGTGTAGGAAGCAACTACATAGAATGGAAACCAATTAACCAAGGTGTTAGACAAGGTTATGTTATACTCACATAACTTTCTCTAGCAAACTTCTTACAAAAGTTTATTCTTCTTTCCACACCATGCTAATCGAGATAAACATTAGCAGAATGTTCTTATTACTTAGTTCCTTATAAGAAGAAGGTAACTAGAGGCCTACAGCTATCGTCAAATGTTTTAAAAGCTGTCATTTATCGATTGTAATTGCAAATGGCTTCTTTGCTTGGCCAGGAGTAGAACAAAAGAAAAGCGGACACTTCCTGTCTGAGAAAAGTATAAGTACTTTACAATTGAAACCAATAAAAAGCAATATCTGGGAAACGGTACCCTTATAACAAAAACGTTATGATAAACATTAGCAGAAATTGCCCTTATTACTTGATTCCTTGTAAGTAGAAAGGAAAAAATCTAATGTGTTCCTTTCAAAGATGTTCATATGTTCATATTATTAGTCAGGTAAATATCTTTAATATACGATATTTTAATTAAAATCGCTAGAGCCATTTTTGAGAAAATCAAAATGTTGGAACATTTTTCCATGTGAAGGGTAGTTGGGTTTGGGGGGTTTTCTTGAAAATCTTCGTGTCGCATCCTTGGAAGATACCAAACTTAAATACCAATACACACACACACACCCACACACGGACCTTTTTCCAAAAATCCTTTTTATGGATTCAGGGGGACCCAAAACATGTATTTCCGGTGAAATCTGGGTATCGAATTTTTGGATGCAATACAATACCTTCTCTATACAGTATGTACATAGTACGTGTAGAGAAAGTAAAAATAAGTGGCTTAAATTTTAAACCAATGATCTGGAATATCTCTAAAACGGTTAATCTACAAACACATGTACTGTGTGTTTTAATGAGAACTACATTTTATGTAATAAGTTTACGTATATCTGTTAAGGTTTGCCTTTTATACAAAATCATAAAGATCGAAGAGGTTTTCAGAGGCCATTCCCAGAAACGTCGATATATATTTCGTTTGTGATAAAAATATCTAATACATAAGGTATTACTTAGAGCAATTTATGAGAAAATTAAAAATTTCAAAGATTATTTTTGAAAATCTTCATGTCGCATTCTTGGAAGATTCCAAACTCAAATACAAAGTTTGGTATTTAACGGACTTCTCGTTTTAAAGCTATGCAGTTCACAGGCTCGGACCTTTCTCTAATTTTTTTGATTCAGGGGGTCCCAAAACATATATTTCCGGTGAAATCCCTGTACGCTGTGTACATTATACATGTACAGAGGTTAATAAGTTTATCAATTTATCCTACAAAACTCAAATTTTAATTTATTGTTTTATCGTTTTTACGTTAAGGGAACCTTATACTCTGGGAGCCCCAGACAACTTTACACCTTGATAAAAAACGCTTGGCTTCTATATATTAACGTCTCATAACTGCCATTCAAATGTAATTCTTATAACGTTAAGTTAAAGTGAATTCTAATAGTTCTTCAGTTTATCAGCATGTATTAACTTCACGCCAAGCAAAGTTCATCGTAATCCCGGCTTTACCGCCTTATCCAGCCTTGTCGGTAATATGCATATTTGTGTTTAAATATTGGTTAAGTTCTCACCTATCAGGATAACATTAAAGCTTTTAGCTTCCTTAGAAGGGAAGTAATGTTATTGAGATATCAAAGAGTAACCAACACCTGGAATTTTCCGGATGTTGCTTATTAAAAATGTTACTCTTAATGACTGCCGCATTAATATTCCCGACTTACAAATTGAAAGCCTTCATATCTTGTCAGTCTTAACACTTTATCTAATGGTAATTGATAGGCTTGAGAAAGTTTCGGTGATTGCGGGATAAAATTGTTTCAGCGCACGACCAGTCTGTCAGCGATGTCATATCTGGTTCTTTATGGCAGCCAAGCTTCAAATTAAATTACCTGCAGGCAAAATTCATCCTTGTCTTTAATAATTTCTGCTAGACGAACGAGAGCAACGCGAAAGCATTTGCTTTGATTCTTTATGACCTTGTAGATCTTCTTTAACGGTTTCAGGTGAAATCAGGGTCGTGCCCGTGTACCCCAAATAAGCAATGACTAACATAAAGTGGTGAGAATTATTAAACTCGGGCAGTAAAATAATTGTATGTTTCGGGTTTAAAAATGGTTTGTAAATGTCTAAAATCCAATCAAAAACCTAACGTAAAACCAATCAATTTTGTCACTGAATATGTTTACTTCCTCTAGCCTCGTATGTATAGAGGAAGTATTGTATTCAACCCAAAAATTCGATACCGAGATTTCACGTTTTAGAACCCACTGAATCCACAAAAAATCTTATGTGTTCTATTCACATGACTTTCTCTACACCTCTGCAACAAATTATTGTTAAAACGCTACTGCTTCTATTTATTCCATTTTAATCGAGAAAAAATAAGCAGAAATAGGCTTATTACTTGTTTCCTTGTAGGTAGAAGCGAAATAAGGGAGTGCTATAGGTTAAAGTGATAGATAGACAAAAGCTGGTTGCTATGTGACTGAAGCTCCTTTGTTTGTATGGACACGAGTTGACAAATTCCTGTATGAAAAAAAGTATAAGTTTTTCAAAGCTGAAACCAACGTGCTCTAAATTTTTTTCTGGTAAGTTTTTGTCCATCTCTTACGGTTTAGCAGTTATGCAAAATTCCGGCACCCTAATCGACCCTTTAACATGGAAGATATTTCGACATTTTTGATTTCTCAAAAATGGTTCTAAAGATTTTGATTAAAATACGGTATATTACAGATTTAAATAACAAATAAAATACATCCTGCATTTTTTGGAATAGCCTCTGAAGTCTTCTTCTGAATGATTTTTGGTAAAGACATGGACAGAAAATTTAATCATTAAAACACAGAGTTTATGTCATATACGTTCTTTGTAGAGGAAACCATTTCCAAGATATTCCTTCTTATTGGTTTCTATTTTAAAATACTTAAAACGTTTCTCAAACGGGAACTTTTCATGCCTGTTTCCTTTTACCCCTGGCCACGAAACCGAATTTCAGTTACATAATAACCAATGTAAAAAAAATGACTCGCTATAAGCCTAGTACATTTTTTTAATCCTTTGTACTTACAAGGAAGCTAATAATAAATCCACTTATGTTTACCTTGATTAACATGATAATATATTAATGTTTTGAATAAAATGTTTGTTTTACTGCGCATGTGAATGGAACACATTAGATGTTTACCTTTCTACTTACAAGGGACCAAATAGTAAGGAGAATTTCTGCTAATGTTTATCTCGATTAGCATGATGTAGATAGAAGCGTAAGGTTTTTAGCAATAGTTACAGAGATGTAGAGAAAGTCATGTGAATGGAACACATCAGCTTTTTTAAATTTAATAATAAACTCTTTTGTTATATAAATCTCATTAATGTTTCTCATCTTTTTAATATCTTCTGAATGTCTACTTTCGTAAATTTTAATTAGAAAGTGATGAGGTTATTATTATTATTATTATAATTATAATGCTGTGCTTTACGCAGTGCAGCCAATTAAGGGATTGTTATAGCATTTTGACGGAGGTAAGTTACTTGGCTGCATCTTGGGCTTTAGAAGGAGACAGAGGACTCCAGATTGGATGTCTGGGTTTAATTATAGACAGCGGCGAAGAACTTGATTTATTTGTCGCTTGTCGTCGATTTTTGGTGATTGAAACTGTACCGGCAACAGCCTGGTAATTGCAGGCGGACCAATCAAATCGCCACTTTACTCAAACAGCTGCTTGTGGTCAGGATTCGATGAATTGGAGCATCGGGTCTTGCAATTTTCGGAAAAAATGACCCATTTTATATACCTACCTGCATCTTCAGAGAAATGCCTATCTGGCAAGACAACAAAAACAGCGTGTATATGAATTTTATAGCTAACAAAAGGAGGGAAAGCAGCCAAATACGACAAACTCACCCTGCAAGGGGAAACGCTGGGAACCGTGAACATCTTTCGTTACCTAGGTGTAAGCTTACAACCGACCATGAATTCCTACAAGATACACACCCAGGAAAGAGCAGCGACAGCCACAAAGGCCATAAACAGAATTCAAAACATCAGCAAGCTCTCCCTGACCACAGCAATGTCATTGCTCCATGCAGTTATAAAACCAATAGCCTCTTATGGCATAGAAGTAATATGGGAGAAGCTAACCTCTCAGGATTAGAAAACGTTAAGGCAGGATTCCTGAAGAGAGTCTTAGGAGTTGGGAAGCATTCACCCTCAAGGATGGTCTATGAACTGGCCAAAGAGGGTTTCTTCATAGAAGACCTCAGGTTGGAGCAATTGCTGTCATCTACTGGCCCATACCAAGCACACCTAGAGACACGACGCAGGAAACGGGAGGACATCGATACAGACTTCTATAGCGCAAGCGCAGTAACGGACCGGAAGTGGATAGAGACATGCCAGGACCAAAGACACGTGGTAAGAGACTCGGCTTTCACCACAAGATACACAGAACACAAAGATTCCACCAACCGGATGACAACTGTATTTGTTGTGACTCTACCTATCCAACTCCTGTTCTACTCACGGCTTATGTGAAAAAACAATTGATCCAATACAAATTGACCATAATAGTTGGCTATACTATGAATCCTGGGACTGAAGTACTTACAACATTGTAAGTCGCCATTGGGGTTGTCATCTCAAAATAATTTGAGAACACCTTGTGGTTTACCAGGAAACATGCGGGTCAGTTGAGAAATTTAATGCCATGGTAGCTCAGTGGCAGAGCAACCGGCTAGAGATCGGGAGATCCATGGTTCAAATCCCGGGTATGGTATTGAATTTTTCAATCTGACTCTACCTATCCAACTTCTGTCCTACACACAACTTGTGTGAAAAAAAAAATAATCCAATGCTCTAGACATTCTCGGGCTTCAAGCCAGGTGAGCTGATGTGGAGATGTATATATAAATAGCCCCAATACCGAATAAATTATTCAGCATCCTGAAGAAGAGAGAGATGTACGCTCCCGAAACGTCTAAGCATATTCGTCGCCAGGAAAGCTTCAACTCCAATTATTCCATGTTCATTAAGTGATCGAAAGTGCGAACGCTATCACATAATAAAATGTGGAAACAGAACTAAATCCATAAAAGACTAGTGAAAACTAAACCTACACTTAATGCTCTTTTGAGTGCTCCTTATGTATTAAAATTAAATTAGAGGCACTGTATATAGTTGATGAGGACGTGAGGTCGGAGACGAAATTTGTGTTTATTGTTGACATTATTCGAGAGAATAATTCAGAAAGTTGGGTGCGTGACCGCCGACAAGGAGGTGTTCCTCATTCAGTATGGACGCCCCAATGAGTTGACTAGCACGGGCGGCCGTCTGATGGATTGTCGGGAGTTGGCCTGGACGCAGCGGGGATCCCGCTACTGGACTCCACGCCACTACCTGCCCTTCACAAATTAATTAAAATGATGTTTTCATGTGAAGTATTTACTACTTTTGTGCAACAAAAACAATTGTTGCAGTCCTACTTCTTTGAGACGAAGTCCATTCTTCACTGGAAGCATATATTCATCACTTATATTCAAGAATGTTATTATATTCCGCCGCACGCTTTTCTCTAATATTTTATTACACTTTGATTCTCTTCAAACTGCGAGGGTCATTTCAGATGTCATGGCAGCTATAACCTTCTCTACATGTACTACGCACATAGTGTATAGAGAAGGTATAGTATTCCCCCCGAAAATTCGATACCGAGGTATCACCGGAAATACATGCTTTGGGTCTCCCTGAATCGTAAAAAAACAAAACATTTTTACAAAAAGGTTCGTGTGTGTGTGTCTGTGGACAGCATAGCTCAAAAACGAAAAAACCATTGAATGCCAAACTTGGTATTTAAGTTTGGTATCTTCCAAGGATGCGTCCCGAACATTTTGAAGAAAATCCTCCCACCCCCAACTACCCTTTACATGAGACTTTTTTCGTACATTTTGATTTTCTAAAAAATGGCTCTAACAATTTTGATTAAAATATCGTATATTAAAGATATTCACGTGACAAATAAAATGTATATGTTAAATTTTCTGGGAATAGCTTCTGAAGACTACTTTATTCTGGATGAATTTTACGGAAGTTTGCATAACTGCTAAACCGTAACAGATGGTCAGAAACTTACCACACAAAAAATGTAGAGCACATTAAAACACACAATTTATGTTATATACATTTTTTGGGGGGGCATTCCTTGTTTTTGTTTTCAGCTTTGAAAAACTTATACTTTTCTCATACAGGAATTTGTCAACTCCTGTGAATACAAACAAAGGAACTTCAGTCACATAGGCTTTCACTTTAACCTATGGTACTCCCTTATTTCGCTTCTACTTACAAGGAAGCAAGTAATAAGATTATTTCTGCTAAGTTTTTATTGATTAGCACGAAGCTTTTTAACAATAATTTGTTGCAGAGATGTAGAGAAAGTCGTGTGAATGGAAAACAACAGATTTTTTGGTCAAAATTGCTATACTGCATATAAAAAGCATATCAAAGAAAATTGTTATATTAATTTTTCGAAATAAATTTTCAGATACAAATTATTAAATTTTGAAGAATCAAAAGCGCTGGAGAGTAGGATATGTGATAATTCTTCTACAAGAATTAGGGCCAATATAAAAAAAAATCAGATGTGTACCGTTCACATGACTTTCTCTACGTCCCTGTAACAAATTACTGCTAAAATCATATTCTTCTATCTACTTCATGTTAATCAAGATAAACATTAGCAGAAATTATCTTATTGCTTAGCTTCTTATAAGTAGAAGGAAAATTAGGGAGTCCACTAGGCTAAAGCGATGTTCAAACATTTTAAAATTTTGTTGCTCTGTGATTGAAATCTATTTTTTTTGTGGGGGGATGGCCAGGAGTTGACAAATCTCTGTATCAGAAAAGGTTTTAATTATTTTAAAACTGAAATCAATATCAGGGAATATCTCGAAAATGGCCAACTCCACATAAATTGCGCCTTTTAACGGGATCTACATTTTTTGTGTAGTAAGTTTATGTCTAAAGGTTATAAGAAAATAAAGATCCAACAATCACCAATATATACGCCTTTCTGTATCTTTACCACAGAAAATTCAAGATATACGTTTTTTTTTTTTTTTTCATGTACATTTCTTTTAATCAAATCGTTTGAGCCATTTTTGAGAAAATCAAAACGTTGTAACTATTTTTCCATGTAAAGAGTAGTTTGGAGTGGGGGGATTTTCCTCAAAATCTTTGTGTCGCATCTCTAGAAGATAATAGCTTAAATTCTAAGTTTAATAGTTTACCGACTTTTCTTTTTGAGTTGTCGTGTTCAAAGACACACACACAGGCAGGCACAAATGCAGACATTTTTATAGAAATTTCTTTATATTCTGGGGACGTCAAAACATGTATTTCTGGTGAAATCTCGGCATCGAATTTTTGGGTGGAAAAAAATGTAAATGACGTGTTATTTATGGACGCTCTTCAACTGATGTGGTTCTCAGCGTCTCATTATATACTGGGTGTGAAAGACCGCGTAATTTTGCTCAGAGGCCTCTTTATCAGACTTGAGTTTCTTTTAAGTGCCGTAAATCTACGACACGGGACCAACGGCTTTACTTCCCTTCCGAAGGAAGCCATGCTAAGGATTTTTACACCCGAAAAAATCCATGCTTTTTTGGATTCAGGGGACTCAAAACATGTATTCCAGTGAAATCTCGGTATCGAATTTTTGGGTGCAATACAATACCTTCTCTATGCACTATGTACATAGTACGTGTAGAGAAAGTAAAAATTAGTAAAAGCGTTCATCGTATGGCACATTTTAAGCATGGAAATACGTTGGAAAAAGGTTTGCGATAAAATAAGGTTTAAAGTTGGGAGTGCTTATTAATAAGCCTGCTCCTGATCATTTATAGGTTCAGTAGATTAATAGTTGAAGTACGCTAAGGTGTTTATATTACTACGATACAATATGTTTTATTTTCCACAATTTTTGGTCAAATTTTACAGATAAATCGCCGGAATTGAAAACATCACGTCATAAGAAATACAACGAGTGTTTCCATCTTGTCGATAATTCAAGACCGGAGCAAAGCGACGGATTATATTTGTTAAGACAATTCAGCAAAATAGACTGTTAATAATTTATAATATATAGGAAGCGAGATTTTATCCATTACATTAACTCTCAAATGGTAAATGACGCATTTGACCATGTTTATTTACCGATTTTTACTTTCTCTAGCCCCGTATGTACAATGTACATAAGAATAGAGAAGGTATTGCACTCCACCCAAATATTCGATACCGAGATTTCACCAGAAATATATGTTTTAGGGTCCCCTGTATCCAGGAAAAGCATTTTCAGAAAAGGGTCCATGTGTGTCCGTGTGTCTGTGAGCACGATAACTCAAAAACGAAAAGTCGGTAAAATACCAAACTTGGTATTTAAGTTTAGTATCTTCCAGGGATGCGACACGAAGATTTTAAAAAAACTCCCCCCACCCCAAACTACCCTTTACATGGAACTTTTTTCGAAAAGTTTGATTTTCTTAAAAATGGCTCTAACGATTTTGATTAAAATTTAATATCGTATATTAAAGATGTTTATCTGACAAATAAAATGTATATCTTCAATTTTCTGGGAATAGCCTCGGAAGCTTACTTTATTCTGGATGAAATTTACCGAATTTTGCATAGCTCCTAAACCATAAGAGATAGATAAATACTACACAAAAAAATGTAGAGCACGTTAAGACACACAATTTATGTTATATACATTTTTTTATGGAGTTGATCGTTTTTTACATATTCATTGTTTTTTGTTTTTGCTATGAAAAACATACTTTTCTCATACAGGAATTTGCCAACTCTGTCCATGGAAACAAAGGAACTTCAGAATCATATCAACCAGCTTTTGGCTATCACTTTTAACCTATGGAGCTCCCTTATTTCCCTTCTACTCACAAGGAAGCGAGTAATAAAACTATTTCTGCTATTTTTTTCCCTAGATTAGCATGAAGTAAATAGAAGCATAAGCTTTTTAACAATAATTTGTTGCAGAGATGTAGAGAAAGTCATGTGAATGGAACACATCAGATTGTTTTTCTTTCTTCCCTAATGTATGAATATCAATAGCAAGAATAGATAAGGAACAACTATTTTAACTAAGCTTTTATTAAGTAAAACGTGAAATGGAAACAAACGTTATTTTATTTGAGGTTATTGCACTCATATTATACATAAAAATGCAAGTAATGATTATTTTCATCTATTTTTTAACTGAATAAGTTATGATATGGGTGAAACTTTAAATAAACATTGTAATTGAGTTAATTGACGTACAATTGTGGAACTGGCAGTTATTAGAAGTGAAGGTTGGCTGCCTGGTTTGTCACCTTGTTACCAATAACCAAGATAGGAAATTAAACAAACGAACGTCAGGTACGACAAGATTTCAAGGAGCGAACATCAGCTGCGATACAATGTTTCGACAATATCGCTCCAGTTAGATGACTGCGATTGGTTAAATTGCCTAACTTCGGCCATTACCTTGGCGCTTTAATAGTTGAGGTAAATTGCAATTGAAATTCCCAGAAAATATGGCATAGTTTTAAGGGTTTAATTAATTATTGTATACCTGAAGATTGTGAATCATGCGGTAAAATTTTTGCTGAAGTTTTAGTATAGGAGGATAACCGTTGTTAAAAATTCCAGAACCAAGAACGGCTTGGCGATATTGCACCCCATAATGATAATTAGCTTTTGCGGTCTGACAAAATTTCCTTTTAGCTTGAATCTAAAATTCTGTCTGTGTCTTTTTGAAAGAATTCACTGCATATTTAAACGTGGAAGGTTTAAGGAGGAAACCCATCTGCACCCATGACCAATTTATGACAGTAAATACAATCGACTTGCATGCTGTGTATAAGATCTAACAAAATCTCATTCTGGTAATCTAACTGAGAGATATAGTAATTGCTCTCTGATAATAAAAATACCTGATGTGTTCCATTCACATGACTTTCTGTACATCTCTGCAACAAATTATTGTTAAAAAGCTTATGCATCTATTTACTACATGCCAATTGAGAAAAAATTAACACAAATAGTCTTATTACTTGCTTCCTTGTAAGTAGAAGGGAAATAAGGGAGTCCAATAGGTTAAAGTGATAGTAAAACGCGGTTAATATGTGACTGAAGTTCTTTTGTTTGTATGGGCAGGAGTTGACAAATTCCCGTATGAGACAAGTATGTTTTTTAAAGCTGAAACCAACAACAAGGAATACCTCAAAAAGGATTAACTCCACGATAAAAAGTATATGGCATAAATTGAGTGTTTTATAGTGATCTACATTTTTTGTGTTGTAAGTTTTTGTCTATCTGTTACTGTATACGAGTTATGCAAAATTGAATAAATATCATCCAGAATAAAGAGGTCTTTAGAGGCTTTTCCCAAAAAGCTCAAGATATACATTTTATTTGGCATGTATATACCTTACATATAAGAGATTTTAATTAAAATTGTTAGTCATTGTTGAGAAAATAAAAAATTTCGAAATTTTTTCCAAGTAAAGGGTAGTTCGGGGGTGGGGGGATTTTCTTGAAAATCTTCGTGTCGCATCCTTGGAAGATACCAAACTTAAATACCAAGTTTGATATTTAACGGTCTTCTCATTTTTGAGCTGTGCTGTCCACAGACACACATACAAGCACACACATGGCTTTTTTCCAAAAATTCTTTTTTCGGATACAGGGGGACCCAAAACATATACTTCCGGTGAAATTTCGGTATCAAATTTTTGGGTGGAATACAATACTTTATCTATATACTATGTAGAGAAAGTAAAAATAGCTACAATGGGAATTTTTGCCCAAAAATGCACATCCAAATGCAGCATCTTTTATGGAGCCTAGCTGGAGGGAAGCGTGACTGCCAATGCATCACTGGGCGAAAGTTATAATACAAGCACTTATGCTTCTACCTCTTCATTCCATGCTGCAGTAGACTTCTGTGAGTTGTGAATACTCCACTAACCTTTGGCGCACACCCATGCCATAACAGTCTGGCTTAATAGACTGCAACGGTTCCCAACCGGTGTGCCCCGGTGTGGTTGGCTAAGGGGTGCCGCGAGATATTGAGATAAAAAAAAAAATACCTTCTACTGAAGCCTTAAGTCTTGTAAGGTCTTGAAATAAAAGAAGTCAAATTAGTTCTTATTTTAAGTCAAATCAATTACTCTCATGCACGGCAGATGGTGATAGTGGTCGATTCATTTCAATAATTCAGTTATACTAGTATCCCACAGATGGCATTACAGCTATACCCTGCCGAACATTCCCGAGACTACTCGCTTCCTCACGAACATTCCCGAGACTTCGACATGAATATATACAAGTATACGCCGCTTGGCTCGCGTTGTTTCACAGTGTTTAGCTATGGATAAGTTCATTGTTAAACGTAAACGCCAGGACAGTGAAAGTGAACAGTCGGCTCCTACTGCTTGCTTTAAGAAGCCAAATCTTACAGTTTCTCCCGGACCTCGAATTCACCACATAAAGAAGACAAACGAAAGAAAAGAACATACCAGGACAGTTACTTAGCGTATGGATTTAAGTGGAATAACAACGAGGAAAACCCTATCCCTGTGTGTTTAGTTTGTGGCGAAACACTTAGCAACGAGGCCATGGTACCTAGCAAACTGAAGCGGCATCTTACAACAAAGCATCCTAGTGTGCCACAGAAAAGTGTAATGTATTTTTCACATATATTAGAAGGGGAGAAGAAAACAGCTGTGCGAATGGTAAAGAGAATGACCATAGGTGATACTGCTCTTGAAGCCTCATTTAAAGTAGTAGAACTGATAGCTAAAAAAAAAGAAACCTCATACTCTTGGAGAGGAAATCATTGGCCCTGCATGTGAAGTTATAGTTTCAACAATATTTGGCGAAGGAGCAGCTAATCAAATTTCGAAAGTTCCTCTGTCCAACAACACAATCAGCCGCAGGATATCTGAAATGTCATGCAATATCAACGAACAAGTCACGGAGAAAATAAAAACTTATAGAACATTTGCTTTACAAGTAGATGAGATATTGATGACAAACCGCAACTCCTTGGTTTTATCAGATATATTGATGAAGAAGATATTAGTGAACAGTTTCTGTTCTGTAGACCGCTTGAGACTACAACCACAGGCCATGATATTTTCGTTTCTATTAATTCCTATCTCAATGACCATGATCTTTCATGAAAAGACTGTTGTGGTATATGTACAGAGGGTGCACCATCTATGTCTGGGAAAATTAAAGGTTTTACTGCCAGAGCTCTCAATGAAAATCCATCCATTATTATAACTCACTGTTTTCTGCATAGAGAGGCATTAGTCGTGAAAGCGTGTAATGAAGATTTTGCTGAAGTGTTTAACCAAGTTGTGAAAATGGTGAACTATATGAAGTCTCGACCTTTAAAGTGCAGAATTTTTTAACAGTTATGTCGCGCAACGGATGCAGCTCATACCTCTTTGTTACTTCACACAGAAGTAAGGTGGTTGTCGCGGGGTCGTGTATTGAACCGGTTTCTCGAACTTAAAGAACAGCTAAAAACTTTTTTTAAAGATGAAAATCAAGACAAATTTCATGAGCTCTTACTAAGTGATTCTTGGTGTTTTGAACTGTCGTATCTGGCAGATATTTTCCATAAGCTGAATGAACTGAATGTTTCGATGCAGGGTCGACATGAAACAATAATCTCCTCAACCAATCAAATGAAAGGTTTTAAAAGAAAACTTAGTTCTTGGAAGTCTGCAGTTCAAAAAGGAGATTTGTCGAACTTTCCATCTCTTCTTCTTAATGTGGCAGGAGATAAAGATCTGGGTAAACTGAAAGACCGCATTTGTGATCACTTATCGAGATTGCAAGATGCAATAGATGCGTACTTTCCAACTATTTCCACTACGAATCTCGACTGGGTTGTCTCACCATTTGATTTCGTAGATAGTGCAGAGGAAATAGATTTCACTGCTTGCGAACGAGATGAATTTATTGATCTTTGCGCTGATTACACACTCAAAGGTAAGTTCACCAAGAGTGAGGCGTCGGTGGCTAGTTTTTGGCTTCAACGGGGAGAGGAGCACCCTAACGTAATGAAGAAAGCAATTAACGCACTTTTGCCCTTTTCAACATCCTATCTATGCGAGCAAGCCTTCTCTGCTATGGAGACAATAAAATGCAAAGCAAGAAATAGACTGAATAACCTTGAGGATTATTTGCGTATTTCACTGTCAACTGTAAGACCCGACATCACATATCTGTGCTCTAAGCATCAATCACAAGTTTCACATTAATCATTAATCGAACAAAATTTATTGATGTATTTTTACTCAGTGATTGTAGTAAAGTTTACTGTATTATGTTATGGTGTACGTTATTATTATATAATATTTCAATAAATTAACATATTAAGCTTAATTTTCTTTTAATTCAAGGAAGGGTGCCCCTGGTGTTTAATGTTATTCCCAAGGGTGCCGTTAACTTCAAAAGGTTGGGAAACACTGGACTAGAGTTTGTCACAAAGTTCCATATAAAAGTGTATAAATGAACCGCATTAAAAATTTTTGCTTTTTACTTTCTCTACACGTACTGTTAATGTATAAAGAAGGCATTGCATTTCACCCAAAAATTCGATACCGATATTTTATCGGAAATACACGTTTTAGGTTCCCCTGCACCCAGAAAAATCATCTTCGGAAAAAGGTTCGTGCGTGTCTATGTATCTGTAAACACAATAACTCAAAAACGAAAAGTCGGAAAAATATTAAACGTGGTATTTAAGTCTAATATCTTCCAGGGATGTGACACGAAGATTTTGAGAAATGGCTCTAGCAATTTTGATTAAAATACCGTATATTAAACATATTTATATGGCATATCAAATGTATATCTTGAATTTTTTGGGAATAGCCTCTAAAGACCTCTTTATTCTGGATGAATTTCGTTTTTTTTTTCGTGGAGTTGACGTTTCTGAGATATTCCTTATTATTTAACAAAGATTTAAAATACTTCAATTTTTCTCACACGAAAATATATGAACTCCTGGCCACGCATAAAAAGGGATTTGAATCACATGACAAACAGGGTTTAAGATATTTACTATCGTTTTAGTCTTGTGTATTCCCTTATTTTCCTTCCACTTACAAGGAAGCAAGTAATTAAGGCAATTTCTGCTAAAGTTTATCTCCATTAGCATGAAGTAGATAGAAGAAATAGCTTATTAACAATGATTTGTTACATAGTTGTAGACAGCAATCGAATTTTTGAGTGGAATGCAATAGCTTCACTATACACTATGTACATAGTATGTGTAGAATATCTGATGTGTTCCATTCACATGACTTTCTCTACCTCTGTGTAACAAATTATTGTTAATAAGCTTATTCTTCTATTTACTTCAAGCTAATCGAGAAAAAATTAGCAGAAATAGTGTCATTACTTGCTTCCTTGTAAGTAGAAGCGAAATATGGGAGTATCATAGGTTAAAGTGATGTCAAAAGCTGGTTACTAGGTGATTGAAGTTCCTTTGTTTGTATGGACACGAATTAACAAATTCCTGTATGAGAAAAGTACTAGTTTTTTAAACCTGAAACCAAAAACAAGGAATATCTCAAAAACGAACAACTCCTCGAAAAAAATGTATATAACATAAATTGTGTGTTTTAATGTGTTCTACATTTTTCGTGTGGTAAGTTTTTGTCCATGTCTTACTGTCTAGCAGTTTATGCAACATTTCGTAACATTCCTGCAGAATAAAGTAGTCTTCAGAGGCTATTCCCAGAAAATTCAAGATATACATATTATTTGTCAGGTAAATATCTTTAATATACGATATTTTAATCGAAATTATTAGAGCCATTTTTGAGAAAATAAAAATTTTCGAAAAAAGTTCCATGTAAAGAGTAGTTAGGGGTGGGTGATTTTCTTGAAAATCATCGTGTCGCATCCTTGGAATATACCAAACTTAAATAGCAAGTTTGGTATTTAACGGTCTTTTCGTTTTTGAGATATACTACACACAGGCACATACACGGACCTTTTTCCAAAAATGCTTTTTTTTGGCTTCAGGGGGTCCCAAGCATGTATTTTCGGTGAAATCTCGGTATCAAATTTTGGGTGCATTACAATACCTTCTCTATACACTATGTACATAGTACGTGTAGAGAAAGTAAAAAAGTAATTATGATGAACCTACAGTTTTAAAAGCCGTTATTATGCTCACCAGCTTGTGGCTTTGTACAGCTAAATATAATAATTAATTATAGACAATTTTGAAGTTATTAATTATTGTACTATTTTCATTCATTAGTTGGTCGTCTCCTTAGCGCGGTGGTAGCGCAGCTGCTTGCCAAGTAGAAGACTTGGGTTCGATTCCCGGTACCATTCTTTGGGACTTTTCCCCCGCTGGGAGACCTGGTCCGGAGTGATCTCAGCCCGTGTGGTCCCTGGGGAGCTAATTGAGGAGCTACTTGATGGAGAAGTAACGGCTCCAGGTCAAGAGGACCGGGATAACCGATCGGGAGGGATTGAGGCGCTGACCACGTCTCATCCTTCAATACTGCAGCCCATCTATGACGTCTGTCTTGGACCGAGATGGGGACCAGCGGCCGGGCATTAGGTCAACGCTCCTTATGAGCTGTCATGCCATGGAGTTAGTTATTCATTAGTTAGCCATTTAGTCATTATCACTAATAAGTTTACTATTAATGTGTACAATGTAAAATCATAAACATACACTTAAGCACCATTTACTTATATTATCCAACATTTATTGTTCTGAAATTTGTTCAAGGCCAGAGGATAGCCCTGAAAGAACTGCTAAAGGCATTTTATTCCATTCTTTAATGGTTATATTAACCAAAGAGAATTCATTACCATCGCTAAATACCTGTAGCTAGCTTTAATGTTTTTAGCCACTAATGATTTTCAAATAACCCTAACTCTGATATCGATCTTTGTTAAAGAGTACAAATAAAATTATTGACTAATTTGGGAACTGTCAGTGGTTGGGACATTCCGAAGGGGGCTCCCCACTGCAGCCACCATAGGCGTATTGTGCGTCAGACCCCAGGAGGATAGGATGGTATGAGAATATTATCGACGGGCGATCGTGGGGAAAGAACCACCGTGGTGGGTCTCTAACAAGTCCAAGCAACTCTTCATCTTAACGCGGAGAGCGCTAGACACCCACGCCAAGGTCCGACCAAACAGACTAGTCCCAGAGACGACTCCAACGCCACCCTGCCGTGAAGTAACCTCCTCGACATTCACCTAGTGACACGGGAAAAAATCGCAAAAAAAAAAAAAAAAAAAAAAAAACCCTTGGGTTAGAGTGTTCGGCCGCTGAAATCGAAACTACAACATCTGGAATGCCAGTCCCAGGCAAAACTCGTGAGCCACCTGGCTGGGTCAAGATTTTACTATACTACTCACTTTCGAAGGTGTGTCTGATGCGAAACCTGCAGGATGGAACGGTAACTGAAATAAAGATGTTCAATATAGTAGGCGCATGTACGATTAAACAGTTCTCACTGTGTAACAATACACATGTTTTGAGACAGTACCTTGTTTTTCGACCTAATTTGCTTTTCATGGTTCCACATAAGCCTGAATTCTAGCTATTTATTTTCTGTATCTTCATTCTCTTGATAATTTATTTTACATGTTAAATACTGGAAATGCTATATACGTTACAGTATTTCACATTTTTAGATCTCTTTCACAAGAACAAAAAATACCATTACTTTATACTTATTTTTTTGAAATTTCAAACAAGATGTATTGGTTATTAATTGAAACTTAATCTTTCTCGGATTCTGCCAGAAGTATAATATAATGATGTATTTAATGTTTCTCTATTATCAATTGTCATCCATTCAGTAACTGAAAACTCAGTACATTCAGATACAATGTTATCTATAAAAAGATTAAAGCAAATAGGTGACAGTGAACAACCTTGTGGAACCCCTTGGTTTATTTGAGCTCATTTATTATATCTAGACAGCTTAGAGTGAACACAAATATATTTTTCTGTTATACAGGCTCTTAATAGCTTCTATAGTCTTAATTTCTACGTATTTAGTTTTAGGGTATTCCCTGTTTCCTCTATCGAACGCTTTTTCTAAATCTGCAAATAATAGATATTCCTAAGTTTCCATCTTTTTTATTTATTATCTGGTTTAGGGAAGACTATCCATGGCATGGAACTCATTTTATCATTATTATTGTTATTATTATTATTATTATTATTTAAAACGACTTCTGCAGCTTCTATAAATATCTTACAAGTTGAACAAAAAATTGCCATAGTTGCAGCAGTTTAGCGAAATAAAAAGAAGAAAATAACTGAAAGCATACTAAAGAAATTGCCTTCAGGGTTTTTCATGAGTGAGGAATAATGCAAATACAACTAAAATTTGTTGGGTTTTAAAAAATTCTCCGATACTCAAATTTAATATTTTTAAAGTAAAATGTGTGGAAAATAAAATACATTTTCGATTATTATTGTATACGTGTGATATTACTGATAAGAATTTTTATTGACATATTTTTTTATTACTTTTTACTTTCTCTACACGTACTATGTACACAGTGTATAGAGAAGGTTTGTATTGCAACCAAAAATTCAACACCGACATTTCACCGGAAAATTATATTTTGAGACCCCCTTGACCCAAAAAAAAAAAAAAAACATTTTTAGAAAAATGTCTGGGAGCAGTATAGCTCAAAAACGGAAAGTCCCTTAAATACCAAATTGGGTATTTAAGTTCGGCATCTTCTAAGGATGCGATACAAATATTTTTAAGAAACCCTCCCTCAACCCAACTAACCTTTACATGGAAAAAAAATCGAAAATTTTGATTTTCTCAAAAAATGGCCCTAATGATTTTGATTAAAATATCGCATATTAAGGATATTTTCCTCACAAATAATCTTGAATTTTCTGGGAATAGACTCTGAAGACATCTGCATGAATTTTGCGGAAATTTGCATAACTGGTAAAACGTAAGCGATAGAAACTTAACAAAATATGTAGATCTCGTTAAAACACACACTTTATGTAATATACTCTATCTATTGTGTAACTATTCTTGCAAAAGATATACTTCTATCTACTTCATACTATTCGAGATAATATTAGCAGAAACTGCTTTATTACTTAATTCCTTATAAGTAGAAGGGAAACGAGAAATTACAATAAGCTAAAGTGACAGTCAAATCCCTTAAAAGCTGTCACTGCCAGAATAAAACAAAACACAACCATATGACGACTTTCTATTTAAGAAAAATATAAGTATTTTAAAATTGAAACTAAATTAAACGTTTATCTCGGAAATCGTTAAATCTGCAGAAAAAATGTATATGACATAGATCATGGGTTTTAGTGTGAGCTAAAATTTTATGCAGTAAGATTTTGTCGTATCTTGCTGTTTAGCAATTATGCAAACGCCGTCAGAATTAAGAGGACTTGATATTAAAGAGCTGCAATTCATTTGTTATTAAAATATCTTAAACGCATTCATTTGAGCCATTTTTGAGAAAGTAAACATTTTCAAAAAATATTCATTGGAATGCTAGTTGAAAGTGGGGGATTTTCTTGAAACTCTGCTTGTCACATCCTTAAAATATGCACAAATTATATCTCATTGTTAGTGTTTAACAGATCTCTCTCTCTCTCTCTCTCTCTCTCTCTCTCTCTCTCTCAGACACAAATGTTTTTCTAAACCTTTTTTTCGGGAGATTTCAGTGGACCACAATTATATACAGGCTGTTTCAAAACGACATTAAACCAAGACAGCAGTCGATTAGCTTACATTGACTTGTCCGAAACTTGATGTCGCAACTTTCAAACACTTCTATTTAAAGTTTGATGTGTGTTTAAAAATCACACATTTGGGATTAGGCAGCGAACGAACAACGGTTGTCATACGCTACGTAAACAACCTCAAAACGTATTATACGAAACACATAACAAAACCCAAATGCTACGTTTTGCATTACTAAGGTGACCTGGACCGCGTCGGCGTGTCTATCAAACCACCCCTACACCACGCGACTGGGACCTTCACTACCAACCGGCGTCTCTCTTGGAGTGGGCTAGGCAAGTGCCATTTGGTTATGTACGACTGCCTAATCCATGGTGATTTTATGGCAGTTTTTGTATGTGCCGAATTTAGAGCTGAAAATTATATTCACATATTGCGTACGGTATGTCCAACAAGGTCCGCAGCTTCTTTTGGTGTCGTTCTGAAACACCCTGTATACTTCCGATGAAACATCGAATTTTTCAATGGGAACAACTACTTGTTATTCGTATTAAAGAAGGTAAATATTAATTAATTTCAGTTTAATTGTATTTTCCTAGCCTATGGAAAGCGCTGTATATTCTGTGTAAGTATACCCTTTCTTGGAGAATGAAAATTTGAAATAACACTTGCGGCAGAAAAGGATTACATGATTATGATAATACGTAACAAATTGGTCCAAATTAGGCACTTATTAAAATGAAATTTTGGTTGGTAAAGTTTAGTGATTTTTCAATAAGGTTGGTAACTCAGGAAAACATGGATAATGCTAATGATATTCCAGGTGGGCTAATGGTGTTGAAATCTCTTACCTTGGAATATTGTTACCCGCCTCGTGAATATTTGTTAATTATTTAAAGCGGTGTTATCAATCAATAGATTGTTTTATCCGGTCGTATGCAAATAGGGCAAAAGATTAATAATAGTTAAATTAGGAAGAAGGTCGGCAATTAAATACCATGTGACTTGGTGGAGCGGAACGTTTATTAAAGCAGACCGGAAGTGCGTAACGAGGCGCAGACGCGCACTAGTTCAATATTTGGAAATTCTTGTTCATTTGCCAATCACCCGGGAAAAAGTGTAGAAATAATGAATCTATCAGTTCTAAGATTGACGATAATAATCATAAACCAATCTCTGCATCACTCAGCTATTATTTTCTAATCGAACTAAGTGTGTGGAAAATTGACATCAAGGCCGAAAATAAGTGAAGATCACAGGGCTCTGCTTACTTCCAAGCCAGCCATTTTAGCCTTCTATTAATTCGGATGACAGTATAGACTTCAAGCAATTTTAAAATTAATATTACACTGCATTTTTTAGAATTTAAACATGTTTTTAATTTGAATATTTTGTGGTTATAGTGGATCATTAAAAGCATTATTGCTTTTTCACTTTAGTTTGACACTCAAAACAGATACTTATAAACTATTTCATTAATATAATTTTTAAAAAATCTGATGTGTTACACTCACATGACTTTCTCCAGCCGTTCTACACATTTCTTACGTAAGATTATTCTTCTTTTTGCACCTTGTTAATCGAGGTATTCAGTACAATGTTCTTATTACTTAGTTCCTTATAATTAGGAAGAAAATAAGGGAATACACTAGGCTAAATCAATAGTCAAATGTTTTAAAAGCTGTCGTTATGCGATTGTCATTACAAGTCGCTTCTTTTCTTGGCCAAGAGTAGAACAAAAGAAAAACGGACACTCCCATCTGAGAAAAGTATAAGTACTTCACATCTGAAACCATTAACAATGAATACCTCGAAAACGGTAAGCTCCACGAAAAAAAATGTATACGACGTAAATTGTGTATTTTAACAAGGCCTACATTTTTTGTAGGGTAAGTTTTTGTCTATCTCTTACGGTTTATTAGTTATGATAAATTAAGCAAAATTCATCCAGAATAAACAGGTCTTTAAAAGCTATTCCCAGAAAATTCAAGATATGCATTTTATTTGTCAGGTAAATATCTTTAATATACGATATTTTAATCAAAATCGTTAAAGCCATTTTTAAGAAAATCAAAATTTTCGAAAAAGGTTCCATGTAAAAGGTAGTTTGGGGTGGAGGGATTTTTCTCAAAATCTTCGTGTCGAATCCCAGGAAGATACTTAACTTAAATACCAAGTTTGCTATTTTAGCTACTTTTCGTTTTTGAGTTATCGTGTTCACAGACACATGGACACACACACACACACGGACCTTTTTCTGGAAATGCTTTTTTTGGATTGAGGGGGTCCTAAAACATGTATTTCCGGTGAAATCTCGACATCGAATTTTTGGGTGGAATGCAGTACTTCTCTATCCCTATGTACATTGTACATACGGGACTAGAGAAAGTAAAACCATTCCTAATCAAATTATCTTTTATTTTAAGGAGAAAATTGCCAGCTATAGGACAATATTTACAAGAAGAATACATTTAGAAAAATAGTAAGTATTAATAAATATATACATATAATATAAATTTTATTTCATATTATTTTACAAATAAAATGTCTATATAATAATCATAATGATGGTGAATAATAATAATTATTATATTATTGTCAGAGACCTTGAACATTTTAATGCATAAAATACAATAAAACAACCGATTTTGTGCAGTTCTGGATACGTACAGAAACCTGATAAGATCCAATTGCCTTTTCGGTAAATAAAAAACGAACAAACAAAAATTATTTTCTTACCAAAGATTGTTCTTGCATTTAATTTATGGTCATCGAGATAAACATTACCAAAAATGATCGTATTACTTGCTTCCTTGTAAGTAGAAGGGGAATAAGGAAGTTCACTAAGCTCTAGCGATAGTCAAATATTTTAAAAGTTATAGCTATGCGATTAACATTGAAATAAGATTCTCTTTGCATGGCTAGGAGTAAAGCAATATAAAATAAATGATAAAGCTCCGTTTGAGGAATTTAATATAAAGTTGAAATCAATAACAAAGAATTTTTTGTAAATAGGTGATTAACTCTATAAATAAAAAAATATAACAGACATAAATTGTGTGTTTTAACGAGATCTACATTTTTTGTATCGAACGTTTCTGTCTATCTCTTACTGTTTACCTGTTACACAAATTTCATTCAGACCTAAGAGGTCTTTAGAGGCTATTCCCAGTCATTTAATAACAATATTTTGATCAAAATCATTAGAGCCATTAGTGAGAAAATCCACATGTTCGAAATGTTTTCCATGTAAAGGGTAGTTGAGGTGGGGAATTGAACAGCTTCGTGAGAAGGTATTATATTGTACCTAAAAATTCGATACGGAGATTTCACCGGAAATACATGTTTTGAGACCCCCTGAATAAAAAAAACATTTTTAGAAAAATGTCCGGGTGTGGGTCTGCGTGTGTGTGTGTGTGTCTGTGGGCCATAGCGCAAAAGCGAAAGGACCGTTAAATCCCAAACTTGGTATTTAAGTTTGGTATCTTCCAAGGATGCGACACGATGATTTTCAAGAAAATCCCCAAACTACCCTTTTCATGGAAAAATTTTCGAAAATTTTGATTTTCTTAAAAATGGCTCTAACGATTTTGATTAAAATATCGTATATTAAAGGTATTTACCTGACAAATAAAATGTATATCTTGAATTTTCTGGGAATAGCCCCTGAAGAATACTTTATTCTGGATGAATTTTCCGGAATTTGTTATTAACTGCTAAACCGTAAGAGATGGACAAAAACTTACACCACAGAAAATGTAGCTCGCGATAAAATACATAATTTATGTCATATACTTTTCTTTCGTGGAGTTTATCATTTTTAAGATATTCTTGGTTTTTCGTTTCTGCTTTGAAAAACATACTTATCTCATACAGGAAATTTTTAACTCCTGTCCATACAAACAAAGGAACTTCAGTTATATAGCAGCCAGCTTTTGGCTATCATTTTAACTTACGGTACCCACTCATTTCACTTCTACTTACAAGGAAGAATAATAATACTATTTCTGCTGATGTTTTTCGATTAGCATGAAGTAAATAGAAGCATAAGCTTTTTAACTACAGTTTTTTGCAGAGATGTAGAGAAAGTCATGTGAATGGAACACATCAATTTTTTTTAGTTAAGTTGTTAAACACACACACACACACACACACACACACACACACACACACACACACACACACGGACCTTTTACTAAATTTTGTTTTTACGTTCTCTACTTAATACATAGTACATAGGTAGAGCAGGTATTGCACTCCAGCTAAAAATTGGATACCAATATTTCACCGGAAATACAGTTTTAGGGTCACTTGTATCCAAAAACAGAAGAATTTTTAAAAAGGTTCTTGAATGTATATACATGTATGTATGTCCGTGTCTGTGAATACGAAAAATCAAAAACGAAAACTCAGGTTTAGTATGTATCTTCTAAGGAGCGACACGAAGATTTTGAGGTAAATTCCACCACCCCAAACTACCCTTCACATGGAAAAGATATCGAAAATTTAACTATCTCAAAAATGACTAACGATTTTGTTTAAAATATCGTAAGAAATGTTAACATCTTGAACTTTATAGGAATAGCCTCTGAAGAGCTCTTTATTCTGGATGACTTTTGCATAGCTGTTACTCCGTTAGAAATAGACAAAAACTTACTACACAGTACATTTAGATCTCGTTAGAACACACAATTTATATGGGTTACATTTGTTATATGCTTAACCATTTCTAAGGTATTCTTTATTATTAGTTTCAATTGTTAAATACTTGACCTTTCTCATGGTAATTTGTGAGATTTTGCAAAGAGAACTATTTTTAGTCACATAGAAACCGACATTTAAAAGATTTTATTTCGTTTTAACCTAGTGTGTTCCCTAACTTCTCTTCTACTTACAAGGGGTTAAATAATAACGCCAGATCTGCTTATGTTTATCTCGATTAGCTTGAAACAGATTAAAGAATTAGATTTTTAAGAATAATTTGTTACAGCAATCTAGGGAAAGTCATATGAGTAGAACAGATCAGATTTTTTTGGACATTTGTATTTCCAGTGAAAATTTTGTATTAACTTTTTGGGTGAAATGTAACACCTTTTTGTTTTCTCTGGCACTCATGTACAATGCACATAGTGGATAGAGAAGTAAATACATGTTTCGAGGCCCCTGAAGCAAAAATAAAGTTTTTGGAAACATGTCCGTGTCTGCGTGTGTGTGCCTGTGGACGTCATATTCCAAAAACGAAAAATCGGTGAAATACCAAACTTGGTATTTAAATTTAGTATCTTCCAAGGATACCACATGAAGATTTTTCAAAAAATTGCCTTACCCAAAACTATCCTTTACATGGAACATTTTTCGTAAATTTTGAAATTCTCAATAATAGCTCTAACGATTCTGATTAAAATACTATACGTTAACATACCATATTTTCATCATAAACGAGATGTATATCTTGAATTGTCTGGGAATAGCTTCTGAAGACCTCTTCCTTCTGAATGACTTCTGTATAACTGATAAACCAAAAAAGACAAAAGCTTACTCCACAAAAAATAAAAATCTTGTTAAAAAACACAATTTGTCATCTGTATTTGTTGTAGAGTTAACCATTTTCGAGGTATTGTTTTAGTAGTTTCAGTTTAAGAAACAAACTTTTCTTAAACGGGAAGTCATTCCTAGCAAGCAAAGGGCCCCGAATTTCAATTGTTTCACATAGCGACCGGTTTTTAAAAGATTTAACTATCGTCTTGCCTGTGCATTGCTTGTTACTTTCTCTATACGCGCTATGTATGTACTGTATAGAGAAGGTATTGCACTCCACCAAAAAAGTCGATACAGAGATTTCACCGGAAATATATGTTTTAGGGTCCCCTGTATCCAAAAAAAGTATTTTCAGAAAAAGGTTCGTGTGTGTGTCCTTGTGTCCGTGTGTCTGAGAACACGATAACTCAAAAACGAAAAGTTACAGCTTGGTTACAGCTTTGAAATACTTATACTTTTCTCATACAGGAATTTGTCAACTCCTGTCCATGCAAACAAAGGAACATCAGTCACATAGCAACCAGCTTTTGACTTCACTTTAACCTATGATACTCCCTTATTTCGCTTCTACTTGCAATAAAGCAAGAAATAAGACTATTTCTGCTAATTTTTCTCGATTAGCATGAAATAAATAAAAGATAAGCTTATTAACAATAATAATTTACAGAGATATAGAGAAAGTTATGTGAATGGAACACATAAGATTTTTTAACTAGGTATGTACTTTGTACTAAGTAGAGAGAAATACACGTTTGTATTATAAATAGATATTACATTTAAAATTAATTGAGTTTTATTTATGGGAACTGCAGTTCTTAGCATCTCATTTTATATTGGGCGTGAAATACCGCTTAATTTTGCTCAGAGGCCTTTTTATCAGGATCGACACGGTACCAACGTCTTTACTTCACTTCCGAAGGAAGCCATGCTGGGGATTTTTACGCCCGAAAAATTCAGCTTCGTCCGCCGGGTTTGCACACGCGACCTTGAGTACCAGAGGCTAAATAGAAGCAAGGTTTGCAACCCAAATTGATAGATTCGGTATTTCGACTTTCATCATTCCACAAAACGGCACGATGATAATGTGGTATTGAGGAACACTGCGCGTGTGTGTAGGTATGTGTTTGATAGATGGAGGACGGGACAAGAGTGATGGGGAAAACTAGACCGAACAAATGAGCTCTGAAATTCAAGCATAAAGTAATGTCTGGGGTAATCTTGCATCAACTCTGTAATTATCACTCCATAGCCAATGGGCGTCTTTCTTCAGAGCAGGAGTGACGCATGCAACAAACGAGTTATAGCCTGGCTCCCAATGCTATTGCAGGTCTACACATTCATTTGTTTTGCTTTGCTTTACTTTTTACTTTATCTACACGCACTCTGTACATAGTGTGTAGAGAAGGTATTGCACTCCACCCAAGCATTTGATACCGAGATTTTCAGAAAAAGGTCAGTGTGCCTGTGTGTCTGTGATCACGATAACTCAAAAACGTAAAGTCGTTAAATAACCAAACTTGTTATTTAAGTTTAGTATCTTCCAGGGACGCGACACAAAGATTTTGAGAAAAATCGCCCACCCCAAACTGCCCTTTACGTGCAACTTTTTTTGACATTTTTGATTTTCTCCAAAATGACTCTAAAAATGTTGATTATAATTTCGTATATTAAAGATATTTACCTGACAAATAAACTGTATATGTTGAACTTTCTGGGAATAGCCTCTGAAGACTACTTTATTCTGGATGAATTTTACGGAATTTTGCATAACTGCTAAACCGTAAGAGATGGACAAAAGCTTACCACACAAAAAATGTAGAGCAAGTTAAAACATACAATTCATTTATATACTTTTTTTCGTGGACTTTTTTTTTTTGAGAAATTCCTTGCTTTTGGTTTCAGAAAAAAAAAAAAGAAAGTAAGGAAGCAAGTAATAAGACTATTGCTATTAATTTTTCCCGATTAGCATGAAGGAAATAGAAGTATAAACTTTTTAACAATTATTTGTTGCAGAGATGTAGAGAAAGTCATGTGAATGGAACTCATCAGATTTTTACCTCCTCACTAAGATATAGTGTTGGCTAGTTCGTAGAAAATGAATTTAGCAAATCCGGGGACCTTTCGAATTCACCTATCCGTTACGGTAATGGTGTCAAAATAGTAGCGCTATAGCATCTGGTAAACACGACGAAAATATC
The DNA here is from genome assembly GCA_030762935.1 of Hymenopus coronatus. Classification (NCBI taxonomy): domain Eukaryota; kingdom Metazoa; phylum Arthropoda; class Insecta; order Mantodea; family Hymenopodidae; genus Hymenopus; species Hymenopus coronatus. Next base: position 48,478,676 of record CM060899.1, read on the forward strand.
TAATGTGTTTCATTCAAATGAGTTTCTCTAACTGTATCAAAAACAACTTTTGTTACAAAATATTATTCTTCTATCTACATCATGCTAATGGAGATGATAACTGCTAGAACGGGACTTATTACTTGCTTCTTTTAATAAAGGAATTCACAGGCTAATGCAAAAGCCGGTCGCAAGTAAACAGTTGAAATTCGGTTCTCTTTGCTTCCTAAGCGTAAACAAAAGAGAGACGAAAATAAAGATATCTCCCGTTTGAGAAAAGTTTAAGTACCATAAAGCTGAAATGAATGACTCCGAATATCCCAAAACGGTTAACTCTACCAAAAAAAAAAAAACAAAAAACATGTATGTTACATAAATTGTGTTTTAATGAGATCTACATTTTTTGTTAGTGTGTTTTTGTCTGACTCCTACAGTTTACCAATTACACAAAAGTTATACAATATCTCCTCCGAATGAGAAGATATTCAGATGCTGCTCTCAGAAAATTCAAGATATACACTTTATTTTTTATGTAAAAATCTTTAATATACAGTATTTTAATTAAAATCGTTAGAGAAAATCAAAACTTTCGAAACTTTTTTCATTGAAAGGATAGTTGGGGGATGGGGAGATTTTCTCGAAAATCTTCGTGTCGCATCCTTGGGAGATATTAAATAAAATACCAAGTTTGGTATTTGGCAGACTTTTCGTTTTTGAGCTATGCTCCCCACACATACACACAAGACGTTATTTAAAACATTTTTTTGTTTGTTCAGGATGTCTGAAAACATGTATTTCCTGTGAAATTTTGGTATCGTATATTTAGGTGGAATACAAGAACTTCTCAATACACTATGTAAGTAGTACGTATATTGCTCCATGGCACGACAGCTCACGGGGAGCCTTGGCCTACCGCCCGGCCGCTGCGTCCCCCATCTCGGTCCACTACAGACGTCATGGATGAGGTGCAGTATTGGAGGGTGAGGCGTGGTCAGCGCCTCGAGCCCCTCCCGGCCGGTTAATGCGGTCCTCACGACCTGGAGCCGCTACTTCTTCATCAAGTAGCTCCTCAATTGGCCCCCCAGGGACCTCACGAGGCTGAGTGCACCCCGGTCCAGGTCTCCCAGCGGGGTAAAAATCCCCACGCCAGTACTGGGGATCGAACCCAGGTCTCCCGCTTGGTAGGCAGCTGCGCTACCACCGCGCTAAGGAGACGACCGTAGTACGTATATAGAAAGTAACAATCTGATGTCTTCCATTCACATGACGTTGTCTAGCAGTTCTGCCAACGCACTTTTCTCACAAAAGGTTATTCTTTTACCTTCATCATGCTAATCTAGATAAACATTCGCAGAAATTATCTTATTACTTGCTTCTTTGTAAGTAGAAGGGAAGAATACACTAGGCTAAAATGAAAGTCAATTCCTTTAATACGGGTTGCGATGTGAAACAATTGAAATTCCGTTTTCTTTGCTTGCCAAGAGTAAACAAAATACACGTAAAAGCACGATGACCTTCCGTTTGAGAAAAGTTTAAGTAGCTTAAAATTGAAACCAATAACACGGATTTTTCCCGGAAACTGTCAACTCTACAAATATATATATATATATATAGCTATGACATAAATTGCATGTTTTAATAAGATCCTCAATTTTTGTGTTGCAAGTTTTTGTCTACTTCTTACGGTTTACCAGTTACAGAGATTTCAGCAGCATTCATCCAGAATAAAGAGGTCTTTAGAGGCTATTCTCAGAAAATTGAAGATATACGCTTTATTTGTGATGTAAATATCTTTAATATACGGTGTTTTAATATATATCTTTTGAGCCATTTTTGATAAAACAAAATTTTCAACAATTTTTCCATGTAAAGGGTAGTTTTGAGTAGGGGGGTTTTCTTGAAAATCTTCCTGACACATCCTTGGAAGATACTAAACTTAAATACCACATTTGGTATTTTACGGTCTTTTAATTTTTTAGCTATGTTTTCCATAAACATACATACACAAACATATTTTTGGTGAAACATGGATTATGTAATTATTGATTATGAACTATATTAATTTAATTTATCTACTATAATAATATAAATAATAATAATCATTGATGATTTAGTTCCTAGTTACTAAGCAACAAAACCTATACTTTATATTCTAACAAACAACAAAAACATAAAATACAGTTTGATGATAACTTCTATAATCCAAAGAGTTGATCTCACTCCAAAGCCTCGAAGCTTTAATATTTTTCGACTCATCAAAACAAAACACCAACAAAGAATCTTCATTTACGTCTGCTTCATTACCGACACGCCAGTCCTTGAATTTCGAATAACTATATACATAAGCTTTCTCCGACTTTTATGGAAGTATATTAATACTCTTGCTTTGAACTGGTTTTAAAATTTGTCCTGATGAAGCGTGAAAAATTGCCTTCCTCGCCCATTTTTACAGTTTAACAGTCGCAGTTGAAACGTCCACTAGAGCACTTCGACCTCGCCGCTGCCACCGAAGATGTCTGCCGTAGTCGCAGACGAAACATCTGGGAAGATGAAGGAGGAGCCCAGTAGACCACGGCCCACAAGCCCGGATTATACTCCAGCCAGTATTGACACCGGCCGTGAAAGCCTAAGAACTTCGATAACAATGTTTGTTGATTTATCTTGTCTGTTTTTACTTTCTCTAGCACGCATGTACTAGTACTTGTATTCCAACCAAAATTTCGATGTCGAGATTCCGCCGGAAATAATTTGAGGTCCCCTGCTTCCGAAAAAAAAAATTAGAAAAAGGTCCTTGTGTGTCTGGACAACATAGCTGCGAAAGTCGCCCTCCGTGGTGTAATGATTACCATGCTAACTTCATATACCCAAGGTCGCGGGTTCAAACCCGGCGGAGGACGATGGAGTTTATCGGGCGTAAAAATCCTTAGCAGGGCTTCCTTCGGAAGGGTAGGAGCCTCAAGCCTGATAGACAGGCCTCTGAGCAAAATTAAGCGGTCTTTCACGCCCAATATAGAATGGGACGCTGAGAACCGCAGCAGTTAAAGAGCGTCCATAAATAAAACGCAATTTCATTTCAAAAGCGAAATTACTGTTAAATACCAAACTTGGTATTTATGTTCAATATCCTACAATTATGTGACACAAAGATTTTCTAGAAATTTCCCCTCCCCCATTAAAATCTACTCTTTAGTTGGAAAAAAAAATCAAAAGTTTGTTTTTCTCAAAAATGGTACTAACGATTTCGATTAAAGTTATATACATCACAAATTAAATGCATATTTTGAATTTGCTAGGAATAGCCCCTTAAGAGCTCATCATTTTGGATGATTTCTGCATAGCTGATAAACTGTGAAAGATAGACAAAGACTACTAGATAAAAAATGTAGATCTCGTTAAAGCACACTTTATAATATATATATATATATATATTTCTAGAGTTAACCATTTACGAGGTATTCCTGTCATTGGTTTAAGATTTAAAATACTTAACTTTTCTCATATAGGAATTTTCTATGCAAAGAACCGAATTCCAATCACATAGCAACCAGTTTTTAAATGATTTGACTATCGCTTTAGTCTAGTTATTACTTTCTCTATACGTACTATGTACATAGTGTATAGAGAAGATATTGAACTCCACCAAAAAATTCGATACTGAGATTTCACCGGAAATATATATATTAGTGTCCCTAGTATCCAAAAAAAGTATTTTCAGAAGGAGGTCCGTGTGTGGGTGTCCGTGTGTCAGTGTGTGCGCGTGTCTGTGAACACGATAACTCAAAAACGAAAAGTCGGTAAAATACCAAACTTGGTATTTAAGGTTAGTATCTTCTGGAGATGCGACACGAAGATTTTGAGAAAAATCCCCCCACCTCAAACTACCTTTTACATAGAACTTTTTTTGAAAATTTTGATTTTCTCAAAAATGGCTCTAACGATTTTGTTCAAAATATCGTATATTAAAGATATTTACCTGACAAATAAAATGTATATTTTGAATTTTCTGGGAATAGTCTCTGAAGACTACTTTATTCTGGGCGAATTTTAAGGAATTTTGCGTAACTACTAAACCGTAAGAGATAGATAAAAACTTACCACACTAGAAATGTAGAGCATGCTAAAACACACAATTTATGTTATATACATTTTTTTCGTGGAGTTGATCATTTTTAAGATACTCGGTTTTTCGTTTTAGATTTGGAAAACTTATACTTTTCTCATACAGGAATTTCTTAACTCCTGTCCATTCAAACAAGGGAACTTCAGTTACATAGCAACTAGCTTTTGTCTATCATTTTAAGCTATGGAACTCCCTCATTTTGCTTCTACTTACAAGGAAGCAAGTAATAAGACTATTTCTGCTAATTAGCATGAAGTAAATAATTTGTTGCTGAGATGTAGAGAAAGTCATGCGAATGGAACACATCAGATTTTTTTCCATCAATTTACAAGGTCACAAGTAATAAGAGAATTTATGTTAATGTTTATATTGATTAGCATGATTTAGACAAAAGAATGATCTTTCGTAAGAATATTTTGTTTATGGAACAGCTAGAGAAACCTATCAGAATGGAACACATCAGATACTTTGAATTATACTGTTAACACTCAGACACACACAGTAGATGGATTTAGTAGGTCTCAAAAATGTATTTCCGGTGAAATCTCTGTTTTGATTTTTTGGGTCGAGTTCAATACCTTCTCTACTTATGAACATTGTATATATGTGTTCGAGAAAGTAAAAATTCTGGCGAACTTTCATGTATTCAAATTAGTATACACCTGTTTAAACTTAATCAGAATTCGTGTTTGTAAAATTATATAATGCTAACAAGGAAATAGTTGTGATACATGATTGTGCTCCTGAATGAATGATAAATTATCTTGTCACAGAGGATGCAATGAATGCCTGTATAATAGCTGAGGATAGTTCTGATGAATAAGCTTTTAATGAACGGCAATATAATAATAATGATGATAATAATAATAATAATAATAATAATAATAATGACAGTGACACAAGAGCATATGGCATTGCCGATTTCATTATAATGTTAGTTTGCTAGATGAGGGAAACTGCCTAGAAATATTAAAGTAATCACTGAACTCTCGTTTATTTGCGAAAAAACCTATACTGCACACACCCAACCCTTCGAAAACAGTTCCGCCACTGACTGAATATACAGGTTATAATGGGGTATTGATACAGATAAATGATATCTTAATTCGTTTATCATCTTCGATATGTTAGTTGTTTTTTCTCTCTTCAAATAATTTTCTCGCAAACCAATCATACAGTTTACTACCTGATGTGTGATTTTGTTTTGTGCCTTTAAGTGTGCCACGAAATGAGTAGTCTGCTGGCATAGGTAATATGGGGCCACGGTCCTTGCAGAATGCATTTAAACTCAGTTCCGATACAGCATTCGTTACCGCGAAACCTGCCCACTTAACGTTACGTCTTCTGACCGGCCATCTCGGGTAAAATAAAGACGCATGGCTTAAATGTGTCACCCCTATTTGTATATACCACCCAACCTGAAACATACTGCGCTTAATAACTAAAACGTTTAGCCCGCAAGTGCAACAAATATTGATGTAATGTTATTCACCACACCATTATCTACAAGTATCTGCACTTATACATCTAACACTCTGTTTTTATATTTGCGAAACAGCCTGTACTACAGACATGCATGGGCTTATGGCAGAGCCTCGATTGACTAACATTCTGTTTGAGAAACCTTAGATATCCATCCCACCTCCACTGAACTAAATTCTGTTTAGGAAACAACTTGTACTATAAACTAGTCTCACTTATAACAGAGTCTAGTACCTACGTTTGTGAGCCAGTCTGTGTTACAAATACATTCCCATTCATGAGAGAGCCGCCACTGAACGAATACCTATTGTTTCCGGACCAGTATTATTACAAATACCCAGTTTCAATTATGACCGAACTCCCACTAAACTAATACCTATTGCTTGTGAGCCAGTCTTGTTACAAATATTCAGTACCATAAATGACAGAGCCGCAATTAAATTAATAGCTAAGGTTGTGAAACAGCTTGTTACAAATACCCAATACCGTAAATGACAGCTGCGACAGAGAATTAATGTTTACATCATGTGTAACAAAAGCCTAGTCCCGTTCATGACAGAGCCGCCGCTGAACTAAGGCCTAGTGTTTGTGAGCCAGTTTATTGCAAATATCCAGTCCCGTAAATACAGAGCCGCCACTGAACTAAAACTCTGTTTATGAGAGAGCCTTGTCTACGGACATCCAGCTTCGTTTTCGACAGATCCACCACTGAACTTACACTGTTTACGAGCAAGCCTATACTACAAATAGCCAGTTCTACTAATGACGCAGCCGCCACTGAACTAACACTCTGTTTACGATACAGCCTGTATTACAAATATCCTGTTTTGTTCATGACATAGCCGCCACTGCTAACACTCCGGTTACGAGACAGCCTTGTCTATGGACATCCAGCTTCGTTTTTGACAGAGCCGCCACTGAACTGATATTGTTTACGATCTAGCCTGTACTACAAATATCTGGCGATGTTAATGAAGTGGCCACCACTGAACTACCACTCTGTTTACAAGACAGCATGTATTAGAAATATCCCTTCTCGTTCATGATGGAGCCGCCACGGAACTGATACTGTTTACGAGCCAGCCTGTACTACAAAAACCCAGCATCCGCCACTGAACTAAATCCTCCGTGGTGTAATGGTTACCATGCTAACTTAATATACCCGAGGTCGCGGGTTCAAACCCTTAGCATGGCTTCCTTCGGAAGGGAAGTAAAGCCGTTGGTCCCGTGTCGTAGATTTACGGCACGTAAAAGAACCTCGTACTTGATAGAGAGGCCTCTGAGCAAAATTAAGAGGTCTTTCACGTCCAATAGAATGGGACGCTGAGAACCGCAGCAGTTAAAGAGCGTCCATAAATAAAACGCCATTTCATTTTTTTCACTGAACTAACTCTCTGCTTACGATACAGTCTGTAATACAAATATTCTGTTTTGATCTTGATGATGCCGCCACTGAACTGAAACTTTTAACGAGGCAGTCATGTCGAGATAATCTGCGTTCAGTTTCGTTTTTGACAGAACCACCACCGAATTGATACTGTTTACGAGCAATCCTGTACTACAAATATCCAGTTCGTTCATGATGCAGTCGCCATTGAACTACAAGGGCCGTTCTTTTTCAGCCTCCGATAAATAAGACAAGTTCTAGAAAACAATGATTTTATTACTAAAAGTTTTGTACTCTTATGGTTGCTTTTCAACATAATCACAGAAAACATTGAGACATTTATCGTACCTGTGCACAAGCTTTGCAATACCCGCTTCAAAAAATGTTGCCGCCAATGATTTCAAATGAGCATTGACGTTGTACGGTGGATGATCGCAAATGTCCAACTGAAATTGTTCAAGGAGCCGATGGGTTGTGCCAGCAGTGTGTGGACGAGCGTTGTCATGGATCAACACAATTCCTGAAGTCAGCATTCCTCTTCGTTTGTTTTGAATGGCTCTCCGCTAACGCCGTAAAGTACGAAGATCTTCAAAACAACGTCAATGCTCATTTGAAATCACTGGCGGCAGCATTCTTTGAAGCGTGTATTGCAAAGCTTGTGCACAGGTACGATACATGTCTCAGTCTTTTCGGTGATTTAACCATAAGTGTAGAAAATTTTAGTAATAAAATGATTGTTTTCTATGAACTTGTCTTTTATGTATAGTCTGTTGTACTCCTCTGTTTACGATGTATTACAATTAATAGCCTGTGTCAATATTGATGGAGCAACCACTGAACTAACGCTCTGTTTACGAGACAGCCTGTGCTACAGACATCCTAGGATATAATATATAGCCTCTCGCGCGATAGAGCGAGTATTCGCATTAAAGTTAAAGCGAGTCACGGGCCTTGATGCCCTGCCTACAAATCATTAGCATTTTTCCACCTCTAGAACGGCCATCACCACCCCCTCCCCCTGTTGCCTAGGGCAAAGGGTATCAATCCACGTCAGAGTCCTGGGCCTGTCCAAAACTCTTCCTCTGCCTTCGTTCTCCGGTCGCTGCTGTTAGACTCACACACCTTGGTATTTAAGGTAACATTATTACGTTCTTTATCAGTACGTGTTAGAGAAGGTAATGCATTCCACTCAAAAATTCATTACTGAGATTGCTCTGGAAAAATATCTTTTCATTCTAAAAAAAAAAAATATCTGATGTGTTGCATTCACGTGATATTCTCTACATCTCTGCATTAAATTATTGTTAAAAAGCTCATGCTTCTATTTACTTCATGCTACTCGTGAAAAAAAATAGCAGAAATAGTCTTATTACTTTCTTCCTTGTAAGTAGAAGCAAAATAAGGGAATACCATAGGTTAAAGTGATAATCAAAAGCTGGTTGCTATGTGACTGAAGTTACTTTGTTTGTATGGACAGGAATTGATAAATTCCTGTATGAGAAAAATATGTTTTTCAAAGCTGAAACCAAAAACAAGGAATATCTCAAAAACGATCACCTCCACGAAAAAATGTGTATAAAATAAATTGTGTGTTTTAATGTGCTCTACATTTTTTGTGTGGTATGTTTTTATCCATCTCTTGCGGCTTAGCAGTTATGCAAAATTCTGTAAAATTCATCCAGTAGTCTTCAGAGGCTGTTCCCAGAAAATTCAAGAAATAAATAGTATTTGTCAGGTAAATGTCTTTAATGTACGATATTTTAATCAAAATCGTTTGATATATCAAAATGTTCGAAAACGGTTCCATGTAAAGGGTAGTTGGGGTGGGGGAGATTTTCATGAAAATCTTCGTATCGTATCCTTGGAAGATACCAAACTTAAATGCCAAGTTTGGTGTTTAACTGTCATTTAGTTTTTGAGTTATGCTGTCCAGTCTAAAAATTAATATTTTTGTATTTAGGAGCCCTCAAAACATATATTTCCGGTGAAAGCTCGGTATCAAATTCTTGTGTGGAATACAATACCTGTTTTCTCTATGTGCCATGTACATAGTACGTGTAGAGAAAGTAAAAATGCTTTGAATCATTCGGTCATTTTCGGTTCTATTTTAAGATTTTAGAGTGGAGTGTTGCAGCGCAAGCGATGTGTAAACAAGTGAATAGCACAACAAACAGTCGCCAGGTGAACCAATCGATACTGGCACAGGCGCTAGGGTTTACCGACATCATCAGCAAAGGCGTGTAGCGCACAGGACATTTCCACCTTCGCAATCTCCCTTTATAAGCTTTCGGCAAATGGTGATAGCTTTGGATACGTTTATTCGCCTACGTTTATTGGATAGGCGCGAGAAAGTGTTGTTCATATTGTACAGAGTAACTGAACTTTACAATGACATCACTGTTACAACATCAACCTGTGATATGTAGATGTGAAATTGAGTCACAGATCACTATCCATGATGTTGAACGTGTTATGAGTATATGCACTATACATAATGCAATTTTAACATTTACAATCTGCTCAAAAAATCTTATGTGTTCCATTCACATGACTTTCTCTACATCTCTGCAACAAATTATAGTTAAAAAGCTTATTCTTCTATTTACATCTTGCTAATTTAGAAAAATTATCAGAAATGGTCTTATTACTTGCTTCCTTGCAAGTAGAAGGAAAATAACGCAGTACCATAGGTTGAAGTGACAGTGAAAAGCTGGTTGCTATGTGACTGAAGTTCCTTTGTTTGTATGGACAGGAGTTGACAAATTCCGAATGAAAAAGCATAAGTTTTTCAAAGCTGAAACCAAAAACAAGGAATATCTAAAAAACGATCAACTCCACGAAATAAATGTGTATGACATAAATTGTATGTTTTAACGTGTTCTACATTTTTTGTGTGTTAAGTTTTTGACCATCTCTTACGGTTTAGCAGTTATGCAAAATTCCGTAAAATTCATCAAGAATAAAGTAGTCTTCAGAGGCTATTCCCAGAAAATTCAAGATATACATTTTATTTGTCAGGTAAATATCTTTAATATTTGACTTTTTTTTTTAATCAAAATCGTAGAGCCATTTTTAAGCAAATAAATTTTTTCGAAAAATGTTCCATGTAAAGGGTAGTTGGAGGTGGGGATTTTCTTGAAAATCTTCGTGTCGCATCCTTGGAAGATGCCAAACTTAAATACCAAGTTTGGTATTTTACGGTCTTTTCGTTTTTGAGCTATGCTGTCCACAGACACACACAGACAGACAGACACACACATACACACGGAGCTTTTTGTAAAAATGTCTTTTTTATATTCTGGGGGTCCTAAAACATGTATTTCCGGTGAACTCTCGGTGTCGAATTTTTGGGTGGAATATAATATTTCCTCTATATACTGTGTACATAGTACGGGTAGAGAAAGTAAAAATAATAAAAAGCCAATATGAGTTGAGTGTTAAGTTGGTAAGCAATTAGTAAAACAGCTCGTGTAGTATGCATATGTAATGTGGCAGATGAGGTAATTTATTCTAACCAATAATTCGATACCGAAATTTCACCGGAAATACATGCTTTGAGGGACCATGAATAAAAAAGTATCTTTAGAAAAAGCTCCGTGTGTGTGTGTGTGTGTGTGTTTATAGTGTTTACCGCCCACTTTTAATACATATGGTACCGTAGGCGATGACACTGATGATACATGGAAATGGAACACTGGTGGAATGCTATGGCAGGGTGTACAGAAGAAAACCCGCCCCTGCGCCTCTTTGTCCACCACAAATCCTTCATGGGGTCCCCTGGGATCGAACCCGGGCCGTCTTCTTAGTTCATGTGTATGTGTGCCTGTGGGCAACAGAGCTCAAACACTAAAGACCGTTAAATACTAAACTTGGTATATACGTTTAGTATATTCCAAGGAATCGACACGAAGATTTTAAAAGAAATCTCCCCACTAAAAACTACCTTTTACATGGAAAATTTTGTTTTTCTCAACATGGCTCTAACGATTTCGATTAACATACCCTACATTAAAGATATTTATAACTCAAAAAAATGTATTACTCATCTGGGAATATCCCCTGAAGGCCTCTTTATTCTGGATGCATTTTACTGGATTTCGCTTAACTAGTAAACCGTAAGAGATAGACAAAAAGTAACCACACAAAATATATAAATCTCGTTGAAACACACAATTTATGTTATATACATTTTTTTCATGGAGCTGAGCATTTTTGAGATATTCCTTGCTATTGGCTTCAGTTTTCACATACGGGAATTTGTTAACTCCTGGCAATGCGTTTTAGCCTATGGTTTATCATTATTTCCCTTCTTCTTACAAGAAAGCGTTTCTGCTAATTTTTATCTCGATTAGCATGCAGTAGATAGAAGAATAAGCTGTTTAACAATAATTTGTTACTGAGATATAGAGAAAGTCATGTGAATGGAACACATCGGAATTTTTTCAAATGATTTAATTTTAGTTTTATTTGCATTACTGCTTTCTTATGAAATACGCTATGTGAATTAAACAACATGGTGACAATGCCGACCCTTGAGGAACTAGAGTTAAGTTAATGTTTTCTTTGTTTCTCTTATCACCGCTTTGTCTTTTTGTTTCTGTAAGTAATAATTACGTAAATACAACACACTGGTTGACAGAAAGCTTGCTCAAATGACCCCATATTTAAATCAATTCCCATTAAGATACTGATTCGTTTACTTTCTGTAGCACATATGTATGTACAATGCAGTAGATAAAGAAGGTATTATATTGCACCCAAAATTGGATACCAAGATTTCACAGGAAATATAGGTTCAGTGAACCGTGAAAAAAAAAAACCTTTTTAGGAAAAAATATCCATGTGTGAATGCGTGTCAAAATGACTCAAAAACGAAAAATCGTTACGTACCAAACCTGGTATTTAAGCTCAGTATATTCCTTGGATGCGACACGAAGATTTTCATGAAAAATCCCCCAATCTTAACCATGGAACATTGTTTCGAAAATTTTGATTTTCTCAAAAATAGCTCCAACGCTTTTGATTAAAATACCGCATATTAAAGACATTTACACCATACATAAAATGTGTACTTTAAATTTTCTGAGAGTAAACCCTGGATGAATTCTGCATAATTTGTAAACCGTTAAAGGCAGACAAAAACTTAATACACAAAAAAACGTGCATCTGTTTTTTGTAGAGTTAACCCTTTCCAAGATATTCCTTGTTATTGGTTTCAGTTTTAAGCTACTTAAACTTCCCTCAAACGGGTAGTAATCTTTTGTTTTACTTCTGGCTTTGTAAAGAAAACCGACATTCAACTATTTCATATAGCGACCAGCTTTTAAAAGATCTGACTTTCGCTTTAGACTAGTGTGTTCTTTTTTAATTCCCTTATTTTTACAAGGAAGAAAGTAATAAGAAAATTTCTGCTAATTTGTCTTTATTATCGTGATATAGATAGAAGAATAATATTTTGAAAAAATATTTTGTTAGTGGGGCAGGTAGAGAAAGTCATGTGAATGGAACACATCAGATTTTTCATGCATATTACTCCAGATAGTCATATGATGAACGCCTTCCCTTACTGCAATACGTTATGTGGTATCTTGCGACCACACTACAAAGAACTCGTTCTTCAAGCTCGTTGCTTCATACCTTTTTTGGTCTTGCATCCGAAAACACCCTTCACAAATGAACCTGTTTATCGTAAGCGTTGAAGATTCGCTTGAGTTTTACTTTCATCTGCAATTCTATCATTATAGTTGCATATACTGCATCTGTTTTATGTCCTACCAAATATATTTTCTTGCGATTCAGTTTAAGCTTCTATTTACTCCATTTTAATTAAGAAGAAATAGTTTTATTACTTGCTTCCTTGAAAGTAGAAGCGAAATAAGGGAGTACCATAGGTTAAAGTGATAGTCAAAGGTGGTTGCTATGTGACTAAAGTTCCTTTGTTTGGACAGGATTTGACAAATTTCTGTATGAGAAAAGTATAATTCTTTCAAAGCTGAAACTAAAAACAAGGAATAAGTAAAAAAAAGATCAACTCCAAGAAAAAATGTATATAACATAAATTGTGTGTTTTAATGTGTTCTACATTTTTATGTGTTAAGTTTTTGTCCATCTCTTACGGTTTAGCAGTTATGCAAAAAATTTTAAAATTCATCCAGAATAAAGTAGTCTTCAGGGGCTATTCCCAGAAAATTTAAGATATACATTTTATTTGTCAGGTAAATATCTTTAATATTTGACATTTTAATCAAAATCGTTAGAAGCTTTTTTAAGAAAATTAAAATTTTCGAAAAAAATGTTCCATGTAAAGGGTAGTTTGGGGTGGGGGGACATTTCTCAAAATCTTTGTGTCGCATCCCTGGAAGATACTAAATTTAAATACCAAGTTTGGTATTTTACCGACTTTTCTTTTTTGAGTTATCGTGCTCACAGACACACGGACACACACACACGGACCTTTTTCTGAAAAAAACTTTTTTTGGATACAGGGTCGCTAAAAGATGTATTTCCGGTGAAATCTGGGTATCGAATTTTTGGGTGGAATGCAATTCTTTCTATATACACTATATACATAGTGCGTGTAGAGAAAGTAATAATTTGAAGTGTTCCATTTATATGACTTTGTCTACTTATTCTGCAACAAAATATTCCTACTGAGATTATTCTTCTCTCTACTTCAAGTTTATCAGAAAAGGTTTTATTTTCTCTAGAAAGTAGTAGATAGGTAGAGAAGGTATTACACTTCACCCAAACATTCGATACCGAGATTTCACTGGAAGTGCACGTTTTAGGGTACCTGTATCCAAAAAAAAAATCTTATGTGCTCCATGCACATGACTTTCTCTACATCTCTGTAACAAATTGTTGTTAATAAACTTATCTATTTAATGCTAAAACATTAGCAGAAACGGCCTTATTACTTAGTTCCTTTATAAGTAGAAGGGAAATAAGGGAATACACTAGGCTAAACCGACAGTCAAATGTTTGAAAATGTGGTTGCTTTGGGATTGAAATCCGTTTCTTTGCGTGGCCAGGAGTTGAAAAATTCCAGTAAGAGAAAAATTTAAGTATTTCAAAACTGAAATCAATAACAAGGAATATCTCGAAAACTGTCAACACCATGAAAAAAAATGTTTATAACATAAATTGTGTATTTTAAGGGGATCTATTATGTAGAAGTCTTTGTCTATCTCTTACGGTTTACCAGTTAAGCAAAATTCAACAAAAATCATCCAGAATGAAGAGGTCTTCAAGGGTTATTCCCAGAAAATTTGAGATATACATTTTATTTGTCATGTAAATATCTCAAATATAAGAGGTTTTAATCAGAATCGTTAGAGCCAAAAATTTCAAAAATGTTTACATGTAAAGAGTAGTTGGGGATGTGGGGATATTCTGGAAAATCTTCATGTCGCATCCTTGGAAGAAAACAGACTTAAATACCATGTTTGGTATTTAACGGTATTTTCGTTTTTGAGCTATGTATTTCCGGTGAAATCACGGTATCGAATTTTCGGATGCGTTACATTAGCTTCACTATACATTATTTAAATAGTAACTGCAGAGAAAGTAAAAAATCATTTTAGAAAAAAAGTCCATGTAAGTGTGTGTGTGTGATTGTGTGTGAATCCGTGTGTCTTTGAACACGATAATTGTAAAACTAAAATTCGGTAAAATTACAAACTTTGTATTTAAGTTCAATATCTTCCAAGGATGCGGCTCAAAGATTTAAAAAAAAAAAAAAAAAATCCCCCATCCGCAGCTATTCTTTACACGGAAAAAATGTTGAAACTTTTGATTTCTCAAAAATGACTCTTATGATTTGGTTTAAAATATTGTATATTAAAAATGTTTATATGACAGATAAAATTATTCTTCAATTTTCTGGGAATAGCCTCTGAAGACATCATTATGCTGGATGAATTTTGCATAACTGGTAAACCATAACGGATAGACAAAAAACTTACTTGGCAAAAAATATAGAGCTCGTTAAACCCACAATTTATGTTATACGAGGTGTGGTCAAAAAGTTTCCGGAAGGGCGTCAAAAATACTACATATCTGCACTGTCATTCTCGACAGTCGCTTTGGGAGTTGATACACTTGTCCCATCGCTTCTGCCACTGCTGGAAGCACCTCTGGAAGTCCTCTTCTTTCAACATGTTCAGAGCTTTCTGCGATTCGTGATGGATGACATCAATGTCCTCAAAACGGTGTCCTCGGAGCCGCATTTTAAGTCGCGGGAAAAGAACAAAGTCCCTGGTGCTAAATCTGGAGAATAAGTGGGGTGGGGAACAGTATTCATCCTATTTTTATCCAAAAGTAGGTGAACAGAAAGGGCTTTGTGCGCGCGCGCATTATCATGATGCAGGAACCAGTCACCACTCCTCCATTTCTCCGGCCCTTTGCGTCGCACATTCTCCCTTTCTACAGCACTTGTTTGTAGAACACTTGATTCACTGTTTGACCCTATGGCACAAATTCCTTATGTCCAATGCCTTTAATGTAAAAAAAAAAAAAAAAAAACACACACAATCATCATTGACATTGACTTGTCTGGCCTTTTTCGGACGTGGAGATGAAGGACTCTTCCATTGTGAAGATTGTTGCTTCGTTTCGAGATCGTACCCATAAATCCATGTTTTATCACCAGAAATAATTTTCTTCATAAACTGTGGGTCATTTTGTAGCTGTTCTTTAAGATCTGTGCAGGCAATCATATGGCTTTCCTTTTGGTCATTTGAAAGCAGGCGAGGCACGAACTTGGCGGTAATTCTTCTCATGTCCAAATTGTCTTTCAAAATGCTTTGAACGCTTCCAAAGGAGAGTCCTAATGAGTCAGAAAGTTTTCTTATTGTAATGCGCCTACCATTTAAGACCATTTCCCTCACCTGATTGATATTTCCATCAGCTTTGCTGGAACAGGGTCGCCCCAAACGAAAACCTTTGCTTGAGTTTGCCCATAAATTCCTCCCCATATGATGTTCTTAACATTTATGCAGTTTTATCGAGTTTAAAGCAAAATATGATGTTCATTCAGAGCGTCTATCTCGTCACTGCATGGTCACAGGAAGTCACGTGACCTCTCATTTTTATCGGGAAGAATTGCTAAATATACAGTCTGGGTAAGAGTTAGTAAAATCTCAGCGTGAACAGTGTTGTGAAGCCATTCCGGAAACTTTTTGATCATACCTCGTATACTTTTTCGTAGAGTTGAC
The DNA here is from genome assembly GCA_030762935.1 of Hymenopus coronatus. Lineage (NCBI taxonomy): Eukaryota > Metazoa > Arthropoda > Insecta > Mantodea > Hymenopodidae > Hymenopus > Hymenopus coronatus. Next base: position 48,494,859 of record CM060899.1, read on the forward strand.
GGTTTTCAAGATATTGCTTGTTATTGGTTTCAGTTTTAAAATACTTTTCTCACATGGGAACTTGTCAACTCCTGGCTTTACAAACAAAGGAACTTCGATCACATAGCAGCCAGCTTTTAAAATATTTGACTATCGCTTTAGCCTTGTGTATTGGCTTATGTCTACTTACAAAGAAGCAAGTAATAATGGTCTTATTACTTCTTATTCTGCTAATTTCTTTTCGATTAGTATGAAGTAGATAGAAGAATAGGCTTTTTAACAATAATATGTTGAAGAGATGTAGAGAAACTCAATTGAATGGAACACATAAGATTTTTTTTAATCTCCTCGTGCATCTGTATTTCTCATCCTTTCGCATATGGCATTTATAATCTTTGAATTATTCTAATTAAAAAATGTTCCTACAAACCAGTTGGGAGTCTATGACTCCTCAGGGATAACCATTTTGAGGATGAGAAGAGCGCTGATAAAATCCATAATATAAATTCCTTGAAGAAAACTATTATCAGATGAACAGAGAAGAAATAAATAATAAAATAGTTTTCTAATGCAGGAATGTTTGGCGTCACATAAGCACTGCTAAGTCTAGTCTTCACGTTACACGTTCTGAATGATAAAGAAGTGCTTTTCGTTCTGATTTGTTATTTAAATGAAGAATCTTTAAATTGCCTCCAGGATAATGCTAATGAACGGGTTTTATGGCATACAGAATGCATCATAATGTTGCAGAACACTGGGGGAGAATGTAAAACTCTGATGTGTGACATTCACATGGCTTTCTCTTCGACCCTGTAACAAATTATTGTTAAAAAGTCTATTCTTTATCTACTTTATGATTATCGAGAAATTGTCTTAATTAATTGTTTCCTTGTAAGTAGAAGGGAAATAAGGGAATACACTAGTCTAAAACGATAGTCAAATCTTTTAAAAGCTGGTTGCCATGTGGCTAAATCAGTTCATACGCAGGGCCAGGAGTTTACAACCTGACGTGTGAGAAAAGCTTAAGTATTTTACATCTGAATTAAATAACAAGGAATATCTCAGAAATGGTCAATTCGACGAAAAAAACGTATATGAGATAAATTGTGTGTTTTAACGAGATCTATTTCGTCTATCTCTTACGGTTAACCAGTTACACAAATTCAGTGAAATTCATTAAAAATAAAGAGACCTTTAGAGGCTATTCTCAGAAAATTCAAGTTATACATTTTATTTTCCATATAAATATCTTTAATATACAGTATTTTAATCAAAATCGTTAGAGCTATTTTTGAGAAAATCAAAATGTTTTTCCATGTACAGGGTAGTTTGGAGAAGGCGGATTTTTCTCAAAATCTTCCTGTCGCATCCTTTGAAGATACTAAACTTAAATACCAAGTTTGGTATTTTAGCGACTTTTCGTTTTTGAGTTATCGTGTTCACAGCCATACAGACACACACACATTTTTCTGAAAATACCTTTTTAGGATACAGGGGACATTAAATGGTGTATTTCCGTTGAAATCTCGGTATCGAATTTTTGGGTCTATACACTATACACTAAGTACATAGTACTTGTAGAGAAAGTAAAAATCTGATGTGTGCCATTCACATGTGTTTCTCTATCTGTACGGCAGCAAATTATCCTTACAAAAAGCAATTCTTCCCTCTGCTTCAATGTAAACATCAGCAAAAGTGGTTTTATTACTTATTTCCTTTTAAGTAGAAGGGAATTAAGGGAGTATACTCAGCTAACGCGATAGTAAAATATTACTTTCTCTGCAGGTACAATGTACATTGTGTATAGAGAAGGAATTGTAATGCACTCGAAAATTTGATACCGAGATTTAACCCGAAATACATGTTTTGAGACCCCTGTATCCAAAAATACAATTTTTAGAAAAATCTCCGTGTGTGTGTCTGTCTGTCTGTGACTGTGTGTATGTGTGTGTGTCTGTGGGCAGCATAGCTCACCGTTAAAAATCAAACTTGGTATTTGGGTTTGGTATCTTCCAAGGGTGCGACACGAAGATTTTCTAGAAAACCCCCACCCCCACTACTCTTTACATGGCATTTTTTTCTAAAGTTTTGATTTTCTCAAAACTGGCTCTAACGATTTTGATTAAAATAGCATATATTAAAATATTTATACGACAAATGAAATTTATATCTTGAATTTTCTGGGAATAGCCTCTGAAGACTACTTTACTCTGGATGAATTTTACGAAATTTTACATAACTGGTAAGAGATGGACAAAAACTTCTCACATAAAAATGTAGAGCAGGATAAAACACACAATTTATGTTGATACATTTTTTTCGTGGAGTTGATCTCTTTTTAGATATTTATTGTTTTTGTTTTACTTTAAAACTTGCAGGAATTTGTCAACTTCTGTGTATACAAAGTAACTTCAGTCACATAGCAACCAGCTTTTGGCTGTCACTTTAACCTATGGTATTGCCTTATTTCGCTTCTGCTTACAAGGAGGCAAGCAATAGGACTATTTCTGCTACCTTTTTCTTTCTCTTCACGTACTATATACATTGTGTATAGAGAAGGTATTGTATTCCACCCAAATATTTGATACCGCGATTTCACCGGAAATACATGTTTTGTGTCTCGCTGACTCCAAAAAAAGCTTTTCTGAAAAAAGGTTCGTGTGTGTGTGTGTGTCTGTGTTTGTCGATAGCATGGCTTTAAAACGAAAAAAACCGTTAAATACCAAGCTAGGGATGCGACACGAAGATTTTCAAAAAAATCCTCCCACACCAAACTACCCTTTACATGTACAAAATTTCGAACATTTTTATTTTATCAAAAAATGGCTGTAACGATTTTGATTAAAATCTCTTATATTTAAGATATTTACATGCCAAACAAAATGTATATCTTGAATTTTCTCGGAATAGCCTCTGAAGACTATTCTGGATGAATTTTACGAAATTTAGCATAATGCTAAACCGTAAGAGATGGACAAAAACTTAGCACTCAAAAAACGTAGAGCACATAAAAACACACAATTTATGCTATGTACATTTTTTCGTGGAGTTGATCGTTTTTAAGATATTCCTTGTTTTTAGTTTCAGCTTTGAAAACTTATACTTTTCTCATACAGGAATTTGTCAACTCCTATCCATACAAACAAAGGAACATCAGTCACATAGCAACCAGCTTTTGAGTATCACTTTAACCTATGGTACTGCGTTATTTCTCTTCTACTTACAAGGAAGCAAGTAATAAGATTATTTCTGCTATTTTTTTTTTTTTTCTGATTAGCATGAAGTAAATAGGAGTCTAAGCTTTTTAAGAATAATTTGTTGCAGAGATGCAGAGAAAGTCATGTGAATGGTATACATCAGATTTTTTTTTTATTTAGGGGGACCCAAATTATGTATTTCCGGTGAAATCTTGGTATCGAATTTTTGGGTGCATTACAACACCTTCTGTATAACTAAGTACATAGCACGTGTAGAGGAAGTAATAATGTAAAAGGTACCTCTGGAATAACGAGAGGGGTTGTGGAATGGTTGTCACTTTGACAAACCGCCACTTTGTACTGCCACCTTGTTACAAGGTAGTGCCACTAGAATAACCAGAGGGTTCTCGCTGTCATAACAAAGCTCTGAATGCGATGTATTTAACTCTGAGGTGACGTTTCTTGTCGCGTTTATACGTGCACCATATGCATGGGCGTGCACAGAGGGTACATTTGGGGGAGCAGTTATTTTTGTAGATTTATCCAAATGGATCACTGTAAACCATAACCAACAAGTATTAATTATTTATAAGATAAACAATTCTGATGTGTTCCGTTTTCATGACTTTCTCTTGTGGCGGGAATTTTATGCTTGGTATGCTATTTTAGGACAGGATTTGAAAGGATAAGAAGGGTTGTTAGAAGTGGGATCTCTTTTAGGGATTTTCTCAATGTACGTGTGAAGACAAAATTACTCTGTATATTTATTTTTTTTTTACTTTCTCTATAGGCACTATGTACATAGTGTATAGAGAATGTATTGCACTCCACCAAAAAATTCGATACCGAGATTTCACCCTAAATATACGTTTTAGGGTCCCCTGTATCCAGAAAAAGTATTTTCAGAAAAAGGACCGTGTGTGTGTGTGTGTGTGTGTGTGTGTCCGTGTGCCTGTGAACACGATAACTCAAAAACGAAAAGCCGGTAAAATACCAAACTTGGTATTTAAGTTTAGTATCTTCCAGGGATGCGACACGAAGATTTTGAGAAAAATCCCCCCACCCCAAACTACCCTTTACATAGAACGTTTTTCGAAAATTTTGATTTTCTAAAAAATTGCTTTAACGATTTTGATTAAAATATCATATATTAAAGATATTTACCTGACTAATAAAATGTCCCTTATTTCGCTTCTACTTACAATAAAGCAAGAAATAAGACTATTTCTGCTAATTTTTCTCGATTAGCATGAAATAAATAAAAAATAAGCTTATTAAGAATAATTTGTTGCAGAGATATAGAGAAAGTCATGTGAATGGAACACATCAGATTTTTCCTGATTACTCCAGTTTATCCATTTTCACATAGTCAAATATTTGTCCCCTCTGACTTCCGTTTCATCATTTACTAAACATTTGCGTTTTATATATAGACATTCTTTAACTGCTGTGGTTGTCAGCGTCCCATTCTAAATTGGGCGTGAAAGACCGCTTAATTTTGCTCAGAGGCCTCTCTATCAGGCTTGAGGTTCTTTTACGTGCCGTAAATCTACGACACGGACCCACGGCTTTACTTCCCTTCCGAAGGAAGCCATGCTAAGGATTTTTACGCCCGAAATAAATCCATCGTCCTCCGCGGTATATGAAGTTAGTATGTTAACCATTACACCACGGAGGCCGACATCATTTACTAATGTTATTCCCCCACACTGAATGAGTTTCTTACAATAAACCTCTGTGAATTTGCCCAGATTTACTCTATTTTCCGACTATTCCCTGTTCTAATTCCCAAGTGGACTCAGAGAAAGAACTCTTTGTCCACCACTCCCTTTCGTAATATAAATAGATATATGCTTTGTATCGCAGCACTGAAATTAAAAATTATTTACACGTAACGTGTCTGCTCAGCACCAATGATAATTTCTCAGTAAATTCTCTCTGTCTCAATTCGTGACCGTAACCTACCCTCGTGCCTAGACGTATTTCTTATAGCTACTCCTATTTTCTATGATTTGACACAAAAGGGTCCGAAGTTAAACATTTCTTAATTTCTATAGATTACAATTTTCTGTCAAGGGTTTCCAAATCGGTCTCAGTTCACAAAATAAGTTTTTCATGTAGCTAAAGCATTTTTTTTAACAGTACAGGAGTCTGGTCAGGACTCCGGCGCTGTTGTTTACATTTTCCCCCTAAATTTACTGTATGATAACTGGTTTTACTGTTCCTTTACACAGACATATACACATTGCACAAACATATAACACCCATGCCTAAGGCGGGACTAAAACCCACGATCCCCTGCCCATCAAGCACCAAAGCGGGGCCCCCTTGCGAGCGTGGCCATGGGGACCGGCAAGCTTTAGGCCCAAGTGTGCTACCACCGGGTCATAAGCGCTCTTGGTCATTAGTGTTTAATGTTTCTCCTCTGTCAAACTCTGAACACAAAATATCAGCAATTCTATTGTATTCATTTTCTGCTAATGGATTTCTGACCCACTTTACCAAACAAATCTTGCAGCTCATATTCTTACGTCTCTGGTTTTTACTTTCAACAAAAGGTCCGTGTGTGTGTGTGTGTGTGTGTGTGTGTGTGTGTGTGTCTGTGAACACGATAACTCAAAAACGAAAAGTCGGTAAAATACTAAACTTGGTATTTAAGTTTAGTATCTTCCAGGGATGCGACACGAAGATTTTGAGAAAAATCCCCCCACCCCCAACTACCCTTTACATGGAACTTTTTTAGAAAATTTTGATTCTCTCAAAAATGGCTCTAACGATTTTGATTAAAAGTTCGTATATTAAAGATATGTATCTGACAAATAAAATGTATATCTTGAGTTTTCTGGGAATAGCCTCTGAAGAGTAGTTTATTCTGGATGAATTTTACTGAATTTTGAATAACTGCTAAACCGCAAGAGATGGACAAAAACTTACTACACATAAAATGTAGAGCACCTTAAAACACACAATTTATATTATCTACATTTTTTTCGTGGGGTTTTTGAGACATTCCTTACATTTGGTTTCTGCTACGAAAAACTTATTCCTTTCTCATACAGGAACTTGTCAACTCCTATCCATACATACAAAGGAACTTCATTGACATAGCAAGCCAGCTTTTGACTATCACTTTAACCTATGATAGTCCCTTATTTCGCTTCTACTTACAAGGGAGCAAGTAATAAGATTATTTCTGCTAATTTTTTCTGATGAAGATAAAGTAAATAGAAGTATAAGCTTTTTAAGAATAATTTGTTGCAGGGATATAGAGAAAGTCATGTGAATGGTACACATCAGATTTTTAATATCTTTAATCACTTATTTATTTAGTTATTGTAATCTTTTCCCCCATGTTCTTTTATTTTCCTTTACTTAGTTGTTTTATTTTCTTTCTTATATTTTAATGTCTCTTATTCCTAAGAACACGAGTATTCTACATTACTCTACACTCTGAAACAAATTAATTATTATTTATAGGCTTATTCATCTATTTCGTGCTAATCGAATAAACATCAGCATAAACCGTTTTATTACTTAGTTCCTTGTAAGTCGAAGGGAAATAAGTAAATACCTAGGCTAAACCGACAGTCAAATGTTTTAAAATGTGGTAGCTATGGGATTGAAATTCATTTCTTCGCGTGGCCAGGAGTTGACAAATTTCCGTATGAGAAAAGAATAACTACTTTAAAACTGAAACCAATAACAAAGAATATCTCAAAAATGGTCAAATTCACGAACAAAAAATGTATATGACATAAATTGTGAGTTTTAACTAGATATATATTTTTGTGTAGTAGGTGTTTTTTTCTGTTACGGTTTACTAGTTATGCAAAATCCAGCAAATTCATCCCGAACAAACAGGTCTTGAGAAGCTATTTCCAGAAAATTCAAGATATACATTTTATTTGTGTTGAGCTATAGTGTCCGTCGAGATCTCGGTATCGAATTTTTGGGTGGCAATACAATACTTCCTCTATACACTATGTACATAGTACGTGTAGAGAAAGTAAAAATAAATGTGCTCCATTCACATGACTTTCTGTATGCATCTACAAAGTATCCTTATAAATGATTATTGATTTATTTACACCATGGTAATCTAGATAAATATTAGCAGAAGTTGTCTTATTACTTAGTTCCTTGTAATCAGAAGAGAAATAAGAGATTACACTGGGCTAACGTGACATCAAATCTCTTAAAAGTGACAATTGAAATTCGGTTCCTTCTGCGTAACGGTATGAAAGATTACTTCCCCTTTGAGAAAAGTTTAAGTAGCTTAACATTGAAACCATTGACAAGTAATATATTGGAAACGTTAATTCGACAAAAAAAAAAAAAAAAAAAACATACGACATTTATTGTTTTAGCGAGATTTATATTTTTAGTGTACTAACTTTTTTTTCATCCCATACGGTTTACCAGTTACACAAGCCAATCAGAATGAAAAGGTTAATCCCAGACTATTCAAGATCAACGTTTTATATATCATCAATATATCTTAAACATATTGCATTTCAATCAAAATCGTTAAAACCATTTTTGAACACATTAACATTTTCGAAAAATGCTCTATGTATAGGGGGGATTTTCTTGGAAATCTTCGTGTCATATCCTTTGAAGATACTGAACTTAAATATCAAGTTTGGTGTTTAACGATCCTTTCGTTTTTGAGCTATGCTGTCCACAGACTGACAGACAGACCGAGAGAGAGAGACAGACACACAGACAAACACATACGCACGGACATTTTTGTAAACATGATTTTTTTTTTAATTTAGGGGGTCTCAAAACATTATTTACGGTGAAATCTGGGTATCTAATTTTTGAGTGCATTACAATACCTTCTCTATACACCATGTACATAATACGTGTAGAGAAAGTAATCATGTAGATAAAGGCTATGTGTATGTCTGTGTCTTTAAACAGTATAACGGAAGGTCCATTAAATACCAAACTTGATATTTAACTTCAGCATCTTTCAAGGAGACTAATCGCAAATTAAAAAAAAAAAAAACACCCCAAACTACATTTTACACGTACTTTTTTTTTGTAAATAGCTATACAATTTTGATTAAAATGCCACATGTTTAAGAGCAATTTGATGAAAAATTAAATGTATATCTTGGATTGAATTCTATGCGAATAGCCTCTGATTTTCTTGGAATAGTCTCTGAATAACTTCTGTTTGCACAAATAAACCGTAAGTGATACACAAAACTTGTAGATCACGTTAAAGCACACAGTTTATGTCGAATACGTTTTTACTTTCTCTACACGTACTATGTACATAATGTGTAGAGCAGGTATTGTAATGCACCCAAAAATTCGATACCGAGATTTCACCGAAAATACATGTTTTAGGACACCCTGAATACAAAAAAAGCATTTTTAGAAAATTTTCGTATGTGTGTGTGTGCATGTGTGTGCATGTGTGGTATTTAAGGTCAGTATCTTCCAAGGATGCGACACGAAGATTTTCAAGAAAATCCCATCTCCAACTACCCTTTATATGCAAACATTTTCCAAAATTTTGATTTTCTAAAAAATGGCTGTAACGATTTTGGTTAAAATATCATTAATTAAATATATATACCTGACAAATAAAATGTATATCTTGAATTTTCTGGAAATTGCCTCTGAAGACTACTTTATTCTGAATGCATTTTACGGAAATTTGCATAACTGGCAAACTGTAAGAGAGAGACAAAAGCTTACTTAAAAAGAATGTAGATCACGTTAAAACATACAAATTTATGTTATATACTTTTTTCGTGGAGTTGATGATGTTTGAGATATTCTTTGTTTTTGGTTTCAGATTTGAAAACCTTATGCTTTTCTCATGCAGGAATTGTCAAGTCCTATCCATAGAAACAAAGGAACTTCAGTCACATAACAACCAGCTTTCGTCTATCACTTTAACCTATGGTACTCCCTTATTTTGCTTCTAATTACAAGGAAGCAAGTAACAAGACTATTTCTGCTAGTTTCTTCTCGATTAGCATAAAGTAAATAGAAGCATAAGCATTTTAACAATAATTTGTTGCAGTGATGTAGAGAAAATCATGTGAATGGAACACATCAGATTTTTGCTAATGCTTATCTTGATAAGCGAGAAGTAGATAAAAGTATAAGATTTTGTAATAATTATTTGTTGTAGCAAAGATAGAGAAATGGAACACAAAATATTGTTTTTAATGATGCTGTTCCCTCACAATACATTTTAAAATGTTTTGAGGAGCCTCAAAACATGTATTTCTGGTCAAATGCTACATCAAAATTATCTTTTGGGTGCACTGCAATACTTTTTCTAGGTAGAGAAAGTAATAATGTAAATGAAATAGACACTAATTTGTTTAATATTATCGCATAATAATCATTAGTGATAATATTATGAAATGTAAAGAATGGAGAGCATGTCACCTATCAGCACGCACAAAGTCAAATGTTCTCAGTTTCGTGTTGAAGTCGCCGACCCTGCACGCTCGCTAACTGTTTCTTGGAAAATTGCAACACGCAGCATTCCTATTTCATGAAAACACGTCACCTCGAAAGCGACACCAAACGGCAACAGCCTATCTGCTAGCACAAGGCCATTTTTACTTTCTCTACACGTAATATGAACAAAGGATATAGAGAAGATATTGTATTGCACCCAAAAAATCTGTACCAAGATTTAACCGGAAATATACGTTTTGAGATCCCCTGAACAATAAAAAAGGATTTTAAAAAAATGTACGTGTGTGCATGTGAGTGTGTTTGGGCAGCTTAGCTCAAAAATGGTATTTAAGTCCAGTAGCTTCCAAAGATGTGACACGAAGATTTTAAAAAATACCCCCTCGCACCTAATGTTCTAAAATTTTGACTCTCTCAAAACTGGCTATGAAATGAAAATAACTTTTCTCGGACTATCAGCCAGGTGAATTCTGGAATAATTTCCAAGCTTTCAAGCGACGTTAGCTCTTGAAAGCTTGGAAATTATTCCAGAATTCACCTGGCTGATAGCCCGAGAAAAGTTATTTTCATACCGCCGCCAGGAAAGCTTCAAATCATGGCTATGAAATGTTGATTGAAATACCATAGTATGTTAAAGATATTTACATAACTAATAAAATGTATATCTTGAAACATGGGTTGACAAATGCCTGTATGACAAAAGTATGTTTTTCAAATCTGAAATAAAAAACAAGGAATACGAAAACAAATTATATGTCATAAATTGTGTGTTTTAATGTGCTCTACATTTTTTGTGTGGCAAGTTTTTGTCCATTTCTTACGATGTAACAGTTATGCAAAATTCCGTAAAATTCATCCGGAAAAATCTGATGTGTACCATTCACATGACTTTCTCTATATCCCTGCAACAAATTATTCATTAAAAGCTTATGCTTCTATTTACTTCATGCTAATCTAGAAAAATCTGATGTGTTCCATTCACATGACTTGCTCTATATCTCTGTAAATGATTATTGTTAATAAGCTTATCTTTTATTTATTTCATGCTAATCAAGAAAAATTAGCAAAATAATAGTCTTATTTCTTGCTTTAATGTATGAGGAAGCGAAATAAGGGAGTACCATAGGTTAAAGTGAAAGCCAAAAGCTGGTGGCTATGTTTCTGATGTTCCTTTGTTTGTATGGACAGAAGTTGACAAATTCCTGTATGAGAAAAGTATAAGTTTTTCAAAGCTGAAACCAAGAAAAAGGAATATCTCCACTAAAAAAATATATAACATAAATTGTGTGTTTTAACGTGCTCTACATTTTTTATGGGTTAAGTCTTTGTCTATCTCTTACGGTTTAGTAGTTATGAAAAATTCATCCAGAGTAAAGTAGTCTTCAGAGGCTATTCCCAGAAAATTCTAAATATACATTTTATTTGTCACGAAAATTACTTTAATATCTGATATTTTAATCAAAATCGTTAGAGCCATTTTTTAGAAAATAAAAATGTTCGAAAAAAGTTCTATGTAAACGGTAGTTTGGGGTGGGGGATTTTTCTCAAAATCTTCGTGTCGCATCCCTGGAAGATACTAAACTTAAATACCAGACACACGGATACACGGACACACACACGGACCTTTTTCTGAAAATACTTTTTTTGGACACAAGGGACCCTAAAACACATATTTCCGGTGAAATCTCGGTATCGAATTTTTTGGTGGAGTGCAATATATTCTCTATACACTATGTACATAGTGAGTATAGAGAAAGTAAAAAGTAGTCTTCAGAGCCTATTCCCAGAAAATTCAAGAAATACTTTTATTTGTCAGGTAAATATCTTTAATATACGATATTTTAATCAAAATTATTAGAGCCGTTTTTGAGAAAATCAAAATTTTCGAAATTTTTCTGATGTAAAGGGTGGGGAGTTTCTTCAAAATCTTCGTGTTGCATGCTTGAAAGATACCAAAATTAAATACAAAGTTTGGTATTCAAAGTCTTCTCGTTTTTGAGCTATGCTGCCTACAGACACACACACACGTAGACACACACACGCACACACAAACACCCGCACTCACACAGGGACCTTTTTTCTGGAATGCTTTTTTTGGATACAGGGGGACCCAAAACATGTATTTCCGGTGAAATATCGGTATCGAATTTTTGGGTGCATTACAATACACCATGAACATAGTAAATGTACATTATGCCTTGTACATAGTAAAAATCAGATATTTTAAGCGATGTAGTCGTATAATGCGCGAATTTCTAAACATCTAAACAAAGCAGTAACGGCCCAGTACCCGAGAGGCGGAAGAACATGCGATAAATAAACATCACCAGGCGTGCCGCAAGAACGTGTGATAATACCACAAGCCCTAATTGACGTCATTAACATCGTTGTGGAGGGAGCGCCCATTGTTGCACTGTGAGCTGCATATTTTAAACTTTCTAGTGCGGGAATTTACAATTTATGACCCGATACCGGTACTTCCTTAGTTAATATAGAGAAACTAGATTGTTTCTAGAATAATAAGACTGTACTCAGTCAAGTTACCAAGCTCGCGCTAAAGGCATTTCTGATTTGTTCCATTCACATACTTTCTCTACATCTCTGCAACAAATTATTGTTAAAAAGCTTATGCTTCTATTTACTTCATGCTAATCCAGAAAAAAAATTAGCAGAAATAGTCTTATTACTTACTTTCTTGTAAGTAGAAGAGAGACATAGGTTAAAGTGATAGTCAAAAGCTAGTTGCTATGTGACTGAAGTTCCTTTGTGTGTATGGACAGGAGTTGACAAATTCCTGTATGAGAAATGTGTAAGTTATTTTAAATCTGAAACCAAAAACAAGGAATATCTAAAAAACGAACAATTCTACGAAAAAAAGTATGTGACATAAATTGTGTGTTTTAACGTGATCTACATGTTTTGTGTGGTAAGTTTTTATCCATCTCAAACGGTTGAGCAGTTAGGCAAAAATTCGTAAAATTCATTCAGAATAAAGTAGTCTTCAGAGGCTATTCCTAGAAAATTCAAGATATACATCTTACTTGTCAGGTAAATAACTTTAATATACGATATTTTAATTCAAAATCTTTAGAGCCATTTTTTTAGAAAATCAGAATTTTCGAAAAAAGTTCCGGGTAAAAGGTAGTTCAGGGTGGGGTAGGTTTCTCAAAATCTTCTAGTCGTATTCCTGGAAGATATCAAACTTAAATACCAAGTTTGGTATTTTAGCGACTTTTGGTTTTTGAGTTATCGTGTTCGCACACGGACATACGGATATTTTTCTGAAAATGCTTTCTTTTAACTAGAAGGGAAATAACGAAATACACTAGACTAGCGTGATAACTAATCTTTTAAAACCTATCAGTGAAACTAGTGAAGTGCGGTTCTCTTTACGTGGCTAGGATTAAAACAAAAGAGGTATGACTTCCTCTTTGAGAAAGTTTAAGTAGGTAGTTTAAAACTGAAACCAACAAGAAAGGTTATCTTGAAACGGTTAATTCTACAGCAAACATACATGGCATAAATTGTGTGTTTTAACGAAATCTACATGTGTTTTGTTTTGGTCTTAATTCGTTTATCAGTTCCACAAAGACCATCCAGATTGATTTCTTGAGATTATTCCCAGAAAATACGAGATTTGATTAGTCATGAAACTATTTTAAATATTAGACATTTTAATCAAAATCATCAGTCAATTTTCAGAAAATCAAAACTTTCAAAAAATGATCCATGGGGAGATTTTCCCGAAAATATTCGTGTCACATCCTTGGAAGATTACCTTTTCTACCTACTATGTACCTTCATTGTACTTGGTAGAGAAAATAAAAATGATAGGCACAGAATATGTTCAAAATAATGAGATGTAAAACTGGTTTAAATTAATGTAAAGGCTTTTCTTACACCCGGTGTATACAGAGCCTATAAAGGAACAGAATAGGGCTGTCTCAGAAGTACCCGAACTGGCATTGTTGTTTCAAACAACAATGGTAAAATCACCAACTTTAAAACGCTTAAATTTCAAGTTTGACGATGTTACATTGTTTAGCATTTGTTTGGCTGTCACGATTGTGTAAACATGGATAAAACTGGTTATCGTTATGTGATACAATACTCTCATTTGAAAGGTCTTAGTCCAACTAATATTAAAGCCGAGCTAGATTCTACTTTGGAGGAGTCTGCTCCTTCGTTTACAACAGTGAAATATTGGGTGGCAGAGTTTAAGCGCGGCCGTAGGAGCTGCCAAGACGAACATCGCAGTGATCGACCAAATAGGGTTACCAATCCATACATTGTAAAGAAAATCCACAAAAAGTTATTGGATGACCGTGACTGAAAGTGCGGGAGCTAACATATATTGCAGGCATTTCAAAAGGTCCTGTACATTGCGTATTGACTGAAAATTTGGATAACAGAAAGTTGTGTGCAAGGTGGGTACCGTGTTTGCTCACAACAGAACAAAAACAGCGTCTTGAGGATGTTTCAGTCGAGTGTTTCGCAACAAAGCTGAGATTTTACGTCGATTCATAACAATGGATGAAACCTGGGTCTATCACTTCACACCTGAGACGAAGGAACAACCAAAACAGTTGATTGGAAGGGATAATCATCTCCAAAGAAGGCGAAGACAGTTCTATCTGCTGGCAAGGTCATGGCGTCAGTTTTCTGGGACGCACGCGGGATAATTGTCATTGATAATCTCAAAAAAGGAAAAGTAATCAATGGCTAATATTGTCACAGCGTTTGAGTGATGAAATCGAGCAAAAGTGGCCAAATTTAGCGAAAAAGGAAGTTTTGTTTCATCAAGAAAATGCACCAGTTCACACGTTCATTATCGTAATGGCCAAAATTAAGGAGTTAGAGTTCGAATTGCTTACTCATGCACCCTATTGGCCAGATTTAGCCCCTCTGATTATTTTCTGTTTCCAAACTTGAAGAAATGGCTTGGTGGTAGAAGATTTGCCAAAACTGAAGATGTAGAATCTGCAGTTGATAGCTGTTTTGCAGATCTCGATGTTTCTCACTATAAACAGGTTATCGAAGCTATTGAATATCGCTGGGGAAAGTGTGTCGAGCTGAAAGGAGACAATGTAAAGAAATAAAGATGTTTTTCCCCAGAATGTTTCTGCTTTATTTGTTAGGTTGGGTGCTTTTGAGACAGCCCTCGTAAATGCCGAGGTTTATTGAAACATCTGAGCTCTAAAGATGTTGCTTTATGACGAGATGCGATCTAATGAAGTATTTCCGGCGTAGAGCAAAGTGTTTTAAACCAAGAACTCGAATAGAAGTAGAGAAGTGCTTGTTTTGCACACTGTTGATTATGTTGGCGCAAGCTGCATTTGGTTGTCATGGTAACTTCAGCTGTCGAGGCGAGGCTGTAATTAAAACGTTCAAACAGACTAATTAATTAGGCACTGTTGTACAATATGAGGCTAATTAATAAAATGAGCGTGAAAATCCGGGCACTATGCGGGACGGAGGGGGTTCGGTGTAGCATATACTTACCTGGGAAACTTTGCATCGTAATGTCGAGTAAGAATTTATTATAAACAGATAGTAGCGTACTTCTATACCGTTTACTTTTTGGGGCATCAGAAATAGCTCCCCTTTTCGTTTTTAATTTCTCTATGTAGTACATGGTAATTAGGTAGAGAAGGATTGCAATTCCATACCGAGATTTTACTAGAAATATGTGTTTTGAAACACATTTTAGAAATATATATATATCAGTATTTTTTTACTTTCTCTACACGTACTATGTACATAGTGTATAGAGAAGGTATTGAATTCCACCCAAAAATTCGATACCGAGATTTTACCGTAGTATATTCCAGGGATGTGACACGACAATTTTAAGAAAATTCCCCCTCGCCAACTACCCTTTTCATGGCAAAATGTTTGAAAATTTTCATTTTCTAAAAAATGGCTAACGATTTTGATTAAAATACCTAAAATTAAAGATATATGGAAAATTAAATGTTCATCTTGAATTTTCTGGGAATAGCCTCTTAAGACTACTTTATTCTGAATGAATTTTACGGAATTTTGTACAACTGGCAAACTGTAAGAGATAGACAAAAACTTACCTAACAGAAAATTTAGAGCTCCTTAAAACACACAATTTATGTTATATACATTTTTTTCTTGGAATGGGTCGTTTTTGAGCTATTCTTTGTTATTTGTTACAGACTCAAAATACTTAAAATTTTTCTCACACGGAAATTTTAACCACATGGCAAACAGCTTTTAAAGGATTTTACTATTGTTTTAGCTGCATATTCGCTTATTTTCCTTTTACATACAAGGAAGCAATTAATTAAGAAAATTTCTGCTAATGTTTATCTCGATTGTCATAATGTGGATAGAAAATATGTTTTTAATAATAATTTGCTACAGCGTTGTAGAGAAAGTCATGTGAATGGAACACATTAGGTTTTTTAATTAAAATCGCAAAGCTATTTTTAAATCATAACTATGGAAAAATGTTCAATGTAAAAGATAGTTTAAAATGTTTACTTTTGTTTTGTTTTTGTTTTTTGTTTTTGTTTTTGAAAATGTTCGTGTCGCAAATATCAACTTTTAACGAAGTTTACCTTTTTGAATAATGCTGTTGATACACACACACAGATACACACAAACACACACAGACACTCACAAATACACACACAGACACACACAACCAGACACACAGATGCACACAAACACATACACAGACATACAGAACCACACACACAAACACACACACAGACACACACAACCACACACACAAACACACACACCAACACACACTCAGACAGGCACACGGACACACACACACTCAAACACACACAAACACTCACACAGACACACACAACCACACACACCAACACACACTCAGACAGGCACACGTACACACACACACTCAAACACACACAGACACACACACAGACACACACAACCACACACACCAACACACACTCAGACAGGCACACGTACACACACACACTCAAACACACACAGACACACACACAGACACACACAACCACACACACCAACACACACTCAGACAGGCACACGTACACACACACACTCAAACACACACAGACACACACACAGACACACACAACCACACACACCAACACACACTCAGACAGGCACACGTACACACACACTCAAACACACACAGACACACACACAAACACACACACCAACACACACTCAGTCAGGCACACGGACACATACACACTCAAACACACACAAACACACAAACACACACACACACAAACACACACACAGACACATACAAACACCCACGCAGAACGCACAACCACACACACATACAAACACACACACACACAAACACACACACACTACCACACACACACAGACACATACAAACACACACAGACACACAGAAACACACACAGACACACAAAAACACACACAGACACACACAAACATACACAGACACACACAACCGCACACACACAGACACACACAAACACACCAACACACACACAGACAGACACACGGACACACACATAGACACACAGTCAAACACACACACACACACACAGACTCACACACAACCGCACACAAAAGCAAACACACACACAGACAGACACACGGACACACACACAGACACAAACACAACCACGCACGCTCACACCTGTATTAAAAGGTATTTCTTTAGATTCAGAATACCTCTAAACGTATTTATAGCGTAATCTCGTCAACGAATATTTGGCTGGAATACAATAATATCCCACAGTAAAAACAGTAAAATTGCTTTTTTGTTTCAAATGACCTCAAAACACGTATTTTCGTTGAAATGTCGATATAAATTTTTGGACGGAATACTATATTAATTCTGCCTTCTAGGCACATTGTAGAGGAAGTAAAAGCGAGCAATTTACATTTCTCAGACTGTAGTAATTTTATTTTCGTCTACAGATGCTACCGACGATCATGATCTAGAGGTAGCTGTTCGTTAAAGCAAGGCTGCTATCAGATCTGCAGCCCTATGCCGGATGCACCCTGAGCGGTCAGATAAGCCAAGAAGAGGGCTCTCACTACCCACAAATTGATTACCCCTTCACACGCTCTTTCGTCCCAAAATATCCGTCCCCTACAGATAGCGTTCATAGTCCTTCATCTCAGAAATCAACCAAGTACTAAGATTGTGCCTATAAGACCCCATTCACAAAACGTTTCAGGGAAACGCGAAGTGTAAAATGCCCAAAAATGTCATTTTACCTTCTCTAGCCCGTATGTAAACTGTACATAGTGAATAGAGAAAATATTGTAGTCCACTCTAGAATTCGATGTCAAGATTTCACCGGTAATATACATTTTAAGACCCCCTGAGCTAAAAAAAAGTATTTTTAGAAAAAGTTCTGTGTGTATGTGTATGGATAGCATAGCTCAAAAACTAAAATATCATTAAATACCAAACTTGATATTTAAGTTTCGTAGCTCCCAAGGGTGCGACACGAAGATTTTCAGGAAAATCCTACACAAATACCCTTTACATAGAACGTTTCTCGTACATTTTGATTTTCTCAAAAATGGCTCTAACGATTTTGATTAAAATTCCTTGTGTTTAATATTTTATGACAAACGGAATGTACATCTTGGATTTTCTGGGAATATCCTCTGAAGACCTCTTCATTCTGGATGACTTTTGTATGTATACTTGCAAACCTAAGAGATATCCACAAACTTACTACACAAAATATGTAGATCTCATTAAAACATCCAATTTATGTCATATACATTGTTCTTGTAAAGTTAAACAACCGTTTTCGAGATATTTCAGATTATTGATGTCAATTTTAAGTCACTTTTCTCAAACAGGAAGATATGTTTCTTCTCGTTTTCCTGGCAATCAAAGAGATTGGCATTTCAACTGCTTCGCATGGCGACCGGCTTTTTAAGGACTAGACTTTGCATTCCCTTATTTCCGTCCTACTTACAAGGAAGCTAGTAATAAGACTAATTCTGTTTTTGTTAAATTTGACTAACATTATGTAGATAACATATTAATTAAAGTTTTGAATAAAAGATGTGTTTGCCGAACAGCTAGAGGCCATCATGTGAATGGGATACATCAGTATTTTGCCTTTTGCTTATAAGGAACTAAATAAGAAGGACAATTTCTGCTAAGGTTTATCTCGATTATCATGAAATAGATAGAAGAAAAAGCTTTTTAACAATAATTTGTTACAGAGATGTAGAGAAAGTCATGTGAATGGAACACATCAGTTTTTTCTGTAACTGGAATCATTACCCACACCTACCTTCTAAAGCGAGAATCTGCTCTTGTCTGTGCGCTCTATGGGGAGGCACGAACAGTTCGTCATGTGTTGCTAATGTGCATCTTGATTAGCATGACATAGGTAAAAGAATAATATTTTTAAAGAAAGTTTGTTTGTGGAAGTCATGTGAATGGAACACATCAATTTTTTACTTTCTCTACACAAGTACTATGTATATAGTTAATAGAGAAGGTATTGCACTCCACCCAAAAATTCGATACCGAGATTTCACTGGAAACATATGTTTTAGGGTCCCCTGTATCCAAAAAAGGCATTTTCAGAAACAAATCCGCTCCTGTGTGTGTGTGTGTGTGTGTGTGTCCGTGTGTGAACACGATAACTCAAAAACGAAAAGTCGATAAAATACCAAACTTGATATTTAAGTTAACTATCTCCCAGGAATACACCAAGATATTGAGAAAAATCCCCCCACCCAAAACTACTCTTTACATGGAGCTTTTTTCGAAAATTTTGATTATCTCAAAAATGGCTCTAAAGATTTTGATTAAAGTATTCCTATATTAAATATATTTACATACAAAATAAAATGTATATCTTGATTTTTCTGGGAATAGCCTCTAAAGACCTCTTTAGCTTGAATGATTTTTATTGAATTTTGCATAACTGGAAAACTTTAAGAGATAGACTAAAACTTACTTAATAGAAATTGCAGAGCACGTTAAAACACAAAATTTATGTTATATACATTTTTTTCGTTGAGTTGATCGTTTTTTAGATATTCATTGTTTTTTTTTTTTTTTGTTTTTTTTTTTTGTTTCAGCTTTAAAATACTTATACTTTTCTCAAATAGGAATTTGTGTACTGCTGTCCATACAAACAAAGCAACTTCAATCACATAGCAACCGGCTTTTGACTATCACTTTAGCCTATTGTCTCCTTTATTTCCCTTTTTCTTGGATGGAAGTAAGTAATAAGACCATTTCTGCCATTTTTTTCTTGATTAGCCTGACTTAGATAAAAGAATAATCTTTTGTAAGGAAAGTTTGTGGAACAGCTACAGAAATTCATTTGAATGAAACATATCAGTTCTTTACTTCCTCTACACGTACTACGTACATAGTGTATAGAGAAAGTATTGCACTCCACCAAAAAATTCGATACCGAGATTTCACCGGAAATATATGTTTTAGGGACCCCTGTATCCAAAAAAAGTATTTTCAGAAAAAGGTCCGTGTGTGTGTGTGTGTGTTTTTGAACACGATAACTCAAAAACGAAAATTCGGTAAAATACCAAACTTGGTATTTAAGTTTAGTATCTTCCAGAAATGCGACACGAAGATTTTGAGAAAAATTCCCCCACCCCAAACTACCCTTTACATGAAACTTTTTTCAAAAATTTTGATTTTCTAAAAAATGGCTCTAACGATTTTGATTAAAATATCGTATATTAAAGTTATTTACCTAACAAATAAAATGTATATTTTGAATTTTCTGGGAATAGCATCTGAAGACTACTTTATTCTGGATGAATTTTTCATAACTACTAAACTGTAAGAGATGGACAAAAACTTAACACACAAAAAATGTAGAGCACGTTAAAACACACAATTTATGTTATATACATTTTTTCGTGGAGTTGATCGTTTTTGAGATATACATTTTTCTTGGTTTCAGCTTTATGCTTTTCTCATACAGGAATTTGTCAACTCCTGTCCATATAAACAAAGGAACATCAGTCACATAGAAACCAGCTTTTGGCTTTCACTTTAACCTATGGTACTCCCTTATTTCGTTTCTATTTACAATAAAGCAAGAAATAAGACTATTTCTGCTAATTTTCTCGATTAGCATGAAATAAATAAAAGATAGGCTTATTAACAATAATAATTTACAGAGATATAGAGAAAGGCATGTGAATGGAACACATCAGATTTTTTTCTTCTACTTATAAAGGAACTAAGTATTTCCACGTTTGTGCTAATGTTTTAGCATTATATAGATAGAAGAATATGGTTATTGACAATAATTTGTTACAGTTTTTTAGAAAAAAAATCTGATGTGTTCCATTCACATGACTGTTGTAAAATTTTGTCCATCTCTTAGGGTTTAGCAGTTGTTCAAAATTCCGTAGAATTCATCCAGAATAAGCTAGTCTTTAGAGGCTATTCTCAGAAAATTCAAAATATGCATTTTATTTGTCAGGTAAGTACCTTTAATATACGATATTTTAATCAAAATCGTTAGAGCCATTTTTGAGAAAATCAAAATGTTCAAAAAAACTTCCATGTAAAGGGTAGTTAGGGTGGGTGATTTTCTTGGAAACCTTCGTGTCGTATCCATGGATGATACCCAACTTAAATACCAAGTTTGGTATTTAACGGTCTTTTCGTTTTTGAGTTATGCTGTCCACAGACACACAGACACACGCACACGCACACAGAGGGATCTTTTTCCAAAAATGTTTTTTTTTTATTCAGTGGGACCAAACTATGTATTTCCGGTGAAATCACGGTCTCGAAGTTTTGGGTGGAATGCAAGACCTTCTCTATACACTATGTACATAGAACGTGTAGAGGAAGTAAAAATAAAACGAGTATAATTATTTGTGGTATTGCATTTAGAGTTAAAGTGTTGTTCCGAAAGAAGTCAAATTCGTGCATTTAGTGGGGACCTTAACCCCGGCTCGCGTGTCACTCGCTGGTGTGTAACAGTTGGATGCGTGTTGTGATGCCTTAATAACACACTAAGGCCTCAAGGGAAACCACCGGGCTGTGTAAAACACGCCTAATGGGACACATACAAGTCACTTTGCATTATACATACATACTTTGTGATAACATTTGCTTCCTTATTTTATATTCCTTCTCATCAGCTACCTCTCATTATTCTTCTATGGCAGTATTCACTCAAGAGCCAGCAAACAAGAAATACCCGTAAGGAATCATTAAAACAGCTATAAACACAAATGACCCAGCAAAAAGTGGACAGTCCTACGTGTTCCACTCACATGACTTTCTTTACATTTCTGTAACAAATTATTGTTGATAACCTTATTCTTCTATCCACTTCATGCTAATCTAGATACACACCAACAGAAATAGCCTTATTACTTAGTTCCTTATAAGCAGAAGGTAAATAAGCGAATACACTAGGTTAAACCGAAAGCCAAATGTTTTAAAATGTGGTTGCTATGGAAATGAAATCCGTTTCTTTGCGTGGGTAGAAGTTGACAAGTTCCTTTATGAGAAAAGTTTAAGTATTTTAAAACTGAAATAATAAAAAGGAATATTTCGAAAACAGTCAACTCCACGAAAAAAGAAATGTGTTTTAAGATTATCTACATTTTTTGTAAAGTAAGGTTTTGTCCATTTCATACGGTTTACTAGTTATGCAAAATGCAAAAAGTTCATTCAGCATAAAGATGTCTTCAGAGGCTATTCCCAGAAAGTTCAAGATATACAGTTTATTTATCACATAAATATATTAAATGTACAATATTTTAATCAATATCGTTACAGCCATTTTGAGAAAATCAACATTTTGGGAAGTTTTTCAAGTAATGGTTAGTTGGGGTGGGGGTATTTTCTTGAGAATCTTGGTGTCGCATCCTTAGAAGATACATAAACACCCAAGATCGCGGGCTCAGATCCGGTAGAGGACGATGGACTTTTTCGGGAGTAAAAATCCTTAGTATGGCTTCCTTCGGAAGGGATGTAAAGCCGTTGGTCCCGTGTCCATGATTTACGACACGTAAAAGAACCTCAATCCTGATAAAGAGGCCTCTGAGCAAAATTAAGCGGTCTTTCACGCCCAATATAGAATGGGACGCTGAAAATCACGGTAGTTAATGAGAGTATATAAATAAAAACTCCATTTCCATTTCGCTGTTTTACTTTCTCTACACGTACTATGTACATAGTGTATAGAGAAGGTATTGTATTGCACCCAAAAATTCGATACCGAGATTTCACCGGAAATAATGTTTTGGGTCCCCTTGAATAAAAAAGGCATTTTTGGAAAAAGGTCCGTGTGTGCGTGTGTGTGTCTGTGGACAGCATAGCTTAAAAACGAAAAGACCGTTGAACACCAAAGTTGGTATTTAAGTTTGGTATCTTCCAAGGATGCGACACGAAGATTTTCAAGAAAATCCCCCCACCCTCAACTACCCTTTACATGGAACTTCGTCGGCTGTTTCGTTTCCTTTTACGCCAATGTGAGAGGTGCGGCAGACCAACCCTTCAAATGAAAATATTAAACAACAGCACGAA
Organism: Hymenopus coronatus; assembly: GCA_030762935.1. Taxonomy (NCBI): domain Eukaryota; kingdom Metazoa; phylum Arthropoda; class Insecta; order Mantodea; family Hymenopodidae; genus Hymenopus; species Hymenopus coronatus. The sequence goes on from CM060899.1 coordinate 48,518,010, forward strand.
ACTCAGTTGTTTCTTTACGATCGCTGTTGACCCATTGTGCTCTTCAGAGGACTGTCAACAACGAACTGTACGCTGTCCATTGTTGCATTTTTATATGAGCCTTTGAATAATCAAGCTTACCAATTATGTTTCATTCTTTCATGGAAACTTGCCAGACTTATCAAACCACCCTCATAATGTGCTGAAAGAGGTGGATACACTGCTTCATCCTGTTCCAGCTTCTCTTTCAATAATTAGTAAGACAATAGAGGGAGGTAAAAGTAAAAAACTTATGTTTTTTATTCAAGAAAATGCTATATCAGGTGCTCCTAATACTAAAAGTATTAATCAATTAGCAAACCCTCTAAAAACATAGTTTATTGAAAATATTTAAGAGATCTAACCTGCCTATTGAAAGTTATTTAAAGGGCCGCAGTATTTTGAGATTTTTACGTAATCAATAACTCAAGAATGTACTAACAAAAAACGTTTCATCTCTTTATAAGCCACCACAATTTGGAGTACCGGTATTACGTCACATCATGCAATCCATGACCCAAATATTCACGATATTAAGATTCCAAGAATATTATTTTTAGTATTTTACAATAACTATCGACTAACTACACTCAATATCCACATAGAAAATATCACCTGATCTATACAGTATATCTAATTTGGGCCTTCTTATGTATTAACAAAACATTCCTGAACAAAACTAATTTTGAATGAGAATGTTTAGTGCAGCTTTGATGCCACTTCTTGAACCGGAAGTGACATGATGGCGTGAATATCGGTCCAGGGTTTTCTGGGAATGACCGCCCGAGTGGTAACGAAATGCACGCTATACCAGTATCCGCATCACGTAGTGCAACATGCCATTCCTCTACCCACTCTCTTATTTAGATCATGATAGTCTCTTCATTTCTGTGTTTCTTTTGTTTCAGGTAAGTGACGCACTTCTTCCATGGTGATAAATGGTGAGCTTGAAAATAATGTAACCATACTATTTAATACATTTTGATTCTTTAAGGCAAAACACTTACTAAAGTTGTTCAGTGTTGTCTTTTATTTTCGAGCTTCAATTTTTTCACCAAAAATCTAAGGTTTCCTGGGGAATCATTTAGTGAAACATTCACGTAAATATCTTATTTTAACTAAGCTACAATTCTTTCAGTAATTTAAACTTTATATTAGACCATTATTAATTCTAGTAACTATACGTCTGGTAACTGTAATTTAATGGATTTCATTAAAGTGCATTTCTTCATTAAAGTGCAGGTTTCCACCAATAAAAATCTGCTGTGTTCAATTCACTAACTTTCTCTAGCTGTTCCATATACAAACTATTCTTACAAAAGATTATTCTTTTCTCTGCTTCGTGATAATCGAGATAAACATTAGCAGAAATGTTCTTATTACATTTGAGTTATCGTGTTCACAGACACACGGGCACACACATGGACCTTTTTCCAAAAATGCCTTATTTTTGGATTCAGAGGGTCCTAAAACATATATTTCCGGTGAAATATCGGTATCGAATTTTTGGGTGGAGTGCAATACCTTCTCTATACACTACATATATAATACGTGTAAAAAAAGTAAAAATGATTGAAATTTGCACCGTGACTTAATTGCATTATATTACATCTGCGGTATAGATTTCAAAAAGTTAGCATTATTAGTTTAGAATTTCAAATTTTCAGTCAAACATGTTCTTTTCGGCATGAAAAGTGAGAAAGCAATTTAAGAAGGAATTCATGAAAGATACAATTAAATTAATGTAACGGTGTTTGTCAGAAATATCTTGAAATCTCAGATTGTCAGCGAATACGTTTGGGTAGTTCATCCGTTAGAGGTCACGATAAGTCGCTGCTGCCAACTTTACTACAATTAATATCCCATATTTATTGCGGTTCACGTCGGAGCTGGGTACGATTCGGCGAACCAATTGCACTTGACTCACGATAATTCTTCCGAAGTAATATTTTTTCGGAAAAAAGAGGCGGAAACGTGGATCTACACCTCCATCACGAGAAATGCTCGGTCGTGATGGAGTAATCATTGTAACGCGATGATTCGGTTACTCAGTAATTGAAACCCTCAGCCTACTTCCCTAGTGAGGTAAAATATGTACCGTGTCTGTATACAGGCGTAAAAGTAAACAAGCAGAAACATACTATGTCCAGAAAATATTATACAAAAAAAAAAAAATAAATAAAAAGTGATCCATTCACACTACATTCTCTACTTGTTCTGCAAGCAAACTATACTTATAATAGATTATTAATTTATCTACAGCATGCTAATCGAGTTAAGTATCAGCAGTAATTGTCTTATTACTTGCTTCCTTCTAAACAGAAGAAAGTAAGGGACTAAAGTGATAGTCAATTTTTAAAAAGCTGGTCATAATATAAAGAACTGAAGTAAAACAAAAGAGATGAAACGAAACGTGACTTCCCGTATAATATCTCGAAAAGGGGTCAACTCTAAAAAAAATATATGACAAATTATGCATTTAAACAAATTCTACATATATTTGTGTTAACCAGTAATGCGCAAGCTTCAGCAAAGTTCATCCAGATATTCAGAGGCTTTTCCCAGAAAATTAAAAAATACAATTTATTTATGATGCAAATATCTTTAATATACACCGCTCTAATTAAAATCGTTGGAGCTATTTTTTCAAAAGCACAAAGGTATTAAAAAAAAATTCCATATAAATGGTACTTTGAGGTGGGAGGATTTTATTGAGAATTCAGCTCAACTATTAAAGCAACAATGCAATGGCCGAGATTAGGCAATCTCAATCAATCGCGGTCATCTGCCTGGAGCGATATTGTAGAAATATCTCATAGCAACTATGTTCATTTCTTTGAAATCTTGTCGCACCTGACGCTCGTTTGTTTAATCTCCTGTCTTGGTTATTGGTAGCAAGGTGACAATCTAGTCAACCAACCTTCACTTTTAAAAACTGTCAATTGATGCAGTTACAGTGTTTAAAGTTTATCCATTTCGTAATTTATTTAGTTCAAAAAATCTTATGTGTTCCATTCACATGGCTTTCTCTACATCTCTGTAACAAATTAGCAGAAATAGTCTTATTACTTGCTTCCTTATAAGCAGAAGCGAAATAAGGGAGTACCGCAGGTTAAAGTGATAGACAAAAGCTGGGTGCTATGTGACTGATGTTCATTTGTTTGCATGGACAGGAGTTGACAAATTCCTATATGAGAAAAGTTTGTTTTTAAAGCAAAAACAAAAACAAGGAATATCTAAAAAACTATCAACTCCATGAAAAAAATGTATATCGTATAAATTGTGTGTTTTAACGTGCCCTACATTTTTATGTAGTAAGTTTTTATCTATCTCTTACGGTTTAGGACCTATGCAAAATTTCGTAAATTTCATCCAGAATAAAGTAAGCTTCAGAGGCTATTACCAGAAAATTGAAGATATATATTTTATTTGTCTGGTAAATATCCTTAATATACGATATTTTAATCAAAATCGTTTGAGCCATTTCTAAGAAAATCAAAATTTTCGAAAAAAGTTCCATGTAAAGGGTAGTTTGGGGTGGGGTGATTTTTCTCAAAGTCTTCGTGTCGCATTCCTGGAAGATACCAAACTTTGGTATTCGAATGGTCTTTTCGTTTTTGAGCTATGCTGTCCACAGACACATAGACACACACACACACACACATAGACGCACACAGACACACACGGACCTATTATTTTTGGATTCAGGGAGACTCAAAACATGTATTTCCGGTGAAATATCGGTATCGAATTTTTGGGTAGAATACAATACCTTCTCTATACACTATGTACATAGTACGTGTAGAGAAAGTAAAAAGGTGTGAGAATAATCATTATTTGTATCGATATTCGTACATTGGGTGTAGGCACGGTCGGGCATATCATTATTTAGGAAGCAGTGAAGAAAGAACAAAAATGATAAATAAACATGGTCGAATGCGTCATTTACCATTTGAGTACTGATGTGTATTACAATGATAACCTGATAAAATCTCCCTTCCTATGTATTATGAATTATTAATAGTCTATTTTGCTGGACTGTCTTATCAAATACAACTCGTGTTTTCATTTCTTAGGACAATTCATTCGCATCAAAGTATCTTCCAAGAATGCGACACAAAGACTTTCCAAAAAATTCCCCCACTCCCAACCACACTTCATGGAAACATGTTCGAACATTTTGAATTTATCAAAAATTGTTCTAACGAATTTTATTAAAATATCGTAAATTAAATATATTTACATGACAAATACGATGAATATCTGGAATTTTATGGGAATAGCCTCTAAATACATTTTTATCTGGATGAATATTGCGGAATGTTGCATAACTGGTAAACTGTAGGAGATAGACAAAAGCTTACTTAACAAAAACACACAGCGCATTAGAACACACAATTTATATTATATACATTTTTTCGTAGAGTTGAGCCCTTTTAAGATATTCCTTTTCATTGGTTTTCTCTTACGGGAATATGTCAGCTCCTGGTCGTACACAGAAACTTCAATCACATAGCAACCGCTTTCAAAACATCATCTTATCCTATAGTACTTCCTTATTTCCCTTCTACTTGCAAGGAAGCAAGTAATAAGGCTATTTCTACTAATTTTTTTCTCGATTAGCATGAAGTAAATAGTAGAATATACTTTTTAAGTATAATTTGTTGCAGAGATATAGAGAAAATCATGTGAATGGAACACGTCAGATTTTATTAAACCTTTCTCTAGCCCGTATGTATAATGTATATAGTGGATAGAGAAGACGTATTCAATTCAAAAACTGAATGCCGAGATTTCACCGGTAATATATGTTTTGAGGTCCCCGGATTCCGCATAAATTCTATATGCAGCATAGCCCAAAAACAAAAAGACGGTTAAAAACCAAATTTGGTATTTAAGTTTAGCTTTTTCCAAGGAAGAGACACGAAGATTTTACGCTTTACATGGAAAAATGTTTGAAAATATTTTTTTTAAAAATAGTTTTTAACGATTTTATTTAAAGTACCCATATTACAGTTTTTTACATTATAAATAAAATGCATATCTTGAGTTTTCTGGAAATAGCTTCTGAAGACCTGTTCATTCTGAATAAGTTTTGCTGAATTTTGCATAACTGGTAAACAATAAGCAATATATACAAAAATTTACTGCCCAAAAATAGTAGGACCTATTAAAAAAGACAGTTCATGTCATATACATTTTTTCATGGGGTTAAAAGTTTTCGAGATATTCCTTGTTATTGGTTTCAGTTTTAAATAACTTTTCTCATATGGAAACTTGTCAGCACCTGGCCACCTAAAGGGACGGGTTTAAATCCCATAGCAACCACATTTTAAAACAGTTGACCTTCGGTTTAGCCTAGTGTATTGACTTATTTCCCTTCTACTTAAAAGGAACTAAGTAATAAGACCGTTCCTGCTTATATTGCCTCGAATAGCATGTAGTAAATAGAAGAATAAGCTTATTAAAAATAATTTATTACACAGATGTAGAGAAAATCGTGTGAATGGACATCAGATTTTTATAAATAAATTATTAAAGTTTGAAAAACAAAGAGTTTTGGAGAGGTTATAATTATTCAACTAATTAGGACCAGTAAAAATATAATATGATAGGTCTGTTACTTTCTCTACACGTACTATGTACATGGTGTATAGAGAAGGTATTGTATTGCACCCAAAACTTCCATACCGAGATTTCACCGTATGTTATGAGACCCCCTGAATAAAAAAAAAAAAAAATTTAGAAAAATGTCTGTGTGTATGTGTGTCTGTGTGTGTACGTGTGTGTGTCTGTGGGCAGCATAGCTAAAAAACAACAAGTCCGTTAAATACCAAATTTGGTATTTAAGTTCAGTATCTTCCAAGGATGCGACACGAAGATTTTGAAAAAAGTTCCCCCATCCTCAACTACCCTTTACATGGAAAAATTTTCGAAAATTTTTATTTTCTCAAAAATGGCTCTAGCAATTTTGATTAAAGTATGGTATGTTAAATATATGTAGATGAGAAATAAACTACATCTTGACTTTTCTGAGAATAGCCTCTGAAGACATCTTTATTTTCGGTTTATTTTCCAGGATTTTGCATAACTGTTAAACCGTTAGAGATAGACAAAACTTGCTGAATAGAAAATGTAGTGCTCGTTAAAACACACAGTTTATGTTATGTACAATTTTTTTCGTGGAGTTGATCGTTTTTTAGATATTTCTTGTTATTGGTTTCAGCTTTAAAATATTTAAGACTAAAATACTTATATTTTTCTCAAACAGGAATTTGTCAACTCCTGTCCATACAAACAAAGAAACGTCAGCACATAGCAACCAGTTTTAGACTATTACAGGGTGTATATAAATGAATATCGGGGGTTTAACTCTTTATACTATTTATTACATTCAACTTACAGTTATGAATGATATGTCAAATGAAAAAGCAACTCAAACAGTTTTACCAAGAAGCTTATAAATGCTCAATGTGACTACCCTTTGTCACACGGCACACATCAAGTCTATAGCCGAGTTCTTCCCAAACGTTGATAAGTGTGTATTCAGTAATTGTAGCAACAGCTGCTTCAATCTGGTTTCTTAATTCAGGGAGGTCAGCTGGTAGCGGAGGCACGTACACACGATCCTTGATGAAGCCCCAAAGGTAAAAATCGCATGGCGTTAGGTCAGGAGAACGTGGAGGCCATGCATAGCAAGTCCTGTCTTTGGGTCACTTGCGGCCTATCCAGCGCTCGGGTATAGTGACGTTCAACCAATCGCGCACTTCTTTATACCAGTGAGGTGGCGCACCATCCTGCTGGAAAATGAAGTTCTCTGGCTCATTTTCTTCCAACTGAGGGAAGAGCCATTGCTCTAGTGTATCAAGGTAAGAAGTGCCAGTTACAGCAGGTTCACCAAAAACGAAAGGCCCATAAACTTTTCGCCGGGATATGGCACAAAAACCATTCACTTTAGGGGAATCTCATTGCATTTGTACCATCTCGTGAGGAATTTCTGAGCCCCAGATACGCACATTATGAGTGTTAACATGTCCACTAAGGTGAAAGGTCGATTCATCACTGAAGACAACACGATCCACAAAATCGTAATGAAACAACATGTCGTTTGCGAATTTGGCACGTAATCCGTGGTCTGTCGGCTTTAGAGCCTGCAATAACTGTAAACGGTAAGGACGTAGCTGTAAGCGTTTTCTTACAACTTTCCAAACAGTCGACACAGGAACTTGTAATTCACGACTAGCCTTCCGGACTGATTTCTTTGGGCTACGAGTGAACGACTCTCTCACTCGCTCAACAGTCTCTTCACTTACTCCTGGTCGTCCCATGCTCTTCCCTTTACAAACGCAGCCGGTATCTTCAAACTGATTATACCATCTACGAATGTTTTTATCACTAGGAGGATCACAACCGAACTTACTACGGAACGCACGTTGCACAGTAACTACAGATTCGGTCTTTGCAAACTGCAAAACACAAAACGCTTTCTGTTTACTAGTCGCCATCTTTGCTACTACCGCTGTCTAGCGGATTGCGGCAGAAACATTGCACGCACATGCGTACGTGTGCCAACAAACAAAACTGTTTGAGTTGCTTTTTCAATTGACGTATAATTTATAACTGTAAGTTGAATGTAATAAATATTATAAAGAGTTAAAACCCCGATATGCATTTATGTACTCCCTGTACTTTAACCTATGGTACTCCCTTGGTTAGAAGTAGAGTTAACGTGCATGCCCTTTGTTATTGAGTTCCTCGTCTCTGTGATGACCTACTTTGCTTTTCTTACCTAATATTATGAGTTTAGATTCGGAAAATAATTTATATTCTTATAATTATTATATATAAGTAAATATTCTTGTAGGTTATTGTATGCGTAAGATGGCAGTGAACAACCATTAATATGGCAGCGCACAAACGTGAACATCTATATCGAAATGGTCTTCGTTTCGATATAGATTTTTGACAGAAATAGACATATTTCAGTATATGAGTAGAAAAACGTTTTTATTTATCGGATTTACCTTGAGAGTAGGCTTAAAAGAGACCTGCCTCCTTGAGACAGCGGAGAAACGGCGTCAGAAAGAAATCGCTGTAATTTTGCCGACAACATGGATAACCATAACCCCAGACTGTGGTTAGACAACCTCATAACCAGCCTTTCACACATGCTCTTAAAATTAAAGAGCCTAACTTTCGGCTATTTGGGCAAAAAGGTGCGTGGCAATTTTTACCTTGTTACCATAGCCACAGTAGGATAATGATATTCTCGCATCATGGGAAGCAATTCGGTGCATTAGGCATTTCTACAATGATGAGGTAATATATGTAGCAATAAAACTCCATGCAAAATATTTCTAGCAAAATCATACCTAACCTAACAAAGAAAGCAAAACAAATTGGGGGAAAACATCTTTATTTCAGCACATAGTCTACTTTCAGCTCGATACACTGTTCCCAGCAATGTTCAATAGCTTCGATTACCTGTTTTTGTGAGAACTATTGAGGTCTGCAAAATAGCCATCAATTGCAGACTCCATCTCTTCATTGTTGACAAATCTTCTACCACCAAGCCGTTTATTCAAGTTCGGAAACAGCAAATAATCACAGGGAGCTAAATCTGGCGAAAAGGATACATCAGGAAGCAATTCGAACTTTAACCTCGTTGATTTTGGCATGGCGATAAAGGTCGTGTGAGCTGGTGCATTGTCTAGATGAAACAAAACTATCTTTTGCGCTAAATACAGCCGTTTTTACTCGATTTCAGCCTATAACAAGTTCGCAAAACATATGTTAAACATTGTAATTACTTTTGTTCAGCTATTCTTATCCCCCCTCTTCTCTATTGACAGCCTTCTTAGATCTCAGCAATCTTGCCTTAAGTATAAATTTACCTAGCCCGTCCATGTCTTCCGTGCCTGCCAGTAGAGTCCAACATTCGCGGTGGTAAAGAATCGCGGTAAATATTTTTCCCGCCATTCCTCCGTACCCCTACATCTTGGCAAGATATGGGTCCACGACTCTTCCTCCTAGCAAATTGACAGATTCTAATATCATTCTCATCAGCAATTTTTATGCCCCGCCATGCTCCTAGTCTAATCCACGCGAGCCCCTCTCTAATGAGTTTGGTACCTGTTTTGATGTATTGCTCCATACCCCACTCCGATTTTAGCCCAGACTGTACTTCTAATGAAACCTTATCCGTGCACTGCGCAATTATTTGCTGTTTGTCAATATTACAGAGGCGGTTCTTATTTTTTCTCCAAATACTCCACCTGTTTACCTGCCCCGTCATCCAAATGTATCCCATCCCAATGGTTCCAACCCTTTCTTTAATTTTGATGCCCACATCGAATTCCTTCCATTCGCAACTGTTCATGATAGCACATTGCCCTAATTAGAGATTGGTTTTCGTGAACGATTCTCATCCAATATTTAACTGCTCTGATTTTTCAATCTATCGTTTCACTATGCGCCCCGAATTCCCTCATTATTCTGCAGTTGGCCGTACCCCTCCCTAAACCCAAAATTGGGTCCTCACTTGGTCAAGTTTCCCTGAATGTTCTCATCCCCATATTTCTCCTCCATATGTCATCATGGATTTAACCGAAAGAATAGCTAGGAACAAAATGAGTAAGGAGAGCCATGTAAATGGAACACAGATTGTTAATCAAACAACAACCTATTCTACAATAGCAACCAACGAGAGACGACTGGTCACGTGACATTCTTAACTGTCACTGCGTAACGTTATACTGAAGAGATCTTAAAGGCATATATGTAAAGCGGGTTGCCGCATCCCAAAGAAATTAAAAAAATTGATGAGTTCCATTCACATGACTTTCTCTACATCTCTGCAACAAACAATTGTTAAAACGCATATGCTTCTATTTACTTCAAGCTACTCGAGAAAAAATTAGCAGAAATAGTCTTATTGCTTGCTTCCTTGTGAGTAGAAGCAAAATAAGGGAGTACCATAGGTTAAAGTGATAGTCAAAAGCTGGTTGCTATGTGACTGAAGTTCCTTTGTTTGTATGAGCAGAAGTGGACAATTTCCTGTATGAGAAAAGTATAAGTTTTTCAAAGCTGAAACCAAAAACAAGGAATATCTAAAAAACGATCAACTCCATGAAAAAAATGTATATGACATAAATTGTGTGCTTTAATGTGTTCTACCTCTTTGGTGTGGTAAGCTTTTGTCCATCTGTTACGGTTTAGCAGCTATGCAAAATTCCGTAAAATTCATCCAGAATAAAGTAGTCTTCAGAGGCTATTCCCAGAAAATTCAAGATATACATTTTATTTGTCAGGTAAATATCTTTAATATACGATATTTTAATCAAAATCGTTAGTGCCATTTTTGAGAAAATCAATTTCGAAAAAAAGTTCCATAATAAGGGGTGGTTGGGGGTGAGAGGATTTTCTTGAAAATCTTCGTGTCGCATCCTTGGAAGACACCAATTAACGGTCTTTTCGTTTTTGAGCTATGCTGCCTACAGACAGAGACACACACACACACATACACGGACATTTGTCTAAAATTGTTTTTTATTCGGGGGTCTCAAAACATGTATTTCCGGTGAAATTTGGTATCAAATTTTGGGGACATTACAATACTTTCTCTACACAATATGTACATATTATGTGTAGAGAAAGTAAAAAGTACCTCGCATATTAAAAGCTTGAGGTTTGAGTCTACAATGTTTGTGTTCCGGGAGTTGGTTCACTTACCCTTTAGTTGAGTAACACTGACCATACACTTTGGTGATAAGCAAGCTTACTTTCAAGTCGCAAAACTCCGCTTTCGATTCTAGGAGGTTTTCTTTTCAGTTTCTCGCTCTGAGGTAGGTTTACAAAATTACATAACGAAGAATGTCGCGGGTGTGAACATCTGTTTAATAAAATTCTTCATTTCTGCTTTTCTGTTGCGCTATTTATTATTTTATCTACTGCGAATTATAAGTAAGGGTAGGATTGTATTCTGTCCAAAATGTGATATCGAGATTTCACCACAAACATGTTTTGAGACTCCTGAATAAAAAAAAATAAATAAATAAATAAAAAAAAACCTAATATGTCCCATTCACAAGACTTGCTCTACCTTTTCTGAAAACAAACAATTCCTACAAAATATTATTCTTTTTACTTTCTCTACACGTACTATGTATAAAGTGTATAGAGAAGGTATTGCAGTCCACCCAAAAATTCGATAGCGAGATTTCACCGGAAATATATATTTTACGGTCCCCTATATCTAAAAAAAGCATTTTCAGAAAAAAGTCCGTGTGTGTGTGTCCGTGTGTCTTTGAACACGATAACTCAAAAACGAAAAGTCGGTAAAATACCAAACTTGGTATTTAAGTTAAGTATATTTCAGGAATGCGACACGAAGATTTTGAAAAAAATCCCCCCACCCCAAACTACCTTTTACATGGAATTTTTTTCGAACATTTTGATTTTCTCAAAAATGGCCCTAACGACTTTGATTAAAATATCGTGTATTAAATATATTTACCTGACAAATCAAGTGTATATTTTGAATTTTCTGGGAATAGCCTCTGAAGATTACTTTATTCTGGATTAATTTTACGGAATTTTGCATAACTGCAAAACCGTAAGTGATGGACAAAAACTTACCACACAAAAAATGTAGAGTACATTAAAACACACAATTTATGCTGTATACATTTATTTCGTGAAGTTGATCGTTTTTGGGATATTCCTTGTCTTTTGGTTTCAGCTTTGAAAAACTTAACTTTTCTCATACAGCACTTTGTCAACCTGTGTCCATACAAACAAAGCAACGTCAGTTACATAGCAACCAGCTTTTGATTATCGCTTTAATCTATGGTACTCTCTTATTTCGCTTCTACTTACAAAAAAACTAAGCAATAAGACTATCTCTGCTATTTATTGTCGCTTAGCGTGAAATAAATAGAAGCATAAGCTCTATAACAATAATTTGTTGCAGAGATGTAGAGAAAGTCATGTGAATGTAACATATAACATTTTTTGTACACTATGTTAATCAAGATAAAAATTAGCAGAAATTGTTTTTTATTTGCTTCCTTCTAAGCAGAAGCGAAGTAAAGAGAATGCGCTAGGCTAAAGTGATAGCCACATCTTTTAAAAGCTAGTCAGTATGTTAACAAATGAAGTTCGGTTCGCTTTATATCACCAGCAGGTAAACAAGAGAGGGATGAAAAAAAAATCGTGACCCTGTGATATTTTAATTGTTTTCTCACAGGATTCAAAGTTTAAGCCAACTATTATGGACAATTGTGATATTTTAATTGTTTTCTCTCAGAAGCCATGTGTATGACAGAGGTTTGATAGGTAGAATCAGACAGAAAAATTCAATGTCATAGCCGTGATTTAAACCACGGATCTCCCGATCTCTACCCGCTTGCTCTGCCACTGAGCTACCATGGCAACATGCCGGCATAGCATTGAATTTCTCAACTGACTCGCATGACCTAGGACTTAAAGTACTTACAACATTGTAAGTCGCCATTGGGGTTGTTGGGGTTGTAATCTCAAAATAATTTGAGATCGCCTTGTATTGTTAACCGGGAAACAAGGGAGTCAGTGGAGAAATTCAATGGTATGCTGGTATGTTGCAATAGTAACTTAGTGGTAGAGAAACCAGCTAGATACCGGGAGTTCTGTGGTTCAAATCCCGGCTATGCATTGTGTTTTTCAGTCTGACTCTACCTATCCAAATCGTGACCCTGTTTGAAAAAGGTTCAATAGTTTAAAATTGAAACCAATAACAAGAAATATCTCGAAAACGGACAACTCTACAACAAAAATATATAACCATAAATGTTGCGTTTTTACGAGATCTAAATTTTTTGTAGTAAGTTTTTGTCTATTTCTTACGGGTAACCAGTTATACAAAAGTTCACAAAATACATGCAGAATGATATACATTTTATTTGTGATGTACATATCTTAAATACTCGGCATGTTAATCAAAATCTTTAGAGCAATTATTTAGAAAAAATAGAAAATAGAAAAAATAAGTATTGACGTTGTTTTGAAGATCTTCGTACTTTACGACATTTGCGAAGAACCATTCAAAACAAACGAAGAGGAATGCTGACTTCAGGAATTGTGTTGATCCATGACAACGCTCGTCCGCACACTGCTGGCACAACCCATCGGCTCCTCGAACAAATTCAATCGTACATTTTCGATCATCCGCCGTACAGTCCTGACCTGATACCTAGCGGCTTTCACCTTTTCCCTGAACTGAAGACGTGGCTAGGAGGGCAGCCCTTTCAAACCAACGTCAATGCTTATTTGAAATCATTGGCGGCAACATTTTTTGAAGCGGGTTTTGCAAAGCTTGTGCACAGGTACGATAAATGTCTCAATGTTTTCGGTGATTTTCTTGAAAAGTAACGATAAGTGTGGAAAACTTTTAGTAATAAAATAATTGTTTTCTATGAACTTGTCTTTTAGTTATCGGAGGTTGAAAAAAAAAAAAAAAAAAAAAAACCGGCCCTCGTAAATAAGCACAACATTGTTGATTCTATCCCTATGGCAACGTAAGCATGTAATGGATATAGCTCAAACTTTAACTGCCATCTAGTAAGAGACGACGGTTACTTTTTTTTTGGATTTGCCAAAGACTTATTGAACGCTCCTCGTAACTCTATTGAAGAGATTTTAAACCTTCAGAAATAATCGTTTCTGATTTTGAAGTAAAGCTATAGACATAGAGGTTCTGACAGGGTATCCATCAATAAATGAAGTTTTCCGCATTTCGAGACGTGTTACATGTAAAGAGGGAATACTGGCAGGACCCCCTGGTAGAGAGAGCGTGATAATGGCAGTAATTGTGGTCACGCCGTAATCAACCAACCGTGCACGAGGCTGGGGAGCACATCAGCCAATCATCGTGGGGGATGGAGGGCACACATTACTGCGGTAGCGTAAGGAGTAAATGTTCCACAAGGGGAAGCAGGGGTACTAAGTTCTCAGTGTATTGCATTGTGTGATACTGCTGTAATGCCAACAGTCATAGTGTGAAATCTCTATCAGAAAATCTGATGTGTCCATTCACATGACTTTCCCTACATCTCTGCAAAAAATTGTTGTTAAAAAGCTCATGCTTCTATTTACTTCATGCTAATTGACAAACATTTCCTTGTAAGTAGAAGCAAAATAAGGGAGTAGCATAGGTTAAACTCATAGTCCAAAGCTGGTTGCTAAGTGAATGAAATTTCTTTGTTTGTATGGACAGGAGTTGAAAAATCTCTGTATGAGAAATGTATACGTTTTTTAAAGCTGAAACCAATAAGAAGGAATATCTCAAAAATGGTCAACTCCACGCAAAAATTTATATGACATAAGTGTGTTTTATCCTGATCTAAATTTTTGTGTAGTAAGGTTTTGTCTAGCTCTTGCGGTTTACCAGTTATGTAAAATTCAATAAAAATCATCCAGAATAAGGAAATCTTTAGAGACTTATCCGAGAAAACTCAAGATGTACATACATTTTACTTTGTTTGTAATTATCTTTTATTTTAATCAAAATCGTTAGAGTCATCTTTGAGAAAATCAACATTTTCGAAAATTCTTCCATGTAAAGGGTAGTTTGGGGTGGAGGGTATTATGCTCAAAATTTTCGCATCCTTGGATGGTACTTAACATAAATATCGTTTTTGAGTTATTGTGTTCAGACATATGGACACAGGGTCCTTTTTCTAAAAATATATTTTTGGATATAGTGGGCCCTAAAACGTATATTTACTGTGAAATATCGGTATCGAATTTTTGGGTGAAATGCAAAATCTACCTTCTCTATACACTATGTGCATTGTACGTGTAGAGAAAGTAAATCATATTGGCTTATTTCCAGGAGGAAGAAATGTATCTCTGCTTTTCGTGATTCGTTGCTTTAACGTTTAAAATTGTATAACAAAAAAACTGATGTGTTCCATTCACATGTCTTTCTCTACATCTCTGCAACAAATTACTGTTGAACAGCTTATTCCTCTTTTCACCTCATACTAATCGAGAAAAAATTAGCAGGAATAGTCATATTACTTGCTTCCTTGCAAGTAGAAGTGAAATAAGGGAGTAACATAGGTTAAATGTTGGTTGCTATGTAACTGAAGTTTATTGACCTAATAATTTTATATCTCCTGGTAGTTTAACGAGTCAGTTGGAGTCTTTGGTGTCATACCGGCATTTTACCATGGTAGCTCAGTGGTCAGATCAACTGGACGGAAATTAGTAGATCCATATGGGGTTCAAATCCCGGCTATGGCATTGAAGTTTTATTTTCTCTACACGTACTGTGTACACAGTGTATAGAGAAGGTATTGCACTCCCCCCAAAAATTCGATACCGAAATTTCACCGGAAATATATGTTTTAGGGTCCCCCGTATCCAAAAAAAGGCAATTTCAGAATAAGGTCCGTGTGTGTCCATGTGTCTATGAACACGATAACTCAAAAACGAAAAGTTGGTAAAATACCAAACTTGGTATTAGGTTTAGCATCTTCCAGGGATGGACATGTAGATTTTGAGAAAAATCCCCCACCCCAAACTACCTTCTATATGGAACTTTTTCAAAAAATTTCATTTTTTAAAAAATGGGTCTAACGATTTTGATTAAAATATCGTATATTAAAGATACTTACATCGCAAATAAAATGTATATCTTGAATTTTCTGGGAATAGCCTCTAAAGACTACTTTATTCTGGATGACTTTTATTTAATTTTGCATAACTGGTATACTGTAAGAGATAGACAAAAACTTACTACACAAAAAATGTAGATAAGGGCAAAACACACCATATACGTCCTATACATTTTATCGTGGAGTTGATCGTTTTTTAGATATTCCTTGCTTTTGGTTTCAGCTTTGAGAAATGTATGCTTTTCTCAATTTGTCAACTGCTGTCCATACAAACAAAGGAACTTCAGTCACATGGCAAGCAGCCTTTTGACTATCACTTTAACCTATGCTACTCCCTTTATTCTCTTCTACTTACTAGGAAGCAAGTAATAAGAACAATTTCTACTCGTATTTTCTCGATGAGCATAAAATAAATGGAAGCATAAACTCTTTAACAATAATTTGTTGCAGAGATGTTTAGAAAGCCATGTGAATGGAACATATTAGATTTTTCAGTCTTACTCTACTTTTCAAACTTCTGTCCTGCATACGACTGATGTGGAATTAACAATTCAAATTCATACTACTACTACAACTACTACTACTAACACTACTTCTGCTATTAACACCACTGCTACCACTACTGCTGCTATTAACACCACTGCTACCACTACTACTGCTATTAACACCACTGCTACCACTACTACTGCTATTAACACCACTGCTACCACTACTACTGCTATTAACACCACTGCTACCACTACTTCTGCTATTAACACCACTGCTACCACTACTACTGCTATTAACACCACTGCTACCACTACTACTGCTATTAACACCACTGCTACCACTACTTCTGCTATTAACACCACTGCTACCACTACTACTGCTATTAACACCACTGCTACCACTACTACTGCTATTAACACCACTGCTACCACTACTTCTGCTATTAACACCACTGCTACCACTACTACTGCTATTAACACCACTGCTACCACTACTTCTGCTATTAACACCACTGCTACCACTACTACTGCTATTAACACCACTGTTACCACTACTACTGCTATTAACACCACTGCTACCACTACTTCTGCTATTAACACCACTGCTACCACTACTACTGCTATTAACACCACTGCTACCACTACTACTGCTATTAACACCACTGCTACCACTACTTCTGTTATTAACACCACTGCTACCACTACTACTGCTATTAACACCACTGCTACCACTACTACTGCTATTAACACCACTGCTACCACTACTACTGTTATTAACACCACTGCTACCACTACTACTGTTATTAACACCACTGCTACCACTACTACTGCTATTAACACCACTGCTACCACTACTACTGCTATTAACACCACTGCTACCACTACTTCTGCTATTAACACCACTGCTACCACTACTACTGCTATTAACACCACTGCTACCACTACTACTGCTATTAACACCACTGCTACCACTACTTCTGTTATTAACACCACTGCTACCACTACTACTGTTATTAACACCACTGCTACCACTACTACTGTTATTAACACCACTGCTACCACTACTATGCTATTAACACCACTACTACCACTGCTACCACCACTACTGCTACTACTACTACTACTACCACTGCTACCACCACTACTGCTACTACTACCACTACTACCACTGCTACTACTACTACTACTACCACTGCTACTACTACCACTGCTACTACTACCACTGCTACCACTGCTACCACCACTACTGCTACTACTACCACTACTACCACCACTACTGCTACTACTACCACTGCTACTACTACCGCTACTACGACTGCTACCACCATTACTGCTACTACTACCACTACTACCACCACTACTGCTACTACTACCACTGCTACCACCACTACTACTACTACTACCGCTACTACGACTGCTACCACCACTACTGCTACTACCACCATTACTGCTACTACTACCACTACTACCACCACTACTGCTACTACTACCACTGCTACCACCACTACTGCTACTACTACCGCTACTACGACTGCTACCACCATTACTGCTACTACTACCACTACTACCACCACTACTGCTACTACTACCACTACTACCACCACTACTGCTACTACTACCACTACTACCACCACTACTGCTACTACTACCACTACTACCACCACTACTGCTACTACTACCACTACTACCACCACTACTGCTACTACTACCACTGCTACCACCACTACTACTACTACAACTACTACTGCTATCACTACTACTTCTACTACCACCACTACTACTACTGCTACCACTACTACCACTGCTACCACCACTACTACTACTACAACTACTACTGCTATCACTACTACTTCTACTACCACCACTACTACCACTGCTACCACCACTACTACTACTACCACTACTACTGCTACTACCACTACTACTACCACTATTACCACTACTGCAACTGGCACTACCACCAGCACCACCATCATCACCACTACCATTATCATTACCACCACTATAAGTATCACTACCACTATCACTACCACTACTTCTACCAATACCATTATCACCATTATAACTATCACTACCACTACCACTACCACTACCAATACCATTATCACCATTATAACTATCACTACCACTACCACTACCACTACCAATACCATTATCACCATTATAACTATCACTACCACTACCACTACCACTACCAATACCATTATCACCATTATAACTATCACTACCACTACCACTACCACTACCAATACCATTATCACCATTATAACTATCACTACCACTACCACTACCAATACCATTATCACCATTATAACTATCACTACCACTACCACTACCACTACCAATACCATTATCACCATTATAACTACCAACTCTACCACCACCATTATAGCTATCAACACCACTACCTCCTTAATTACCATTACCATTGGCACCATTAAAACTACCAACGCGACTACCACCACTACCATTATTATTACCACCACAACTCCCACTACCACAACTACCACAACCACTGTCACCACCAGTATCACTAATAATAGTAATACTTATGATAATAATAATAATAATCATCATAATCATAATAATAACAATAACAACAAATCGGTTGTATTTTCTGATGGAGTTTTAACAAATAAAGCCACCTTACCTCTGAAACCAAAGACGGTTAGATGCTGAAAAAAGAAACAATTTCCACTCGTCGACCACTTGAAGAAAACCGCATGACACGCAACACTTTTCTTTCAGCTCTGTTTGTTTTGTTTGGCAGATTTGGACACCGACTTCTTTTAGCACAAAGATATCTTATTTATGACCCTGGAATTGAAGGACCCACTTTTCTTGCCCAGCTATAAAACCCCTGACAAGTGAGCACTATTAATTTTGTGGACAAATCAGTTTTTGTTAAACTTTTAACAGACGGGTTACAGAAAGTAAATATACAAATTTGTTCACGGTATTACTAAAACTGCATTGATTTCTGTTTTAAGGTACTTAAACGTATCTCAAAAGGATACATCTTTTTTTGTTTCTTGTTTGTTTACTCGCAGCAAGGGAGCCGAATTTCTATTGTTTCACTTAGCAATCGGTGTTTTAAAAGTTCTGACCACCGATGTGACAGGAAGATTTTGAGAAGCCTCCCCCCAAGATACCCTTTATTTGGAAAAATATTCGAAAATTTTGATTTTCTCAATAATGGCTCTAACGATTTTGGTTAAAATACCGGATATTAAAGAAATTTATATGGTAAATAAAATTTATATCTTGATTTTTCTGAGAATATCCTCTAAAGACCTCTTTATTCTGTGTGAATGTTGCTGAATTTTGCCATCATATTCCACCGATGCTCCATCTTCATTCCATATATCATCGGTGTGATCCTATTGTGTAAAATTATTCGCTAAACACTAAAAAAGGTTCTAAACACTCGTGTTTAATTCATTTATCTATTTCACGATTCAATATTCCACATGTCTATTTTTACTTTCTCTATACGCACTATGTACATAATGTACAGAGAAGATATTATAATACACCCAAAAATTTTATACCGAGATTTTACGGAAAATACTTGTTTTGAGACCCCCTGAATCCAAAAAAAGCATTTTTAGAAAAATGTCCGTGTGTGTGAGCAGCATAGCTCAAAAATGAAAAGACTGTTAATCACCAAACTTGGTATTTAAGTTCATTATCTTCCAAGGATGCGACACGACGGTTTTCAGGAAAATTTTTCGAAACTTTTGATTTTCTAAAAAATGGCTCTAACGATTTTGATGAAATATTGTATACTAAAGATATATATCTGACAAATATTATGTATATCTTGAATTTTCTGGGAATAGCCTCTGAAGACTACTTTATCCTGGATGAATTTTACGGAATTGTGTATAACTGGTAAACCGTAAGAGATAGACAAAAACTTACCACACAAAAATTGTAGAGCACATTAAAACACACAATTTAAGCTATATACATTTTTTTCGTGTAGTTGATTGTATTTTAGATATTCCTTGTTTTTTGTTTCATATTGAAAAACATACTTTTCTTATACAGGAATTTGTCTGTCCATACAAACAAAGGAACTTCAGTCACAAAGCAACCAGCTTTTGACTATAACTTTAACCTATGCTACTCCCTTATTTCGCTTCTACTTACAAGGAAGCAAGTAATAAGACTATTTCTGCTAATTGTTTCTCGATTAGCATGAAGTAAATAGAAGCATAAGCTTTTTAACAATAATATGATATGTAGGGAAAGTCATGTGAATTGAACACATCAGATTTTTTTCAATGTGCTTTCTTTCTTCTTTTTTATTTTAGAAACGTGATAATATAAACAAATATCATGTGAAAGGAGATTTTGTGTCTAATAATTGTATCAAATGGATTCTTGGAACGAATTATCAATCCTTGAAACTTCATTAATGTGGAAAAAGATGTGCTATCTCTTTCTAAACAGTGTAATTGCACGCGACACGTAGCGAGAGCAGTGAAACTCTAGTTTGTACACTTACTTACAAAAACTGGCTATTACCTTTCACATAGCAGAACACTTACACTAGAGTGTTTGTGGTGCTGGCGTAAAATAAAAAATCTGATGTGTTACACTCACATGACTTTCTCTAGCTCTTCTACAAACTTCTTACATAAGATTATTCTTCTTTCTGCACCTTGCTAATGATATAATCATTAGCAGAATATTCTTATTACTTAGTTCCTTATAAGTAGAAAGAAATAAGGGAATACACTATGCTAAACCGATAGTCAAATGTTTTAAAAGCTATTGTTATTCGATTGTCATTGCAAATCGCTTCTTTGCTTGTCCAGGAGTAGAACAACAGAAAAACGGACTGCTTCTGTCCCAGAAAAGTATAAGTACTCACAACTGAAACCAAAAACAAGGAATATCTCGGAAACGGTTACCTCCACAACAAAAATGTAAAGGACATAAATTGTGTGTTTTGATCAGATCTACATTTTATGTTAAGTAATTTTTATCTATCTCTTACCGTTTAGCAGTTAAGCAAAATTTAGCAAAACTCATCCAGAATAAAGGGATCTTCAGAGGCTATTCCCAGAAAATTCAAGATATACAGTTTATTTGGTATGTAAATATCTTTAATATATGGATATTTAATCAAAATCGTTATAGTCATATTTTAGAAAATCAAAATTTTCGAAAAATGTTTCATGTAAAGGGTAGTTGGGGGTGGGGGATTTTCATGAAAATCTTCATGTCGCATCCTTGGAAGATACCAAACCTAAATACCAAGTTTAGTATTTAGCGGTCTTTTCGTTTTTGAGCTATGCTGTCCACAGACACACACACACACACACACACACACACACAGACAGACACACACTTAAACACGGACTTTTTTCTGAAAATGCTTTTTTTTGGATTTAGGGAGTCCTAAAACATGTATTTCCGGTGAAATCTCGGTATCGGTTTTTTGGGTGGAATACAATACTTCCTCTATACACTATGTACATAGTACGTATAGAGAAAGTAAAAAGCGAGAGTATAGATAAATGTGTATTTTATCAGATCCCCTGAGTCCAGAAACACCCTTTTTACTTGCTCTGCACGTACTCTGTACATGGTGTATAGGGAAGGTATTGCGTTTAACCCAAAAATTGGATACCTACATTTTCCCGGAAATACTCAATTTTGGTTCCCCTGTATCCAAAAAAAATTGGAAAAAGGCCAGTGCGTGTGTCCGCGAGTCTAGAACGAAAACTCGGTAAAATATTAAAATTGATATTTAAGTTTAGTATCTTTCAAGGGATGCGACACGAAGATTTTGAGTAGAATCCCTCCCCACCACAAACTTCCCTTATATGTCAGAAAAAATCAATAATTTTGATTTTCTAAACAATGGCTATAATGATTTTTTATTAAAATACCGTGTATTAAAGATAGGTACATGACAAATAAAATGTATATCTCAAATGTTCTGGGAATACCCTCTAAATACCTTTTTATTCTGAATGCCTTTTGATGAATTTTGCGTACTTGGTAAACTGTAAAAGATAAACAAAAAGTGACTGCACAAAAAATGAAGATATCGTTAAAACACGCAATTTATGTCATATAATTTTTTTTCCTGGAATTGACATTTCTGAAATATTCATGGTTATTTGTTTCAGATTTAAAATACTTATATACTAATTTTCTCACACAGAAAGTTGTAAGCTCCTAGCCGTACATAGAAACGGAACTACATAGTAACCAGGTTTTAAAAGATTTGTCAATCCTTATATCTTAGTATGTGTGTGTGGTGGTGGAGGGGCAACTAGCTCAAAAACTAAAAGACCATTAACCACCGAGCTTGGTATTTTAAGTTTAGTATCTTCCGAGTATGTGATCCGAGGACTTTCAAGGAACCTCTTTTGTTCTTCTCAAAAGTGGTTCTAATGATTTTGCTTAAAATACCGTATAGTAAAGATATTTACTTGACAAATAAATTTATTATCTTGAATTTCCTGAAAATACTCTGAGCATCTCTTCATTGGAGATGAATTTTGCATAACTGGTAAATCATAAGAGATATAAAAAAAGCTTACAACATAAAAATGTAAATCTCTATAAGGCGTACAATTTATGTATACTTTTTTTTTGTAGAGTTAACCATTTCCAAGATATTCCTTGTTATTGTTTGCAATTTTGAGCTACTTGACTCTCCTCAAATGTTTCATCTCTCTTTTGTTTTAATTCCCGGCTGTGCAAAGCGAACAGTTTTAATTACTTCACACAGCGAGCGGATTTTTAAAACATTTGACTATTGCTTTAGCCAAGTGTATTATCATATTTACCTTCTGCTTACAAGGAACTAATACAGTTATTTCTGTTAATGTTTATTTCGATTACCACCATGTATGGCAATGGAGTAATTTTTGTAACAATAGTTAGAGAAAATCATGTGATTGGAACACAGATTTTTTTTAAATTAAACCTTTTTAGTTTATATTCAAATATTATGAACTCTTTCTGCTAAACGCATTCTTTTGTTTTTCATCATTCAATAAATGTGACAGCTAATTTTTCCACAGGTTTTACTTTCCTTTCCGTCAGGTGATATTGCATTCCACCCGAAATTCGATATTGAAATAAATTTCACCGAAAATACACGTTTTGAGGTTCAGGGTATAAACAAAATACTTTTTAGAAAGAGATCCGTGCATTTTTGGCGTGTGTGCGTGCGTTGTGTTGTGCGTATACGAGAGAGAGAGAGAGAGAGAGAGAGAGAGAGAGAGAGAGAGAGAGAGAACAGCATGACTCAAAGAGGAATTATCGGATAGGTACCAAACTTGATATTTAAGTGCCATCCTCCGTGGTTTAAACATAACATGCTAGCCTCTGGTTTCCACAGTCTCGGGTTCAAACCTGGCGGAGGGCGATGGCTATTTTGGGGCGTAAAAATTCTTAGCATGGCTTTTTCGGTAGGGAAGTTGATCCCTTTCGGCACGAGAAAAAACCTCAAATCTGATAAAGGTGTCTCTGAGCAATATTAAGGGATCTTTCGCGCCCAATATAAAACAGGATACTGAGAATCATTGCAGTCAAAGATCTCTATAAATGAATCTCAATTCCATTTAATTTATATTACTTCAGCAACTTCTAAGGATACGTTACGAATATTTTAAAGAAATTTCCCCGGCCCCAAATTACATGGAACATTTCTCAAGAGTTTTGATTTTCTCAAATATTGATTTAATGCACTTGATTAAGTTTTAAATGTACGTTATATCTTCAAATTAATAGGAATACCTTCTGAAATCGCACAATTAGTTAAATGTAAGAGATAAGCAAAGACATACACAAAAAGATGTGTTCCATTCACATGGCTTTCTCCACATCTCTGCAAAACATTATTGTTAAAAAGCTTATTCTTCCATTTACTTCATGCTAATCGAAAAAAAGAGCAGAAATGGTTTTACTACTTGCTTCATTGTAAGTAGAAGGGAAATGCGAAAATGCATTAGGCTAAAGCGATAATCAAATGTTTTAAGACTTGGTTGCTATGTGATTGAGCTTCCTTTGTTTGTATGGCCAGGAGTTTACAAGTTCCCGTATGAGAGGAGTATAGATATTTTATAACTAAAACCAATAACAAGAAATATCTCAAAAAACGGCCAGCTCCACGAAAAAAATGTATATGACATCATGTGTATTAAAGAGCTCTACATTTTTTATGAAGTATGTTTTTCTCTATCTCGTACGGTTTACCAGTTATGCAAAATTCCGAAAAATTCATCCAGAATAAAGATGTCTTCAGAGGCTAGTCCCAGAAAATTCAAGATATACATTTTGTTTGTAACGTAAATAGCTTTAGCATATGCTATTTTAATCAAAATCATTAGAGCCATTTTTGAAAAAAATCAAAATTTTCGAAAATTTTTCCATAAAAATGGTGCTTCGGAGTGGGGGAATTTTCTTGAAAATCTTCGTGTCGCTTCCTTGAAGATACTGAACTTAAATACCAAATTTAGTATTTAGCAGAATTTTGGTTTTTGAGCTATGCTGCACACTGACGGACAGACGGACATATACACGTACCTTCTCTATACACATAGTACGTGTAGAGAAAGTATAAAATCTGATTTCCTCCATTCACATCGAGATAAACAATAGCATTGTTGGTCTTACTACTTTTTTCTTTGTTATTAGAAGGGAAATAAGGTAATCCACTAGGCTAAAACGATAGACAAATATTTTAAAACCCGATCCTTAGTGAAACAATTGAAATTTGGTTATTTTTGCTGACTGAAACCAATAATTCGGACTTACTCGAAAACGGTTAACTCTACAAAAAATGTTTATGATATAAATTGTGTGTTTTAATGAGGGCTACATCTTTTGGGTAGCAAATTTTGGTTTACCTCTTACGTTTAACAACCATTCAAAAGTCATCCAGGATAAAGAGGTATTCAGAGGCTATTTCCAAAAAAGAATTAGGATATACATTTCATTTTTCATGAAAATATCTTAAACATATGATATTTTAATTAAAATTGTTGTAGCTATTTTATAAAAAATAAATTTGGAAAAATGTAGTTGGGGTGGGGTTTTCTTTTGTTTGTTTGTAAATCTTCGTGTAGCATCTTTGGAAGCTTTGTAGTCGGTTTACTGACAAGCGAATGCCTAGAGGTCAGAAACCTGTCGGGGAGCCAAGGGCATAAAACCACAGAATGGAGAACCTGGAACGAGTAGTTGTCCTGTACCCAGGCATGAGCGTGAGAAGGTAGATGATATGAAATGCAAGCAAAATGGATAGGAAAGCTGATGATGGAGTATTTGGTAGTATGAGTGGCAGGGGAAACCGGAGGACCCGGAATAAACCCGCCTAGGCGCCGATTCGTTCACTACAAATCCTACATGTGGGCGCTTGGAATCGAAATAGAAATAGTTTTATTTATGGACGTTCTTTAACTGCTGTGGTTCTCAGCGCTCCATTCTATAGTGGGCATGAAAGACCGTTTAATTTTGCTCAGAGGTCTCTTTGGAAGGCTTGAGGTTATTTTACGTGCCGTAAGTCTACGACACGGGACCACGGCTTTACTTCCCCGCCGAAGGAAGCCATGCTAAGTATGTTTACACCCTAAAAATCCATCGAACTCGCAACCTTGGGCATATGACGTTAGCGTAGTAACCATTACACCACGGAGGGCGACTTTGGATCGAACTCGGGCCGCGTAGATGGGAGGCGAGCGGTCTAACCATTCGACCACGGCTGCGCCTAACGTTGGAAGATACTGAATTTAAATACCAAGTTTGGTATTTAACCGATTTTTCGTTTTTGGACTATGCTGCCCATACACACACACACACACACACAAACACACTCACACACACATTCACTACATATACATACGTTCACCTTTTTCTAATGTTTTACTTTCTCTACACGTATAGAGAGGATATTCTATTGCACCCACAATTTTGATACCGAAATTTCACCGGAAATACATATTTTGAGACCCCCAAAACTAAAAAAAAAAAGAGAGCAACTTTAGAAAAATTGTCCATCTGTGTGTGTGTGTGTCTGTCTGTGGGAAGCATAGTTCCAAAACGAAAAGACGTTAAATACCAAACTTGGTATTTCATTTTGGTATCTTCCAAAGATGCGACACGATGATTTTCAAGAAAATCCTCCACCCCCAACTTCCCTTTACATGGAACATTTTTCGAAAATTTTGATTTTCTCAAAAATTGCTGCAATGACGGTTTAAAATCTTTTATAATTTATTTGACACATAAAATTAATATATCTTAAATTTTCTGGGAATAGCTTCTGAAGACCTCTTTATTTTGAATGCATTTTGTGGAATTTTGCATAACTGGTAAACCGTAAGAGATAGACAAAAACTTAACACAACAAATGTAAAGCTCGTTAAAACACACACTTTATGTCACATACATTTTTTTCTTGGATTGGATCGTCTTTTAGATATTCCTTGTTTTTGATTTCAGCTTGGAAAAACTTATAATTTTCTCAAACAGGAATTTGTCAACTTCTGTCCATTACAAATACATAACAACCAGCTTTTAGAAGATTTGAATATCAATTTAGGTTATGGTACTCCCATATTTCCGTTCTACTTACAAGTAAGCAGGTAAGAAGACCCTTTCTGCCAATTTTTTCTCGATTAGAATGAAGTAAACAGAAGAATAAAGTTTTTAACAATAATTTATTGCAGAGTTGTAGAGAAAGTCATGTGAATGGAACACATCATATTTTTATTTACTATGTACATTGTGCACACGTTCTAGAGAAAGTAAAATGACGGATACAGCCCTCTAATTATCCTAATTTTGTCTGAATGTGT